>UXGC01000192.1:0-240312 GCA_900480045.1 Eurytoma adleriae | reverse complement strand
AAAATTTATTTGTTATGGAAAATTTATTAAGTAATTTTTTCAAGCTTCAATCGCTTCCTGATATTTTCTTATCGATCGACGGATAAAAGCATAGAAGCAGAAAAAATTTTCCTCCGGAATCATTTATCCGTACACACTTCGATCTGATCCCGCGCGAGTGTCATCCCTACAAATCGCCGGGCTCATATCTCCGCCCATCGGATCTCCCGCTAATAATATTTCCCTTCGCAGGAATTCGCAACGCTAATAATGCCACGATAGCGCCGGTAAACACTTTAGCGTGTTTCCGTCGCCCACCCCTCGCTCGTCCCCCCTTTCTTTTTTCACCCCCTAGCCGCCATCCCCTCCGCTCGGCGGGCGCTCGGTGCGCGTTTCGAGCTGCTCGCATTTCCGGAAAGTCGTTTAAGCGCCCGGGCTTATCTTGTCAGCCGAGCCCGAGTAGGAGGCAACGGCGGCGGGATGAAGATTAAGAAAAAGAAAGGAGCGGGAGGAGAGTTATACGTCGTCTCGGGTGGGTGGGGGATAAAAGGCGCGGCCGACGGAGAGGGACGAAGACATTATTACAACGGACGTCGTCGTTTTATTAGAGCGCCGACGACGACGTCCGCTTAACCTTTCCAGCGGGAGGAATCAAAAAGAATAACAAACCACTCTTCTGGGGTCGCGACTTTGCTTCCTTATTCAAGTCGAGCTACGTGACTCTCCGCCGAGGAGCAGACCGTCGCCACCGCGGAGCCGAGTCTTCGCCGGTTATTAAAAAAAGAAGGAGTTCGAATTGTGACACTGGCTACATATCGATTTTAACCTGGCGGTCTCCTATATTTTTCTTTCTCTTACCTCCGGCGGCACCTACGCGCGGCTTTTTCATCCGCGCGTACGTGCGCCGGTATACGCGCGGAAACGCGCGGGACGCGGATAATAACTGTGACGGCGCGGAATGGGAGTGCGCGCGCGACTCGAGACCTTTTTAGCCATATATTAGTCGGGATTTCGTCGTTTTTTCTCCTCCTCCTCGCTTCCTCCCTTTTTTTCGTTTATCAAGCCTTTATTATACCCCCGGCGCGTTGTTTCATTTAGCCAGGAATAAAACGTGTTTTTCCGGGCGCGCACGAGAGCGAGCGAGTTCCTTTTTTCGCGATAAATTGCGGCAATACGCCGCGCTCCTTGCGGTATTGCGGCGATAAAGTTCAATCCTTCGTGTATTGGGCTTGTAATTAAAGTGAGTGCGCGGAGATGGCTTGTTTTAAATAAATTTACGCGCGTTCCCGGAGTCGCGCTAATTATCATTAATGCGTTTTTACAAATTCCACGGTGTACCGGTGTTCAACTGTTATTGCTGTTTGAACGGATATTTATTAATCTGTTGTGCATCGTGATGAATTAATTAAGTTAAAAGTGGACCAGTCTACTTATCGTTGGTTTTATTTAAATCAATTCGTGTATGATTTTTAATGCAGATCCATGTTGCATATTAATTACGGAAGTAATCACTTAATAGGTATTGCCGTTCCTTGATTTGCTCTTACAAATGACATTATCATTTATTTATTTATTTATTTTTTATTTTAATTAGATTTCATATTTGTATCTTGAACAGTATATGGTATCACAAAAGATCAGGGGCGTCTGAAACACTTGGAAAATTCAAGGTTTAGGGAAATCCCTTGGGATTCATTAATTTCATTTATTTATTAATTTAATGGGAGTTTATCTCGTAGTTCAAGAATTTATTAAATAAAGGAAAAATCAAGAGATGTAAAGCAACTTATTATACACAATTTCATTTATACCGATTTATAACTATATTCACTGACGTGAGTTTTCAGTTCAAGTATACTTTTTTCAGCAGATATTCCAAACTTTGCAAAGTACATGAAATTGAATCCAGAAAAGCAAAGTGAATATCAGTAATTCTTACGATAAATAGAAAATTAAATATTTTAATATCTACTTTGGCAAGTTATGCATTATTAAAGTCACGTCCGAACGGTATAACAGGGAGGCAAGCGGCAGCGGGAAATATTTCAGCCGGGAAAAGCGCTTGGGCTCGTTGAAAGGGACAATCCGCGCTGGATTTTCGGTCGCGCGGTGTAATTGTTCATGCACCTTTCCGCGTGCGAGCGCGGGACGAAATGGAAAAAATCAGTGGAGCGAACACGAGCGACAAGGTTTAACTGGCAATTGTACTACGGCCGCTGAAACTGGCAAATTAATTTTCACCCTCCACTTGTCAGGAGTATATTGTTCCGCTGTACAAAATGAAACTGCGCCGCCGCCCGCGTATAGCTCGAAATGATCTTTGGCCCGGGCTTCGAGGCTACCGGTGCATTGTTCCGAGGCACCGGCGACAAGAAAGAATTGAAGGGAGCCGGCGGAGAAATGAAAGGGTAAATCGATCTCGCTCCAGGTCTCATTACGCACCTACGCTCGTTAATTATTCATGACAGAAATTATTTTAAGCTTGCACATGTAGGTGTAGCTAATAGCTTGAATTTTTAAAATTTTTTAAAATAAAGTGCAGTTGTAAAGGATGAGCTAGAAATAAATTTATTACACGGTGTAGAAAATAAATTCAAGAATTAATTTTAAATAGAAAAATCATTTTTGTATAGTTAGACTTATTTTAAAGAAAAAAATTACTGATAGTTTTTGCATCAACGATTCATGAAGGGACGAATCAAAATTTGTAAAGATCTTACTAAAACCGATAAAATGTAATGTTCCTACAGAAATAGACAGTAGATATTCCCTTAAATTAATTCGACACTTTTAGTTTATCCCAATAATTTAACTTCTTTTTCAATCTGAATAACGATTTTTAATTACTGGCACTGCTACGTAATTCGGTAACATGACTTTATTCATTTTTCACTTGAATTATGTTTAAAATGCGATTTCACAAATTTACGAATTATCAAAAAAGTATTTACCCGAATTTACTTTTTCCAGACTAATTCAACTTTTTAATTTTCAGATTCATTTCACAAAAATTAAGAAAGAATTCGATCAGAGCTACCAATCTATCCTCACATTGCCTCATCCAATATCGCATTCCGCCGAATAATTCCAAAATCCACGCAGTCACCTGGAAAAGACGCGGAAGCACGATCTTGTCACCTCCGAAAGATGCGAAACGTGCGGCGCGGCCGATCCTCCGGCGCGCTCGCGCATCTGCCGTCGCTCGGCGGCACGTGAAGCGAATGAATAATAAATCGGCGCGCAGACGTTGCCCGACGCTGTAGGATCGGCTGTCCGCGCACTCGATATTTCACCTGGCGCGGGGGGTAATGCGTCACGCGATGCGGTCGCCCGCGGCGGCGGCCCCGGCGACTCGCCCCGCGAGAGAGAGCCGCGCTCCGATGAATTAATCCGCGGGCTACTTGCCCGTGACGCGAAGGCGCGCCCCCTCGGCTCGCTGCGGTCGCGCGGCCCTCGCGCCGCCCGAGACCTAATGAAAGATCGGCTCGCGAGCCTCGGTTTAATCGACAAGGGCCGCCTGTGGTCGTGAGCCGCTAGGAATTCCCCGCGCTGCGCATTGTTTATCGAGATGATTGAGCAAAAGGGTACTTGTAAAGTTAAGCGGCGATATTATAGATTCTAGAAGGTGAAGTTTGTACTATTAAGTAAGTAGTATAAGTACAGTAAAAAAAATTCTTGTAAGAATTAGTGTACTGTCTTGAATAGTGGCTGCAGATTGACGTGGTGGCGTAAAATTACTATGACGGTATAGTAAAATTTTCTATCATTGTAATAAATTATGCTAGACACTATTGTAAATTGGACTAGAAAGTATGATCATTTTTCTAAATTTTTCGCAAATTTTACTGGATAGTATGGTAATTTTTCATAAAAATGTCAGTCACGATGGCTACTTTGCTATACAGTTTCATAATTCTTTTTAGAATTTTTTCTCGGTGTATGAATACAGGATGATAAAATTAGTTAAGATGTAAGCTGATGCGATGAGTTTAATTGAATCCAAATTAGATTCCAGCATAATGTGGATATATGAGAATAAACAGTTATTGCACTTCTTAGAAGCAGTGATATTTTTTCACCCGTTTTTATTGGAAAAAGTGGAAACAGGAGATCTTTTATTGATAATTAAATCGGTCAAAATATTTAAAAATTCAAAAGAGAAACTCTTATGTGTGAAGTCACTTGCACTAAAGGGGTCCGTCGTGTTCCTAATATGAAAATGAAATGTTAATAAACTTTAGAGATTGCTTAATGCAAATTTGCCAACTGTAATAAAATTGCAGTTTAAATGCATTGTAACTGGAATTCATCAAAATTATATGGATTTTCATCTCATCAAATTATTCTCATTACTATAGACTTATTTGTCTTCATAAAGTACGTCTGACCCAATTTAATCATTGACGTTCACGTACTCGACAGACCAGTTTAACTTGCATTTTTCATGAATTAACATTAAAATTTTATGACATGTACTTACGGAATTTTCATTAAAATAAAATCGTTGCATCGATCCCCGATAATCAACATTTAATAAAGAAAGCTTTCAAAGTTAACGAGCACCCTTTGAACTTAAGTTTTAATTTGTGCGCAGTATAAACAAGAAAATGACAAGTGAATATCAGAAAGTTCCTCTGCAAAAAAAGCGCGGCAAATTCCAGTTTAACTTTTCGTTTATCTCTGTAGCAAGGAAATTCAAGACTTTATCTCCCGCGACGCTTGACGTTACATCGTAAAAGGGCTTAGAAGTCAAGGAAAACTTTCCTCGCTTTGTAAAGAGGCAGCTAAGATTGAACTTTCCGGCACAGCGAATTCGAGCTGAAAATACAAAAATATATATTTCACTCGTTGACGGCGAGTGTTCGAGGGCAAAAAAATAAAGGAGCAGCGAGAAATAAAAAAATTAACGATTCCGAAGGCGAACGGCAAAACGCGGCCGAGTGGAAAGCTAAAGCGGTGTGCCCCGGGGGCAGAAGCGAAAACGGGAGTGGAGCTCGCGATCTTAGATAACGCGGCAAAGGGCTTTTCGGCGTGAGAGCGCCAATTAATAAGATCCCTATATGCGCAAAGTGAGCGCGGTGCCAGTCGATTGTCAGTGTTTTGCTCTCGGCAAAATTCCCCCCGTATGTGTACGGATAAGCGCGCGGGTATACGTGTACGTTTGTTTTGCTTTGCTTATATTTTTTGTTACTTTTTAGAGGTTCCCTTTAGCTTTGTGAGTTCTCCTGTCGTTTTTAGTTTCACATACTCTCTTGAAACTACATTTTTGTACTTGTATTAATAACTTGTTCATTTAATTTTTATGCTTTTAAGGGCACTTAATTTAATTTTTAATTCTCTCCAACAAAAGAGTAGATATTTATCATTTGTTTGCAAAAAGTAGCTCCTCAAAGTTCGGTTTTTATTAAAATTCCAATTGAAATTGGGTAGAGAATATTCTAAAAATTCTCTTCAAGAAATACTTTGTTTATCGAACGCTGCAATGCAAAACACTTTTTTAAATTTAGGAAAATGTCGTTTATGTTTAAAGTAACTCTATGTCAGCATTATTTACGTTTTTTTCTGCAAAATGAAAAAAGATATTTTCAGATTAATATAGCAATTCAAATATCTATGCAAAAATTGAAGGTAGGTCAACGAGAAAAGAATTTTTATTAGCGCTACAAGTCTCGTAGGATTTCACTGAATATTGGAAACAATTTTTAATTTCCACGAAATTTTGTAAAAAATACGTTATGGTTTCTTTTTTTATTAACAACAATTACAGTATTAAGAAATATGGATTTAAATAATAACCCTGAATTTATGTTTTCAATTTATGTATCTTCTTTAGATACACTTTTTCTTAATATACTACTGGTTGTCTGTAAATTTGTGTTAATATTAGTTCGCTTTTGAAAAGATTTATGTAAAGATTTGCGAATGCAACTAATTTCGTACTCGTGCGCAGTTTACTTATATCCACGAGTTAAGCCGAGCCAAGTCGTGCACTCCAAGCCACATGTAACCGCATACAGCCGACTATAAATCACACACTGTCGTTTCTTAAGAACTGGAGGGTAGGAGCCGTACTAAAAATCTCCGTTCGCCAGACTTCATAAAACTCCCCCTCCCCCCTCTCACCCACGCATTCAGCAAAACAAAATTCGATTCTATATATCGGCGCTTCGAAAGAAATGAGCGTGGACATTAGCTAATAAATAGTACCTCCTTTCTACCCCCCAACTCCTTCGCAGCTCGCGCGGCTAAGGTGAAAGAGAGAAAGCGAAGAGTGGCTTTAAGAGCGTGTTTCAGCCAGATGCCGTGCGCGACCTCCATAAATCTGCCATTCCCGCCCAGCGAGCCGGCGATCTCGCGCGAGCTCCGAATGCTTCTTAGCGGGACCTTTTGTTTCCCCCACCTCTCCTCCACTCTTTTTTTTCCTCCCCTCGATTTTCTCGCTCGGCGCGGATCGATCGCCGCGGCGCGCTTCGATTTGCGGTCGTTTCGAGGTATTACTCCCCCCCTGAGGGGGGGTGGGGAAAAATCATTATGCAAATGCGGCGAGATTTGATTTTTCGCCCGGGCGCGCAATACCCCGGACTCGCAGCCGTGATCCTCGGTATCGTTACAAAGGGAATCGATGCGGCGCGCGAGAATTTACGAAGAGAATTTCGAGGATTTCCGCGAAGAGCCCCGCGACCGCGATATATGCGCCGGGCTTCGCCACTGGCCGAGGGGACGTCGAAGTTTCCGAAGCGCCGGGGTTCGAATTTACCTCGGGGCGCGACGACCTATTGAATTCTGCACTTTTAGAGCATTAAATGTGACATGCAAAATTAATTAGAAACGCAGGTGTATAAGCTTTATTGGGATACTTAGAGCTGCGCCTCGGGCTCGTTAAATTTTCTTTCGCGTTACGGTCTTAGTTTAAGCTTAAGCGGCTTTTTTAAAATTTAGTGGCCGAGCTTAGTGACATATTTTTCGAAAGATCTCTTATGCGAGGAAGAAATTGATGGTATCAAGGATTTTTTATTAAAAATAAGAGTACGTCATATTTATCTTGAAGTATTGATTCCCTTACTCGCATATACACGTACAAAATTGTACTCTACATTACCAAAGTTATTATTCTGCATAGCTTTGTTTCGAAATATCCTTTCTTAAACTCAAGCTTCAAACTTTTTTTTAAATGTAATCTATTATTACGCTGAAAATATCAGTTCTATATCTTTGAATGAAGATGCAATAATCATTAAATTAAAACAAGAAAAATATAGATTATTTTCCACTATATATTCCATAAGACGGGTATATAACGTAAATTTTTCACGGGGGATCCTAATTAAAATCACTTTCGCGTCTTCAAATAGCAGCTTGAATTTTCCTCGTTAAATCATTCGAAAAACGACAATCGAGCCCTGAATAACTCATCAGTCGTAGCGCGTCGTCGCAGCGCGATCACCGCCCTCGCGCGCGCACGCGGCTCTCCCCCCGCGAGCGCGCGCAAACGTCGGGCGTAGGTGCGCGCACCCCTTGATGGATTAATGACGAATTAATAGTTCCCCGTTTAACGGCCGGGCGCAGGCAGAGCTTGAATAATTAAGGCTCGGGTGCACGTCGGCGCCGCGCCAGCCCTCGGCGCATCGATCCCCGACGCGCGGACGAATTGAATGGAGTGCGACTCGCGGCGCTAATTTCGCGCGCGCGCACACACTCGGGTTCGAGCTCTTCGATCCGGCTAATCATCGTGATTAATACGCGTCTTGGCTGAGCTCGTCTGTACCTTAGGCGCCGGGGGATTTGCTTTCCACTTTTTCCTTTCTCCTTTCCTCCGGGGTAACCGATACTCGTCATTAATTAGGGGAAGATTGTTCCCTGGCACTCGTGAAAAACGGGCTTGTGCTACTCGTTTACGAGCGCTTAAATTATAAGAGGGTAAATTATCTTGCGGTGAATGTTGATTTGTTTTTACGTAAGTGTCTGTAAAAAATTAACGGAATTGCTGTTTCAAATTGAAAACAGTAAATAACAAATTAATGAATGTACAATTTAGTTAAATTATTGTGTGTTAAATTATTGTAATGAGTGTGCATTCATTTTAATTTTTAAAAGTAAAACATCAATTTATCTTTCATGCAGTTGTTTATAAAAAATATATTTACCAAAATTTAAAGTTACATAAATTTTGCTGAATGTTTACCTTTACTATGACCATGTTTTATTCAATTATTGAATTACGTTCCCTGAAGTATTTCATTAATAAGCAATATAAATATTTTAGATATTAACTCTCGTTCTGGCTACTTCAAATTTTATAATGACTAGATTACTGATGACCTTTTAATTCTTGATTATCACAATAACAATAAAATCTTTTGAAAATTTTCGCTTAACAGCTCTTTAAATTTTGATTGGAAGAATCACTTGAAAATTTGATCAGAAATTTTTTTATGTATAGAAAGCAACGAGGAGCATTTTTATCTCAAAAAGATTTTTGAGTTTTAAATAATAAAGGACATCAATGCCAATGAAGTTGATCTCTATTCATGACTTTTATATCTCGTTACGACAATAATCGAAAAATAACGCTCAATTAAATTCCAGTTAATTGACGTCTCTTGACGAGTCGTATCCTGCTTTTTTCTCCCTCTCCATTTCGCACTCTTTCCCTCTAACACTCGCACTTCTTTATTTGTCGCCTCTTTTTTTATTCCATCGCAGAAGTGAGAAGGAGACAGCGGGTAGTAGGGAAGAGACGGCAAGGACTCGTACGTGCAAGAAATAAAATCGACGCGCTCGTTTTTACTGCGGTAATACCCGATCAAGCGCCAGTCAATATTTAAAGGTAATTTATTTAAGAAGAAGAAATTTATTTTTAATCGATTGCTATATCGTGTGCAGGAGACGTCAAAAGTACACCCGAGAGCCAATAAGGTAAATCTATTATGAATCGTTATCGTGGGTATTTTATTTCATTTTTAAATTAATACTTACCAAATTAAATTCGTTTTTCTTTGATTTTCATTATTACACATACGAGTATAATAATCATTTTCCTTTTTATATTACATTAAAACGTTTCGTCAGCAATTATCTATTGAATCTAAAAAAGAAAGAAAGGCTGTAATTTGAATCGCCTAAAATAAATTGTTCAAATAGCCCGTTATGCGCTTGTAAAAGGTACTCGATGTTCCAGCCGGTGTAAAAAGCCAATAAAAATCTCCCGCGCCTTTCTTTAAAGAGTCAATAAGGATCCCGCGGAAAAAAGTGGGAGGCTGCAAAACGCTAATCATCAAAGCCATCGACGATTCACGAGGCGGCGCGGATAGATTGAAGAATTCGACGGGCACTTATCTTTCGCATTTAGTGGGCGGCGTTCGATCGTTATACCAGCGGCGCACAAAAGGCGGGCAGGTATTAAAGGCATCCCGTGAAAAAGCTCCGGCAAGTTTTCCTTTCGTCATTCTGGGAGCGTCGAGACGTCTCGAGGAGCGGCGCGGCAATTAAAGCCCGCCCCGATGGGAGCGGGGAGGGAGACGCACGGGGCCGAAAGAAAATCAAAGATCGCTCGAACGCCGACGAATGAAAATAAGTCCGATCCATTTAATTCGCGCTGCTTCTTTCCTCGACTTTATCTTTTTCCTCGCTTTTCTTTTATTGGCAGGCTCCTGCTACTTTGCTCGATGCTCTTTTACTAATTATGATAATGTTGTCGCAGGTCCCTCGAGTTGACGTTTTATCGTCTATCGATACTTGTTTCTTGGTGTGTTAAAGAAATCAGCGATGCAAGAATTGTTAATTAATTAGTTAAGAACTGGTCGATGTTGGAAATTAATTTTCCTAATTTATCAATCAGTTAATTATCGAATAACAAGGTGGAGTTCTTATTTATTTTTATACGTTAAAGTGATACTAAAAATATATCTATTATAAGAGAATGTCTGAAAATCTTATTAATTAGTTTTTCTCGAAAATAAGCTAAATGAAAATGCTTTAATTTTAACTTCGTTAGCCACGGCTACAGTGTATCGGTACTTAAATTAAATTAACGTTAGCGTAAACAGCAGATAACGAGGACTTAAAAAAAGAACAAAAACGACCACATCGAATGCCTTTATCTTCATTTCTACATTTCCCGGGCGCGGCAGTGAAAAAGTCGACGTCGTCCGCGGCAGGTGGTGAAAGCGCGCCCCGTAAAACTCCGCGGCGCGAGTTTATTAAAAGGAGCGAGCGACTTTCCTTCGAACTGTGTCGCGCGCCAGCGAGGAGTTATTATAATGGCGGTGTGCGCGCGGCCCCGTTCCTTCGTTATCGGACGCCACAATGACGGCGAGCCCGAGCGCATCGGTTCGAGGGGCCGCGGTAAAAGGGCAGAGTTCGATTGCTTTGATTTAGCGCTTCACTCGGCGAGCGGTTCGATGCCTCCGTTCGAGGTTTATATCGGGTGTATCGGGGAGTTACGAGGCACTGCAAAATTCAAGGGAGGCCGAAAGAACAGCCTTAGGTGAGATTCATTGACTGGAAAAAGAGATCTCAATTAATTTGGTCAATTTCCTATAATGTGTGCAGGTTTAGTATTTATTTATTTTTTCTTTCTTGTGATACGGTGGGATAAGGATTAGTTTTGAATTACGAATTAGCAAGTTAAAAAATATTTATATATTATATAGTCTTAGTTCTTATATTTGAGTATATTTTAAATATACCTTCAACTGGAAAGTTCTTAAAGGAAGAATTAATACAAAGAATAATATTTTTGTGCTCTAGTTTTCATTCTAACACACGATATACTTCAAATCAATATCTCTTATTCAGTCGCATATTGACCGTAATAACCTCAGTTATCATTAATCCTTTTTGTTTATAAAAACAATAAAATTTATCATTATAGATTTAAGATTTATTTTTAACATCAGTATTTAAGCCGGAAATAAAATTAAAATTAAAATTTATCTTCTAACCGTAATAGACTGTTGCTATTTCCAAGTTGAGTACCTCAGTGCTGCTTATAGTAGAGGAATTTTTTGTCAATTACGGTCGTCTATTCACGTTTAGATTAATCCTAGTTTCATACAACCAAATGGATACACACAAGTTTCATTTCTCGTGACATTTCGCATTGAGTGTCAGCATGAAAATCTTGTTTTAGCAAAGTTCGCCGCTCGCTAATCTGGAAAAGCGAGTGATAAAAAAAGGAGGGGGGGAGCAAAACCCAAAGCAGCCAGATCCGTAGTAGCGAGCAATATTTTCCTGACAACTTGCTCGCAGCGAAACGGCTTTGTGAGCCGGGGAAAACACGCCGCGCGTTTTAATCTGCCGGGACAAAAAGCGGCGAAAGGCGCGCTCGCATCGACGGCACGCTAATGGGATTTACGCCCGACGGCCGTGAGACGTCGCTCGAAATTACGGCCAACTTATCTCGAGCCCGAGCGGCCGGGAAACCGGGATTTCCGCGAGCGCGCATAAAGTATAGCCATTTTCCGCGACTGATGCGAGGACAGCGCGAGGCGCCGGCTGGGACTGCGCTTATTTTGCATTCCCGGCCTGAGACGCTCGCGAGCGGGATTGCACGGTCGAATTTATGCGCGAGCGGCGTGCGCTTAAAACTCGTACGATTCGTGGACTGAAATCGAGGACTTACCCCGACGTTTATTAATTTTATGGTCATATCTTGAGTTTTAATATCAGTTTTGATTTTTTAAATTGTTATATGTTAATTAAAGCGATTTAGTATTATTTTAAGATCAGGTGTTTCATTTCAAACTTTTCCTTATCTCTTATCTCTCTCCCTTGCCTATGTTTCTCAGTGTACTTATAAAATAAAGGGATTGTTTAGAAACTTTAAAAGCTCACCACTTATCAAAAGCTGTAATTATTCAACGTAATAGTTTGTGATCCAGTAAGTATTAGTAGATTTGATTTTCCTTGATTTCGATCTACGTCCATAAAATATCTTTTACTAAAAAATACAGATTAAAAAATAGAGCTAAAATAAATTAAAAATACTTCGATACATTCTTAATGCAGTGAAGGATACAAAAAATAAAGAAAAAATATTAATCTTAACTGATCATCTGCAACCTCCAGTGGCCCCTAATTAATTTAACCAGAGGCAGTAACGACAAGACGGGAGCAGAAAAAAGTAAACAATCAATAACACCTGCAGAGCCAACAGTTACAAACGATCCGCCGCTAAAGTTGTCAGCGCGGTTAAGGGGATTCGCGTCGGCGGGGTGGGGGGTACAGCGCCGACAAGTCGGCGACGATTTCGCGCCGGGAAGAAAAAGAATCGCGGCTGCCACGGCTCCGACCGGCTGTGAGAAATCACTCGGAACTGACGGGGCTGGCTTATCCGGTCCTCCAGGGCTTGTAAAGTCCCGCGGGCTCCCTTCCCTCCCCCTCCTCACCCCCCGCCCACCCACGGCGTTTTCCTCCCGAGTTCGCGCGCGAGCACGCCTCGATGAAAATTTCACGCTACCCGGGCGCCTCAACACCGCGGGCTCCTCGGCCCGCTTGTAAAACGCTGCAGGTATAACGCGGCTGCGCGGGAGCGCGATGAAAGATGAATAACTTCTATCTGGGCCGTGGATGGAAAACAAAGGCGAGAGGCGAGCGAGGAGGGAAAATTATGGATGATTCGGCTGCGCCCGCCCGGCGCTGCAGCGACGGGGAATATTGATGAGTCGATAAGAGCATCGGGGTGACGAATATTTAAGGGTGCCCGCTTTAAATAAACTTTGAAGCGGGTGAATGTTGCATACGCGGCGAGCGGTTTATTTTCGGCTGTTATTCGTTTATTGTGGTAATTTATTAAATGGTTCGTTTAGTGAAATAATTGCGGTACTTTTCGCAGCGCGCAGTTATTCTCACTCGAGGGATCGTGAAATATTTATTAACTAAGTTTATGAATATTTTGTTGTAGGCATTTATTTTATTTCTGAGAATATTGCAGAGTAATTTCATAAACTGTAAGTCGATAAAATATACTGTATTTTCTCAATAATTTGATAAACGTTAATTTATTATTGAAGATGTATTTGGGGGATCGTGAAATATTTATTAACTAAGTTTGTGAATATTTTGTTTCAAGCAGTAATTTCATCAACAGTAGTAATTAAAAATTACTGCATTTTTTCTCTTGTTTGGTAAATGCGAATTTATTATTGAAGGTGCATCAATTTTTATTTTTTCAATAGAAAAATTCGACTCCTTTAGTTTCTGTGGTTTCAAGATTGAGTTTCAACTCGAAAAGGAAGTCGCAGAAAATTCCCATTTTTCCAAAATATAATATTTCACACGTGGCGAATGTCAAATTATGAAAAAATGAATCCTTTTTCTCTTTTATATGCAATTTTTTTATATAATTTGTTTGCTCCTATTAACATTTCCGTGAACACACATAAAATAAATTCTACAAATTTCCAAAATGAACTTTTGACAGGAAAATTTCTGGCGCATTACGCACCCTTTAGTTTGCACAATTTTAAGATTGAGATAGAATTTAAACCGCAATTAAAATTTATTCTCGTATGCTCAACTAAAGGTAAAGGGTATTTATTCTTAGGTGCCCGGAATATTCCAAAAATGTTCATTTCCCTTAAATAGTAATAAATTTTCACTTTTTTCTTAAGTGTTGCAGACATTCAATAAGCTTCTTTAAGTAAATACAAGGAATAATTTTCTCGTAAATACGCGGCTGAGCCCCGAGAAAATTGCGTCGCCGAGCTATCAAACGCGAAAATTAATTAACGTTCCATCTAATAACGTTCGACCGGCGCGGAGGGCGACGTCAGCGAGCTCGGAATTAAATCTTAACGACTCCGTCAGCCAGTCGTCGGGGAGCGACATTAAAAAGCCAGACGAGTCCGAAAATACAGCGACGACGTCGAAATCTAATCCAGCCACACGTGGGAAGGACTCGATTGTACAGCATGCATCATGCATACCCGCGGTGTGTATGTGTGTGAAGGGGTGGGTCGAGGTCATACTTACTAAGATCCCGGCAGCCTTTGAGCTCGACCCGAAGACATACGGTGCGTCTGTGTACCGAGTGGGGCAGGATGCGCAGCTGCGTGGCGAAGATCGGCGGGATCAGCTCGCGCAACACCACCGTCGACGTGTCGATGTTCCCCGCCAGGACCTGCAACCAAACGACGTACCGGTGAGCATAAGTTACTCACGCCTACCTACGGTTGCGACTTCCTCAAACGGAGTCGCTTCAACTCGTTCCCTAGTGATTATACGAAGATTTGTCGACATGGTTAATGTTTTAGTGGTAATGAATAGGGTTAACCGTGAAAGGGGCAATTAAGACAACAAAAGTTGAGTTTGTAATTTTTTATATTAATCATATAGGTAGTTGCACAAATCTACTTAATAAATACAATGGTAAACTCTGATTATATTTCACTTAAAAAATAAGTAATTTTAAGTAAATGTTTCTTTAAAGAGTTCCAACTAAATAATTTCTTTGAATCAACTAAATATTTTAATTTAAAAAAAAAAAGATTAGTTGATTTAAAAAAAGTTATTTAGTTGGAACTCGTTAAAGAAATGTCTAGTTAAATTATTAAATTTTTCAGTGTGCAGTTAAAACATTACAACTGCTAATTGTATTCATTTGTTAAATCAAATTAAATTAATTATAAAGCAACTTAATGCAAAGTAATTGAATAGTAATTGAATTTGTTAAATATAATTTTTAAACATTAAATAATAAAAATGAAATTCAGTATTTTACTTTTGAGTATTCCAAAGCCGAAATGTGAAGCTGAAATCCAGGAAATAAAAGTATTCAATTTCAAAAATATCCCGAATTTAATTCAAACGTTTCGCTAGAACTTTTCTAACCCGCGCCGCACACACACCTCGAAAAAGGAATTTGTGAAACGTTAAAAATCCCATAAATTTTTATTTTAAACTTTCTCAGTTTAAGTACGTTCGCGCGCAAACTTGCGATTCGCTGAAAAATTTAAAAAATTCCCACCTCGTCAAATCCACGTCGGTTTGCTGAAAACTTACGGAATCGTTTACTCGTATTTTCCAATGTAGAGACGACGACTCTGTAAATTTGCATTTGTTGACGCGTCCGCCCCATAGTTACGGCAATTTTCAAACGCGAACTTTTCCCCCCCAGCCCTCGTCGTCCATTAAAAATCCTCTCTTTGTCCCGCTCGTTCTTCGCGCCTCGAGGAACGCCGCGCCCTGCCCCGAGTGTCGTCGCGCAGGCATTCGCGATGTTCAAGGGGCCAACGAAGGAACGCCGCTCGATGATTCTCTGAAGAGGAGGCTTGTGCAAATTTGCGCAACTTTGCTCTTCCCCGGAATTAAGTACCCTTTTTTTTTTCTTCTCGAGAGTGAGTTTTACGCTTTCTTCGTCAAAGACGAGTACCTCTTTTTTCATGTCGGGATGACACTTTTTCAAGACTCCTCGCTTCTCTCTCTTTCTTTTTTTACTCGCTGCACAACAGTTTACAAAAAGCGAAAGACCGTGTGTAGGCTGCACACGTTTCATAAAAAAAACATCGCGTTCGTATTATCAAGCGAGCGCAGTCTTTTCAAAACAGCGACTTTGAAAAAGGGTAAAATATTTTATTTTACGGATAAATATAGAAGCGTATAAGAACATTTTTATTCGACGACGGGTGACCCACATTTTCGCTGAAATATGTATTTTATAAACTTTTCAACAATTAAAAAACACCGTGGATATAAGAGAGAGATACAATAAATAAATCATTGCGACCACACGAAGAAAATGAAAAAAATATTCGTCCCGCCAAGTAGATAATACCCGGCACCGGTCAGACCGCGCGCACCGTCATAATCGCGGAAGCGTCAAAAGGAGCGCTGGAGCGATACCCCCGTGAATCGGCCGCGGGCCATTTCGCCGCTCCTGGGTCAGTTGCTTGTAAATCGGACGAGCCAACGAGCCCGAAAAAGAAACGCGCGGAACGGGGCCGCGCATTTGCACGAGGCAGCCCGAGCGCATCCGGACACGGGCCGCGCCGTCGATATTTACGGGCTCGCGCGCGATTTCGCTCGCATTGCGAAACGCGCGCCCGGGAGAATTAAGCAGGCTTAGCGTGGCTGTATCTCCGCCGGCGCGGGGATTGAAAAGTTACCTTCATTATTGCCCAATTACAGGGCCGCTTCGATTGTTTTATCGTCCGGGGGATTTTGAATTCGCGGCCGAAGTTTTTACGACGCCGCATACGCAAGACCGAGCCGGGGATACGTCGCGCCGGTTCATTTGAAATTTTAGTTTACGGGTTGGCGCAGCGGAGATTGCGGTCGGTGAATTCCTCGGGTGGTATCGATCGATGATATCTAATTTTTAAGTATTCAGTTGATTTGTAATTTCGCCGATAAATTCGTTTCAAATTTTACTTGAATAACACATTTCCGAATGACTGACTTTCAGTGTACTAATTAACTTACGACTCGAACGAAGTATCTGTACATGGATATGAATAATTTCATAATCAAATATAGAATTTCAATATGATGTTGAGTTTTTAAATTTTCATCGATATTCAGTATTCAAATCGGAATGCATGTTTAATCATAGTTCAGATTTATATTCCTTGCATAAATCGTTATTGTATTATCAATTACCAGTAATATAATACTGTATGTAGAGAGACAGCTTGTCTAGTGTGCGAAAATTTGATTCACAATATTGAAATAAATACTTAGGATCTTTTATAAAGTTTGAATTAAATTTATTCCAATTTAGGCACGAGTTATTCGCAAGATTACCATAAAACATTGCTTTTTATAAAAAGTGAAGTGCGTTATTAAACCACATTTTTCTCGTGTATAAAAAAGTTTTCCGGAAACTCTGATTTTGCCGCTCTCATCTCTCTTCAATCAGCGGCAGACGATCGAAAACACCATCGCGCCGACTGCGCGGGTGAAATACCGTGGCTCTCAAGCCCTCGATAACCTTCGGAGCGCAGACGGGAGGAATCGTCGGCTCGTCCCAGCGCCCGTAATCTATGCGCTTTTAGCGGCGCTTAAGCGCGTGCCCCCTCCCGAAAGGTATAGAGCTCGCAATTTTGGAAGTGACGGCGGGGGGCGCGGACAGGCGGGAAACGAGTCGGCCCATAAACGCGAGTGGCTTCGTCGTTGCGGAAGCGGCCCGGAGCTTCCCCGATGATATGACCCCACCCCCTCGACGCGTTCGTCTGCACTTTTTCGGTCGATACTGATTGCTGGCACGGTATCTCCTTTATGGCGCACTTTTGCGGATTCCCGATTGTTGCGCGCACGCTCCATCGTGAGGGGTCGGCAGGGATTCCGGTGGGGCGATGCGACCGCTTTTTTTTTTCGGGGCGGGGAGGCGACATTCGGGAATTCGATTTTCGGGGCTGACGGACGGCTACACCGGTACCGGCTGGAGTGATTTTTGTTGTTTTTGAGGGTGCATAGTAAAAAAAGTGTACTACGTATCGCATTGAGAACATGAGTATTAGAGGCTTTAAAGATTAATGAAAAATCAAGATTTTTTCAACGATAATTAATTACATGTATGAGCCGCATAGGGGCAGATGAGATTGTTTATATTTTTTATTAGTATTGAATGCATACATTTCAAATACAGAAATAAAATTTCGCGGCTCTATTGATCAAATTAAAAACATAACGTACCTGTTTGCCATCCCAGAGTTTGTAAGGGCGCCAGTCCTCGAAACCGGGTCTCCAGTATTCAACGGTGTACTCCTCGGTGTACTCCTGGCCTCGACCATGATCGAACCGGCCTTGAGTCTCGATCGCCGTTACCAGGTGAATTGAGCCCAAATCGACCAAAAGCCATTCCCGAACGCCGGACTCGATCAGGCGCTTTGGACACCATCCTCCCCCGGCCGTCTCCTTTCGCAATCTGTAAAGTAACACGTGGTAAGGTATAAGGACATTTATTTTTAAATGCATGTTCACAGGCGCAATGCATATCCCCTAATCATTTTTTCTACATGTTCTATTTTCTAAAATCGTAAATCTTATGCCTATAAAACGGAGGCATCCTTTGTCCAATTCCAGTGGGATAAATGCAATTTAAGAAACACTGCTCTGGAATAGTCAAGGCTTATTCAAGAGCTCAAATTTGGTGTTTGAGCGTACCTCCTATTTGTTTTGTTGAGTGCTTGACCGTCGCGCCTAACGATGTTTAATTTTTGTGATCGTCCGAGGAGTAACACCAATGCATTGGTTTACATAAACCGAAATTTTACGTATTGGAAATCCAATATATTCTACAAAATTCAACAGTTGATTTTATTCACTTCATTCGAATTTTATTCGTTCACTGTGCGTAAACAAGTAAATAAAAACTTTGTCAAACAAAACAAAACTATTCGTTATTGCAATGCACTACCAATTTCCTAATTCGCCATCGCACGGAATTGCTCTAATCTCTGCTATTTTTATATTTCACCTAACCGTATCGCTGGCTCGAATCATTCGATAAGCGACATCACACATGGTCGCGCCAATCTCGCTGCAGGCGTATGACGCGATATTTTCGGGACGTGCGAGCAATCAGGTAATTGATTTGGTCGCCGGTGGCGCGCGCAAAGAGCCGCACTCGCTCCGGATCGTTTGATGTTTGGAGTGGGGTCTCCCGCTCATTTCCCCGTGGATCTCAGAGTGGCGGCCAGGGCAAGTTGTAAGGACGGAAGAGAAAAGATCGGAGAGTAAAGGAGGGGGGAAGCGCTCCGGTTGAAAGAGACGCGTCCGACAATCGCCGCATCGGCCGCTCGGGCAGTGCATCAAATTGCTTCGATGGCCCTGCGTGGATTGTGCGATGTGGTTTCGTTTTTTTTAGAGTAAATAAAGTATTGAATATTTATAGAATAGTTCGTACGATTAATGTGCTTAATATTAGTTTCGTTCAAATAGTAGACGTCGTTAGCAGTAAATTGATTTCTCTATACAATTATAGCGTTTTATACTGCAGAAAGCTTGACCTGTTTCTATTCTGGTATAAAACAAATTAACTTTAGTAATAGTTTACATAAAATTAAATTTAGCTTTAACTACGTTTAACTGTCGCTTTAGATAGAAACTCTCCGTAAATATCGTTTGGTTACTCGTCTGTAAAGTGGTTGATGATTTTGATGTCTTTCACAATTCAATACCCGCTATAAAAATGTTGTCAAACTGAATTCAATTTTAATAACTGTTATATTTTAAATATAACAAACAAAGAATGCATTAAAATTTAACGAAAATATTTTTGATATTTCTTTTTCACTTCGCATTGGATTTGTCAGATTAAAATAAAGACAAATCCAGTTCGTTCGTCAAAAAAAGTTCAACAAATAAGAGAAAAAAATCAAAGGACAGCATCCGGTTCAAATATAAAAAAAAGACCGAATGAGTATTTAGCCAGGCCGCGTCACTTCGCGAAAATGCTTAGTTCGCTCTGTTTAACGCGACAGGCGAGAGTCGCGTAATATCGTTAGCCGATCGTAAAAGCGAGCCCCGCGAAGTTTTTTGACCTCGCGATTGAGATCGAACGTGGCGTGCAATCGAGCCAGCGCCATTTGGAGTATCTGGACGCGTCATCTTCGTCGGGTGGCGCGAGTCATCAACTTAAATGGACTGAGAACGAGTAGAAAATGAAATAAAAAAAGGCGAAAGAGACAGAGAACATTACACACATCTACACAGGCTGACGTTGTTGAAAAAAAAAAAATAATAATTTCTTGAAAAATTTACTAAACCTCCAGTAAAATTTATTAGATCACCACTAAATTTTAAAAGAAGCTATACAATTTGTCCTGCAATGGTAGCCTGCGAGAACATTAAAATTGACTAATACAATTTTTAGTAGAGCTTTTTTCCCCGTGCGTAATACACGTAAAATTTGTGACAAAAAACGTATACGTCCGATTTTATCAACAAATTCAAGCTGTACTGAACGATTCAATTAAGAGAGCGTGAAAGCTTGCATTCGCAACCGAATTATAAGCAAGCTTCCGCAATCGCTTGAAATTAGTTATAGCAACTTTTGAGTTTCTCTGTCGATGAAATAACTTCGCGCAGTCGGCCTCGCAGTGCCATAATTAAATTAATCGACGCGGGACTGCAGTGGCACTGCAGATCGCTGCAGAAACGAAATACTGGGTTTTCATGACTCATACTGCAGGTGCACTCGTAGTTTCAAGCTGGAAATTTTTTTTTCTATATGATGAAATTCATAAACTGTTCCAGCACGAATTGGAAATATCGTTACTTGAGAAATGGGTAGAATACAAAAGTAAATTCTTTACATAGGTATAGAATAACATTTTTTATTATAATCAACAGAAAATAACTTTATTTATTCTGACCTTTTGTTGTAAATGAAGCAAAATTATAAATATTAATGAATTCATTGTTTGCCGAATCAGCACCGTCGTGATTTCTGAATAGCTAAACACTTGTCGTGTGTGGAATTAATGATACCACGTAAATTGATACATCGTATTCAAGTGCTTATTGATTCGTAACCGTATATCTTCCTACATCAGCTAAGAAAAAAGAAATATGTAAAAGAAATCTCGGAATTCAGCAGAGATACAAAAAAAATTCAAATGAGAAACAATCTTTTATCAATCGAAGGCAAAAGCTATCACGCGACAGTCGAAAAGCCAAAGCTCGGCAGAGCAAATAAGCCACAAGCCGGGCAGCTATGTATACGGCATCGATCGGCCTCCGACGCACGCGGCTCGCGCAATAAAACCCCGGCAGCTCCTTGCCGCGCACAACCGGCCGAGTGCTCGATCTCCGGGCCCCACGGCGTCGCGCATCGGCATAAAAATTGATTGCTTGTTAAAACGCGCTCGTCCGACGAATCGAATGGTAAACTCCCTCCCTGATTGGGGCTCGTTCGCGCTCTCACGGCCTGGCTATTCAATTTTTACGTGTAGCCGGAGCTCCTTCTTGTTAGTCATTTGTTTTTATCGCGAAACGGCAGATGAGGCCTGTAATTGATAATCAGAGCGAACGGTTATCGCGTCGATGGAATTCTTTAAATTGACCCTGAGCTCCTACGCGGGGGCTGGGATATACTAGGGGTGAGTTCGTTTTGACGTCGTTGGAGAAATAACAATAGTTTGGATGAAGCTGACATGGCTTTTAAAATTAATTGGTACATTTGATATGTTGATTTCTATTCAAATCTGGTTTTCAGGTGAATTTACAATTTGGGCACAATTTGCAGTTTATAATCAATTTAAATTATGTTGCTATTTCTCGTTTATTATTCGTAATGTATACGTTTATTTAATAAAATGATGAATTTATTGAACTGAACTATTTTGTCTACTGTAATAATAAGCGTGTGAATTAACATAACAAGTAGTGTATGTTACTAATGGAAATAATCATTTATTTTTCAATGTTTTGATCAAAATTTAAATTGACTAGGTTAAATTGCAAATTACTGATCTAATTAACTGAATAAATTAAATCGACAAATAATTTGTTGAAATTGATAAAAAGGTTAACTTAGTTACGATTGATTGTTAAAAAAAAACAAATAAAAAAGTTAACTCAATCGATGCAATTAAAACTTTAACTCCTGTTTTAGTCGCCTTTAATTTGTAAAAAAAATATAAAAGAAAAATGGTACTTTATTTTCTAAAAAAAATTGTTTTCAAAACAATTAGTTTTTCATGCCACACACGTCAATTGCGTTTGAGATAGCGACAAAAGATTCAAGAGTCCTCATTACTCAGGCGCGCGGGTCGGTCTGACCGGTGCGCGACTCACTCCACTTCTTTTCACGCGCCGCACGCTCGCGCGTTCGTTCTTCTTTTCACGCGGTCACTTTTTTTTATCGGCGGGCATTGGACTGCGCGTTTTCGGACGCACCAGGCGACAGGGATATAAATCAAGTGGCCGGGGCTTCATCGCTTACGCCCCAGTGGCGTGTATGGCGTCGTGTTTCATCGACTGACATTATGACGTCGCGGTCTAGTCGAGTGTTTGCCGGCCACTCACTTGAAGTTTATGCGAGCTTTTTCGAAGGCTCTTGATGGGTCGGAAATTTTATGATGTGCTGTATTGAATTCCCTACTGGTGTAGTACAATACATCGTGCATTTCATGTAATAACATCGAAATATTTTATTATGCATAATCGTAAATTTTTTGAAAATGCAGAGCAGCAAAATATATATTCTTTAAATAGTAATTCGATTTACTTCAATAAAAAAAACCTTGATACGAGATAGAAATTTGAGACTTGCAAAATAACGAAATAATTAATCTTCGATTTTTTTCCAAGAAAAGACTCTTAGCGTCTTTTCAAAGATAGATCCGTAAAATATCGACAGCTTTACATTTAGAGCAGATACCAGTATCGCACAATAATCCGCGAAAAATATCTACAGTTTATTGAGTGATGTAAAATTTAGAATCGCTGACGAATAGTAAAAAAAAAAATAGTGCAGAGGCTATCAAAAGACTCACCGAGCATAGCGAGGTGCAACGTTGGCCACGAACGAGGACGACGCGTTGACAGCCGAATCCGGTATCGCGCCCGACTCCATGCCCAGAGCTGAGCTGCAGGATCCTAAAAAATAAAACAAAAGGGCATCGTTAAATAAAAAATGGAGCAAATAAACGCGGCTCCGGGTACGAGGCAAAAAACCGGGAGATAGACCCTCGCCCGCGGCTTGCAATCCCTTTTTTTATTACAGTTTTGTAGAATATTGTTTACTTTGACCCGGAAAAAAAACAAACCTGTCCCACGTTGCGCTACGCGGATTTTTTTTTTGTGGGCGTAATCTTTTATTGCGCGATTTAATTATTTCGGGGGGCTGGGATGCGAAATTTTTACGCTCGCCAAGCTTGCCGCGCTTCAATTGCTAATTTAAAAGAATCACGGTTTGCGCCATAGAAATTTAAATGCAGTTAAAAATGAATTTCTGCGTCGATTATACCGCCAAAGTTGATTTTCTTCGAATATACACAAAAGCGAATGCTGTTTTTTTATGCATTTTTAATGTTCGGTGAACAAAAGGGGGCTACAATGAAATAGTTTATAATTTACACTTTTAAAATGAACAATAAAAAAATTTACGAATATTAAATATTTAAATGTAAGGGAAAATGTAGTTTTTTATTTTATATAAAAGATTGATGAGGAATAAATGAAAATCCGGTACAATCAAATGATTGAGGAGATTATAAAATATTCCTTTGCTACAATTTTAATATACTATGTGTACGTACATGCAAGTCGAAATCGTGCGTGCATTTTTAAATCAGTGTTTGCGATATAGAATTAAAAATTAGTATTTGATACGCAGGATTCTCGACTGAGAGAAGAGAGAAAATGAGGCTTAAGGTATAAGAGAATCCGTTGTCAGATACAGATGAACCAAGTTCAAGGTAGGAGTAGTTTCGTCTTGTTCGAAAAATCTGATTTTAGTTATTTACTGACGCTACCTAAAGGCAAAATAGACCATTAGCCCTGCAGGTTGATGCATTTCTTAGTACACATTTGTGTGGATTCCTGGAATTTGTTCAAACTTTAAAAAATGTATCATTGTAGTGTCGAATTGAAAAATTTCAACTAAATTTCTTTAGTTGTTTTGTTACAATACTCAATTTTACGCTTCCTTTTCGCTATTTTTTAATAATTTCGATCAAAAGTTATTTACCCCTGAAAAATACGAACAAGTGCAATAAGCGAAGCTCGCTGGCCCGTGCAATTTACATTTACTCCTGCCTTATCGTTCCGCGGCGACTTTAATTTCTTAATTTGCAGCCAATAACTGAAAACGTCGGAAAAAGTTGTCCGCGAAGAAAGTTCCCGTTGGCACACGGACCCGGGCAATACGGCGATGGCGCAATAATTGCTGCGCAATCATGAGAACCGAGAGGAGGCGGGAGAGAAAGGCAAATACGCGGATCGCGGCGGTAACGTCGGCTCGCAATTTCATTATCGAACTTGTTAAAAGTGGCGGGCGTCGTGTTTACGCAAACAGGACAGCCTCATCGTAACCGCTCCGTCGCGATCGCCGAGGAATGTTATTCAATCACCGCCGATGCCTCAGCCTCCTTCAGTGTTATTAACCTTTCAGCCACTTCATTCGGCCTTTGAAACTCGCCTCGATTTGTATCTTTGTCCGTACGTAATCTTCCCATTAAAGTTTTCACTTCGCTAGTTGAGACGGTTTATGCCTCGACAAAGGAAGAGGAATTAGATAATCTGCGTTCTGTATTTTTTGCCCCGAATAGCAAAGCACGGCTACTTTGTTGATGCTAATTATCTAAGTGTGACCACTGCTGTCAATAATTTAATTAAAGAGAGTATATGTATTATGCATACTCTTGATTTTGATAATGAGATGTTAAATAAAAGTAGCAGCAATTACATAGTTTAACAGAAACGATTATTTTTATAAACTCTACTTTTTATTTTTTCAAAAAACTCACGAAGGTACGCTCTTATGCATTTCAATCACTTACACTCCTAATATAATAACGAATACTCCAGATGACCATTACTCACTTAAAACATTTAGAATGCAATTAGTTCACTCGCACTACGGTGTACCCGATTCCGTTTTTAGCACAATTTTTAAGATCACGGTATCGAATTGTTAGAACTACGTTTCTCTCTTATTATCGAATATTTTACCCGACCTCTTTCGAAATCTCGCAAGTAAGCAAAATAAATTAATTATCGTCGATTTCAAGAAAGGCAAATGCTCGCTCGCCAGATTGAGTTTTCCTTTACCGGCCGTTAGCAGCCGAGCTAACAAATCAGCGCGCCGTAATTTGTCGAATAAAAGCCCGGGTCCGCAAGTGCGCGGCACGCGCGCATGACGACTCCGTTCGGCGGGAAGTCATCGCGACCCTCTTTTATTACAACAATAACGGCCTAATTCTTCTGCTCGCGGCGGGAGCAAAGTGCGGTTGGTCGGACAACTTAAACCGAGCGTATAATCGGCAGCAGGCAGCGGCCGTACACACCGAGCCCCGGCCGGGCGCGCGCACGCGCAATTTTACGCCTCGTAGACGACGATTTCGGACCGGCTGGCCGGAGAGAGAGAGAGAGGGATCGGAAGTAAACATGCCCCCGCGAACGAACAACCCGGCGAAAAAGTCCGGAGAGCGGAGAATAAAAGCAGCGTGTGTGTGTATGCGCGCGTGTGTGTACGAGTGTGAGTGAGTGAGGAAAAGAGAGAGACGGTAAATCAATCTTACACGCTCGAGAGGTAGAGGCTCGTGTGTGTAGCGCGAAAAAGCAGACGCCGTTCGGCCGATTAACCTTCACGCGTGTTTGAGCGCGCCGGGGGTGTGCGGTTTGCGTTAGCGCGCGGGTCCGAATTTTCGTCCGCCCCGGCTATTTTTCATTCGTGCCAAGGAAAATAGCCGAGCGCTCGTCGCCGCGCCGAGAAACACGAGAGGGCAAAGCACGAAGGAGAAAATTTTTACGAGAGTCTGCGCGTGAGGGCTGGAAGTATAACGGGGGGGAGCGAGAAGAAGGCGCCGTTGCTCCGTCATGCGAGAGGTAAGGGTAAGGAGGCGGTGAAGTGCGCGCCTGGCGAAGGAGGCGGAGGGCGGGGGGAGGAAATCGCGTAATGAGCAATAAAGATGCCGGCTAGCGGGGGAGTTTGGATATGACTGCCGCGCGAAAAGCCGTAAATCACGGGGGTAAATTATCGAATTGTTCTCCGGCTTCGCGGAGTTTAACACTTCGCTGTAAAAGTTTAGTCGGATCGTTCTCCACGGCAAAATTGTATCTCGCCGGGGGTAATTAGGAGCGAGATTGCGTTTTGAAAATTCGAAAAAAAAATAAAACGAGCGACGGAGCTTTCTGCAACTCTGTCTTAATTAAAACATTGAATGGAAATTCTGTATTTGACTTTTTAATTAACTTTACTTCGCCGAGTTACTTTGCAAAATAAGGATGTGCAATTAATGAGAATTTTGAAATTTAATAATGAATATGTGCTATCAAATAGTTTTGCGCGGGATCGCGCGCTAAAGAACCGCTTGAATATGAATTACAACAGATAGAGCGTTAAAGTATGCGCGAGAAAGTAATGAATCACGCGTAAATGAAAAAAGTTTTCACTTGGAAACCTTGAGTTATTGAGATAGAGACTATAGATCAATTGTACTTTTTCTGATATTTAAACTTATATTTCTTTATATTATTAAATGATTTTAAGCATTTCAAGTTTTTTGGCAAGTAATTATTTAAATTCATTTTACTTCCTATTGTTTCCGTTGAGATTATAGTTACAGGATTCAACTCTCACTAGTATCTAGCGGGATTTGATATACCATGGGGTAAAATGATTCAGCGGAAAACTGGAACACCCTGGTAAGAATGTTTCATTTTCCCGTAAAAATTTGAAAACAATTTTTTAATTAAAATTTTGCGAAATAGTTGATTGAATTTCCACAAATACTCGATTAAAAATCGACATGGAAGAAGCCACGAAATTCCCACGAGGTAGGCGCACAGTTTAGATTTTCGCTTCATCACAAAAACTCCCGACTGCGTTTTAAGCACTCGCTCGCAGACAGACTGACAATGAGTCGACGAAATCCAAATGGAATTGTATTCAGACCGGATTGTGATAGAAAAAAAACTTGGGGACTTTCAGACGGACTAATGGTCATGCGGATGTTCGTGTAAAACTCTCGCTTCAAATAAAACGCTGCATAGTACCTTCTCGACATTTATCGCTCCTCTTCATTATTTCGATCAATTCAATTACGCATTTAAAAAAAATTACGATAAAATTTTATTCTTGCCTCAAAAAAATTCTAATGAATCGCCAGTAGCCGTTACCTCCAATTTCCCAGACAGCAGCGAATCATAGCCTTTTTCAATCAGCCGAAGTGCCTCTCCAAAAGTTGCGCAAACGTCCGAGTCGATTCCCAGGTGAGCAGTCTGGAGCTCTTAATTTTTGTCCTGTTTGAATACTCGAAATTTCGCAGATTGCGCCATCGGAGACGCGTCTCCGCGTATTTACGATACGCGTGACGCGGGAGGTGGTGGCCGTTCGAACGCGCTGGCACCCGGGGGAGTTCGCGACGGGAGGGCGTTTATTTTATACACGCTCTCTCCCGGCAACTTCTCGACTGCGCCGGGATATACCTGCGGGGGATGCGATACGTGCGCGCGTCTCCCGTGCCAGGGCGAATAAGCCACGAAGTTCGGGCTGCGAGCGAGCAATTTTAACGGCGGGATTTTTCATTCCCGCGGCCTCGCTCGTTTAATATTCGACAAAACCGACGAGCAACGCGAGCGCGACTGGTTATTCAATTCTCACGAAGTATGACCTGTTGGTATGGTAACTTTTTTAACGCTACGGTTAGGCGATTACTTTTGTTAGAGATCTTTAAATTAGTTTTAATTTTGATTTAAAGAAAATTTTAAAATAAAAAAGTTCTAGAGGTCAAATTAATAATGTAATGTAATGGTGACTTTGTCCTTGACCTCGAATTTCAAAATCATTTCAGGACTGCTGCTAGTCTAGAGGCAATTTTCTCTTTCACTCTCACTAAACGTGGGGTCATTTAAATTTAACATGAAAAAATTTAAGCGAAATTTTTATCTTTAAAAGAGAAAGATTTTTAATATTAATTTTCACTAATTCATTATTAATGATAAATAAATAGAAAGAATATTAAAGCTCTTGTTTTAGCAGATAAAACAAGTATGTCGAGAATTCTAGAAATTCAATAGAAAATGGATAATGAAAGAAGCAGTGAGCGCGACGCGTGAAAACGCATGCTTCATTCTGGAGCCTCAGTTATGGGCAAACATGACAATCGATCAAAAGCAATTCACATTACCGAGAGCCGGTACCGACGTATAAATAATAATAAACTAATAATCATAATAAATGATCGCAATTGGCGATGGCGTGCGCTCGGTGTTTATTTGGAAATCGAATATTTAAATATTGAGTAGGTACGTAAACTTGGATGCATGAGAGAATCCATTAGAGCGACCGCACAAGCCGGTAATTTAAATTTAATTATTTCCTACCGGCAGTATAAATTATTCGTAAAATATCACGAGTTATGGATTTATTTTTATTTAACTTGGTGCACCGTTGCATAAAGTACGAGGGGTACTTTTATCATTTGCAAATGTTTCTTCTGCGTTTAATTCAGGGAAATTTATGGAATTTTATCAATTATAAAATAATTGCACCTGATTTCAGTTACAATTTTGATCACATTCTACTATGCTCTTTCCTATTCATTTTAATTGGCATTGTATTAAATGAATAAAATAAAAACTGTACAGTCATATGAAAATAAGTAGCAAGCAATAATCTTTGTATCAATTATTTGGTTGTAGTTATTTATTTATCCCTTTAAAAAATGTTTAATAAATATTTTTATTCATAAATGTATCCAAGTTTATTACAGTATGGTGTGCTTCGAATCAAACGACTTTCGTTTATTGAATCAAACAGAAAGTAAAAACAAAAATCAGGTAAAAGTGAATTTAATCGAGTACAAGTAAGTTAATAAATCTTTTTTCCACTCGTATTTTAATTACTTCAAGCTTTCAATCACTGAGATAGAGTGTATTACGATATAAAATGTATTTATTTTAATTTTACAAAGTAAATATTTGTTTACCTTAATCGATACGTATCCAGTCGATTTTATCATTTAACACAAAATTTCTGTTAATGCACTCCTCTTTTTTACATATCTGATATTAATTACTAAATTGTTGCCACATCAACTAAAGAAATATACATAACTTTTGACGATAAAGTCGCATAAGTTTAAGAAAAATTCGTTAAGGTAATAGAACCATAAGAAAAAGTACAGTGTGCACATAAATCACGAAAAAGTGATTACTTAAGTCTTAATAAACAATCCATCATGCTAAATCCTGCAATCTTGGCGAGCGTTTTAAAACTTAATACTTGTAATAAATCACCATTGTATTACACGGCTGAAAAAGGGAGTTGCAGTTATCGTTCGGGGATCTATTTTCAATGTACAAGAGTAGTGCGACAAGATATCAATCTTCAAGATGCCGTTTATTTTAGCCGCTCGAGCCTTTGCGCAGAAGCTTTTGTATGTACTCGAGGCGCACATAACCATTACCCCGTATACATATGCATTAGTCTTAACTAAGTGTGGATGTACACATGTACTTGTGCATAAACTTATACATATGGATGATGCTGTAATACATTAGCGTCATATACGGTGCAAAGTAGCCACTGGAATATGTTGCTTTAGTCGGTACAAAAAACACAACGACATTATTTTTTAATGTACCAAATGAATTTACTTCGAAAATACATAATTTATTTCCATTTTAAAGTATAGAATTCAACAATCAAACGCAATTTAATAATTTGGTAAAGAATTGGACGACTGGTGTCTCCACCTCGGTGCCAGAAAATATAAGAAGAAGAAGAAGAAGAAGAAGAATAATTTGGTACATATGTGATTTTCTTTGATATAAAATCGATTGTCTATTAATTCAATCATTGACAAAAATTATAAATCTTAAGAAATTAATTCAAGAAGCACGTGAACAGAACTGTCTTCTCTATATAAGGCAAAAAACCAAGATTGAAAAATATATTTACATAGAAAAATGTATTAGATCAGATTCTTAATGTTATTTATTTATCAAAATTACAAAAATCTCACTTTCCTGATTCATCCCTTAAAAAAAATTCGAAGCCCTCCCTTTTGGCCTCCTTCCGACCGCCACGATCGTTCCGCGGGTGTCGCAATCATTTCTCCTCATTATAAACCGACCACACCTGCGCGTCGACTCGGAAGCGCAGAAAACAGTGGTCGCCGAGCGAGCGGGCCGCGGTGCACGCAGTCCACGCGGTTTCCGAGCACCGACTATATAGGCGGCGGGTGGGCTGAGGCGAATTCCGGATCTATCGGGCTCCGGTGATTAATGAAGCGAACGGGCAATCTCGCCGGGGGAATCTACTTCCTCGGCGCGTTCCTCGTCTGGAGCGAGAGAGAGAGAGAGGGACTGCGCGGATGGCAAAGTTCGACGGGACAGGCGCGCCTCCGAGTCCGAGTCGATGCAACTGGAACCTCCTTCCTTTAATTTAGAGCCTCCCTGGGAAGTAATGCGCCGGCGGAACGGAACTGATTATTCGATTGTTTGCCGAGGGTGAGAGCGCGGCTTTTTGTTCGTTTATTTTATTTTTTTTTTCAACTCTCGGTGAGCCGCCCGTGGGTGTTGAATTAACAATGAGATTGAATACTGTTGACGTGCAGTTTCAATGTTGGGGGAATTATCTGAAATGCGGAACGAATTTTGCGATGGCGATGCGGTGTGTAAACAGAATGTATGAAAGTAAATGAAATATAAAAGTTCTTCATTGTCGATTCCATTAAAGTAATTAACTACTGCCGCGAGTACTTGGCAAACTTTTTAATTAAACTTTCTTCTCTCAATTCAAACTTCAGTTTTTCTTATTATTTGCATTGGATGCATCTATCTTACTTTTCTTTCAATTTTTTAATTACAATATTTCAACTAGATCGTCAATTTCCGTGTACTAAAAAATCTAAATAACACGTTTATTTGCGAGTTAAAAATTCAAATGCGTTTTCTAATTTGTTACTATAGATATGAGGAACTCTACAACAAAAAATCCCGTTAGCGAGTTCAAAAACTGAAGAAAAAAATTTATTAGTTTCTTGTGATAGACAAATTCGAAATATTAACAATCGTTTTAAACAATATTTTCGTAAAACATATTTTAACTATGCCTATACACATAGCTTACTCAAATTTTGCTTTTCTCTTGTAATAAATCATTTTACAAAAGAATGTAAAAAATCTGCTCAAATCAAGATATTTTATAAAATGTAGAACTGTTCAAGAGTAGTGGAAAAAAACTTCGTTATTTCTCAGGCGCATACACGTGGATATTCGCAATGCGGAGCGAGTTCACGGGTCGACCTCGGCGGGTCATTATAAGTCCGCCGACGGAGGCTCATGTTTCAAAGCTCCATTCTTTTCGTTCGTTTTCCCTGTCTTATGGAAAGCACGAGGAATTTTTCATCAACGCGGCCGGCCGCAAACCCATCTGCGAGACTCGGTATGGGTTGGGGGGTGGGGGTGGGGGGTAAACTCGCCACGGCCGTTCGACGCGTCCGATGATTTATCAATTTTCTTCGGCAGCCGGCTACTAACGCGCGCCACTAACTCAAGTGCGCCGGGCTCGGACCAAGACGTTTAACGGCATTATAACTCGGTGAACTGGGTCAAATTGGCCGAGTCGCGGGGATATTCGAGCGGCACATATTCATCCCCCCGCCGGCGGGAGACCTCGAGGTCGGGGGATATTAAATCCGGACAAGAAGTTTCGACCCCGTGTCGACGGGGCGATTTCCAATTGCGTTGCTTTTTTCGCGGTTCGCTCGTGATGTGGCGCTTGATTTTTCGGGCCGATTGCTCGGGAGTGTTTTTGATGGCTTAACTTCGATACAGTTTGCTCGCGTTGGGGGGAAAAAGAAGTGACACGGTTAAAAATAAGTTATATATAAAGTTTTTATTTACAATTTTTTTTGGAATAAACTCGTTATTAAATTTTGCGCGATAATTTATTCTGGTTTAAATCGGAATCAAATTTCACGTAATTTAATCAGTATTTCTGCTAAATAACATAACTTTCGTGAAGCTGAAAAATTAAATAATGAATTAATTGGTACAAGAAACGTTACTCTGATCAAATAATGGTACAATTAATACATCAGTTACACTTTTTATTCGAAAGAAGATAATAAATTTTAGTTGTTCGTTGCAATTTTATGAAACTTTGTTTCACTTTTATTTATGATTAAATATTAAAATTTTTAATTTTTACATTATTCCGTAAAATTTGGAATATGCTCTCGGGAGAGGGAGGATGGAGAGCGACATTAGCATTTTAAAGTGCAGTTGCATTTGGTCATTAAATGATAATTTATCACCTAATGAATGGATGACATCGTTGGTAGCAGCAATGATGCACTCGCGCGCACCTGGATCGTTGCAGTCACGGAACACGCCACATCAAGTGTACTTTAAACTCATTTAACACACGCCGCCTCGACATAAAACCATATGTTTTAATTGAATTACGTTCCACGAAAAAACCGAGTATTTCCCACGTACGTATATTTTTTGAGAAAAATAACTGCATCAAAATTTGAGATAATTTGGAATCCGACTGATCTCCATATAAAGCAGAACCCATTTGCGTAACCCGAGAAAACAAGCGGGATTTTATTTATTCAAAGGATTTTAAGGATCATTTTATCATCGTGGGCAGAGAGATTTTACAAAACTCGACTCGACTCTGCATTTTTGGTTATCAGTTAAGCATTTGACCCGGATCTCCGCTGCGTTGTATTAGTGGAGCTGTGAGTGCACCTGAAAAAACCATCGCTTTTCCCGAAAGCACGCTTCATATCAATTTAGATCATACCTCCGAAATTATTTACCCCCGCAATTGAAAAAATGACAACAGGTTTTACGACACGATCTGTCACTATCCATCTCCTTCATTCTCTCTCTCTCTCTCTTCCTTTCGAGCGACATTAATAATCGCGAAGGCGTCTTTTGCGCGATGCAGGAAAGCGAGGCCGAGCAGTCGCGGCCGCGGCGCGTCCGCCATTTAATTAAAAACAATTTTCAATTTTAATTAGTGCGAGCTCACCGCCGCCGAGTCGCCGGCAGTCAAGGCAAAATATTCAGTTGTGAAATCTGCTCGTTAATTATTTTTCCACGGGGACATTTTTAATTCCGCGGGATAGAGCCGGGGCCAAATTCAATCACCCGGGGCTCCAGCCATTTCTTTTCCATTAACGCAGCCCACCGGCACCGCCGGAAGTAATAAGCACGGCTCCCTACCCCCCGGCCCCCTTCCCTACCCCCACGGCGAAAGACGACCTTCCGCTGAAACTTGGGTATCGCCGCGGAGCTGCGATACCGAACGCCTTCGGATCTCGCCGGGGAGGAAGCGAGCCGAGCGACGTTTATCAAAGCAAGAGGCGCAGATTAGATTTCCCGTGCGCGTGGGCGCGAGCGGAGCGGGCCATTATTCTTTCCTCTCCCTTTAGCGCCCGCCCGGGGTAAGTGTTTGTTCCTATGCATGACATGCGTACGGCACCTTCGTTCATGCATGCGATCCTTTTATGTTTCTTTTACGAGGCGAGCTGAGATTTTCCTTTTTAAGACGACGGGCGTATTGTTCTTACGGGCGAAGATTTTCGCGTAATAAAATCGCCTCCCTTTAGAAGTCTGCCGGGAGCACCGACTTGGGACTGCATGCGTATCACTTAGAGATGACGCACTTCCTTTTTTAGGTCACGCGAGTACATCCAGGCCGTTTGCTGCCTCCGCGCCCCCTAATCTTAATTTGAGAAAGTGCGTATTTCTTCGCAGTACCTTGGTGCTTGGGTGTCTACATTTACGACTTTCTGTTTACCGCGAGACAAAGTGTTATTTGAAAAATTAAGTAATTTCACGTATTTTGATAATAGGAATTTTATTTTAATTTCGCAGTATTCCTTGACAATTAATTTCTTATTTCATTCAATTTTATTCTGAAGTAATATTGACGAAAAAGGAAAGAATAAATCTGAGAACTTTATTGCCTGCAGCAGGTACGGGATAAAGGGTGGACTTCATTATGAGTTCTTGTACATTTCTTTTTACTCCAAACTTACTTATCTCTAAAAATTTTAATTGACTTTGAAATGTTCATAAACATCAAGCACTAATGAAATAATTTTTCATTCATAATAATATATCATATCGATCAATAAAATAGTACGTGGCATTAATTAACTTGCTAATTACATTTTTCACTGTAGAGGACAAAAGTATATCTACTCAAATAGAAAACAATATAGTTCAAATAGACAACGTTTAAAGAATTTCAAATAGCCCTTAATTTAATGTTAATGAAGTTCATGATTTCGAAAATCTATAAGCAATATAAAAACAATAAGAACTTTCAACGTCCTACTCAATGATCTGAATTATTTGAATCTAAATAAAGTTATAGTATTAAGAGAAAATTAAAAAAATTTATTTATGAAATTTAATAATACAAGTAAATAAGTTTTGATCCGAATAAAATGTAAACAATGTTCTGCTATTCAAAGAAAAACTAAACTTTGTTATTATATTTTAAGAAATTCTAGCTTTGTTAAACACGTCCTATCTTTTAGTTTTAAATTTTTAATTGTAAGTTTTTATGTACAAATATTCTTATGTACCTCTATAGGATTTACTTACGTAATTTATCTGGTAAATAAATAAACAACCAACTTAATAATGTACTCGAAAAACAACACACTAAGATCTTTCATAAATATATTTACATTACACCTTTAATTCTCGATTACGAGGTCAAGTACCCACTGGATCATCGAGTGTTTTCAAGGGACAGCGCGAGAGGATCGCCGGGCGTCCTGAAAACGATCCGTGAAAGGCAGGCGAGGCGTCGATGCTCGAAAGTACTCGGCGAGAATTTCTTTACACAGGGTAAAGAAGCTAAGCGCCGGAGTTTAAAAGACTCTCGAAGCCGGTTGGAAGAACTGATCCCATAACTCACTTGTAACAATGACTCCCCGACCTGCGAGCGATCTTCGCGAGGCCTTCCCTCCTCGTATCTTTTTTCAGCGTTGTAAAATGCCTCGACGCGCGACGTATTTTTTTCCCTCGAGCCTTATCCGGCTAATGTATCTTCTCGAGGGTAGAGAAAAAAAAATTGATGGCGTCGCGGCGGATGTGTGAAAAGAAGCCGGTAAATGAATGATCTCGGGGAGGGAGAGGGATCAGAAAGCGCGGAGAGACAATGCGTGAAAAAAACATTTCAGGGAGATTCCATCTATTATGCTGTTTAATAATCTTGTAAATGATGATCGCGTTTAATTTGGAGGAGCTAATGGAGGGGGAGAATATTTATTTGTTGTAAAATAATCTTGTTATTGCTTGGAGTATATGGTAAAATGAGAAAAATGTAAACTTTACCGATTAAAACTTTGAATGTTAGAACATATTTTTTATTTTACAGAGTTGAATAAATTTTGAGCTTATAAGGTTAACAGAGTATTTAGTACAATTATGATGCAATCTTTTAGCGAGTAAAGTAAGTATTTATACTGGGCAGTAATGAACTTTTATAAAGCAATTTATTTATAAACTATTTAAGCCCGAGAATGCATTAAAACTCGTAGAAAGAAGAGTTAACTTTAACTATTAAAGTTTTATCCTCAGTTGGACCGAAACTAAAGAGAAAATTACTTTTTTTAAGTCACACTTTTCCAAATATTCATGCTAATAATTAAAAAGAAGCAAAACTCATCTAAAGCTCAGTTATACACTGTTAACGCCTAAACATGTTTTGAATACAATTCGAATGCAAAGCAAATTCTACGTAAAATTTTTTACAGAAAATTTATTTCGTAAGAAAGAACGATGAGCTTGACCGTTACTTTAGGATTGAAAATAGGATTTGAAAACAAGTTACTCGATTTTTTTTTAAACGACACTCTGAGGCACGGAGAGAAAGCTGAAGCTATGGGCCTTTGTAAGGAGACAATGGCTCGCAAAGACTTAGATAGAAGAGGAGAAAATGCGAAAAAGTAAGGTTGAAAACCGCTAAGACGTAGGATAAGCGCATTATCAAGCCATTGTATACGAGCAGTCAATCTGAAGTAACGGGACACACTCGGCCAGTAAAGAACAATTGACCTTCTAAAATAAAAATAACGGTTGAAACCTTTATTTTTCGCTTTTCCGTTCACGCTTGCGGGTAAGTGGTTTATCAGTTATCTTAAGAAGCGTTCTAGAATGTAGTTATTATTCATGTTTCTGAAAGGCGTTAATATATGTCTAATGATTAATACTTTTTTAGTAGTAATGATTAATGATTATAATATCATTAACATCTTAGTAACAAGTTCATATACCAACATTTTTTATTTTTTTTTTATCAAACGAAGCCGAAACGTAAGATAATTATTGATAATAATTTTAATCGAATGATTATTATTATGTTTATAAAATAAGTTGTATAAGTAAGTTGGTAAGGAAGATTGTAATGTATTATGTGCACTGAAAAAAATTAGTAATTTCAACTAAATATTTTTTTAAACTAAGTGTATTTTGTTGTTTCAAAGCAATAATTACTTGGCAATCGATCTCTTGTCTGCTTTCTTTCATTGATTAGCATGAAACGATCCTATTATGTATTAATGATTAATCCTCCTGTGCACAAAGAAACAAAGGCTGCTCAACTAACTCGCGCGCATAATAGCAGAAACTATTTTGCGTAATTGCCGATCGATCTGTGTACACAACACTTGAACCGCGTCTAATGTTCCAAACTGAACGGCAATTCCAAAGCATGAGATTCGCGGAAATCACGTAATTCTCCAGCTGAAAAGGACCACCGCCAATCCTCCATCCCCGCCAACCGGAGCCTCGCGCATCCGCCCTTGATACGTCCGCCAAGCCGCCCTGCAGCGGCGCGGTCTTATCTGCGTCGCGCCGCGATGCGCCTATTAGCCGGCAGGTAGGCAGGTGTCCCATTGTCTCGCTCGGCTAAGTCGCCTCCCCCCCCCCCCGCGTCGCGGTTCGCAACGGCAACCGGGGTGTGAACGCCGCCACCGCTCCCACATCCGTCGCGATACGCGCCTCGCATGACTTGGCCCAATAAGTTAACTCGCTCTTCAAGAAGCGCGGGGGAAGGGGGTGAGATGGGTAAAGGCGCCGCGCGAGCTTTCGACGACGCCGGGAGGATCGATGTGGCGCGCGCGTGTAAGGATTTCCTATACGGCGAATCTACTTTGACATTGTATGACCGCCTGGCGCTTTGGGACGATTTTACTTAGCGCGGAAGTTGCGTCAGTTCGACGCGGATACGTGGCATTAATTTAATCACGGATAAGTTGGGCGCTGCGCGAATTTGAATTTGATATTTAGCTCATCTCGGCTTAACTGATTGAATTGAATATCTAGGAGTGATATTTGAGTAATTCGGTTTAATCATTTAAAATAATAAATTATTTTATTTTTACTCGACAACGTTAAAGGAGATATTGCCTATGACTACTCTATTTTTTGTCCACTTCTTAAAAAAATGACCATTTTTTCAATATTGACGTGATATTCGATATCATTAATAGTTTTTTTATCGTAAATATTAAAATGAGAATTTTTGAAATTCAGTTGGACTTGCACACCAAACCGAGTTTATTCCACATTAAATTGGTTTCTTTAACGAATGAAGCTTTAATATCGAAAATGATGGTTACTTATTTACTGGTGTGAAAAAAAACATCTTTTATGGACACTCCTCCTTCATAAGAATCCTTTGTGATGAAAAAGAAACTGCAGTCCCATTGATTGATTTGTACATTCGCTTCTTCATTTTGCAGCGCACCGCATTCCGTTCATTATCGAAAGACGAAATTTCAATCCGCATCCAATTAAATTTGACGATGGGCTCGCTGACGCGTTAAATAAATAACTAACCATTAAACAAACAAGCGCGAGGTATTATAACCAGAATAATCGTGGAATTAAAAGGGGAGAAGCCAGCGAACCGAATGTGATTCATGTTTTCAGAAACGCTAATAACGATAGGTTCTTTTGAAAGCGGATAAATGCTCACTTTAACAATAGAGTTGCAAAATTAAACGAAGTGTCTTTTTGCGACTACGCGACAATTGATCCGGGTCACAAGTTTTTTTTCGTGTGTTTCGTTTAATTATTCCGCAGGAAAATACCGCTCATAGCGAATAAATCGCTGCGGAGAGAACTGATGGTCTTGTTTTAAATGAATTTCAAGCTTCAAACTTCGAGAAAGAGATTGTATATTGCAAAATATGATCTTTTTTAATCACCGAAAATACCACGCGCTGAATATGAACGTCAACGAAAGTTAAATCCATTGTTCCGAACTCAGAATTTACGTACATACCGCTCAAAAATGAGGAAGAAATCCTAAAAATTACCTCGACACTCGAAAATATTCGGTAGACCAAAAATGCAAATGGAAATTCGAAAAGTCGAGGCACCGTGAAACTTTAAGCGCTATCCTTCCGCGTCCTGATTCTCCCTTGGAACGCATAATAGCCCGGCGCTTCCAGGGCAGGAGTGCGTGCGCTACTTTACATGCGCCGATGCAGGTTTACGTTTGGTAATGCAGGAGGAAGCCATTCACCTCCCTCGCTTCCCTCGCAACTCGTTAAAAAGCTTGGCTCGCCTCATTTGCACTCCTTTAGCGGGATACCGCACGCGCGGAACTTTCTTCGGAAAAAGAAAAGAGAGTCACTGCTACTTTCCTCGTTCTTTTTTTTTACGAAAATTTAAGTGGTGGAAAAGAAAAAGAGCGAGTTAAACATGGAGTTGGGATATTGAAAGTGATGATCGCTTAGAAGAGAAGGGAGATATTGCACGAGCGAGGAACGTTACTTTTTATGCGGTGCGGTATTTTTAGAAATCTAAAAAAGCAACGCATTCATTAAAAAAAATCATTCTTTAATGAAATGCAATTTGGAAAGTTAGTCTTATAGTTTGACTGTATTAGAAAGGGATATAGTAAAAACATTTGAATATAAAAATAGGAGTTCCTATTTAAAAAAATGGAAGTAGACCTTAAAATAGGCCGTGATCTCTTTCTTATCATACAACTTTTATCTGAAATATTTATTCTATTATTTATGCAGATGCTACTTTTAAAACGAGACATTCTGTCTACATTTTTAAAATCCTGTCAAACGAAACTTTTTTTATTAAAATCTGTTAAATAATTTTATATCTTTTTTCTTAAAATTGTATTATAAGCTTCAGGTGAGAGATTTTTTTATACTCCAGTAAAAGTTTTCATTTTAAATATTTATTTTTCCGTCTGCAACGTAAAAATTTCGTCGAGAGTGGAGCAAACGAAATAAAAGATGAAACGGCCCTTGATATTATTCATCGGGCGGCGCATCGCGAAATACAAATATAATAAAAATATTCTAAGGAAATATATTCTATAAAAATGTGACATGAGAGATAGTGCGGAACGAGAAGCGGAAAAGCCGGGGCGCGAGAGAGTTTTCGCGAGAAAACAGGACTCGCCTCGGCGCCACCCGAAGCCCGGCGCAGCATGCATATTGGAAGATTAAGGGGAATTTCCACGTTTTGAAAGGGAAGCCTGATTAGCTGGTTGTAAAATTGCGCGGTCGACGGCTGCAGATGCCCGGGCGCAATACCAGATGCGCATGCGAGTGTGCTCGTTCGGACGCGTCCGCGAGTGTACGTGTGAGTTTGCCAGCGGCGAGTAGATATTTTGCTTTTTGGTGGAAATTCGTTCCGATTAAAGGATAATGTTTTAAACAGTGAACCTTTTTTTTAAATGAGCAAGAGCTTTTAGTGTCTGACACTACGCAGACCCATTCTACTGACGCGTTTACCGGCAATGAGCTTCATTAATACTAAGGCATTGCGTAAAATCGTAATTAATTTTAGATAATATTTTTATTTTTGTTTCAGCAATTGATCATATTTTAGTAAAACATACAATTATTTTATGTGAGTAAGAAGATTTTAATAAAATTTAGTAAAAGTTATTGTTTCAAGTTATGCAATTAAGAAAATTCTTCATCCTCAGTTCAAGTAAATTTCTTTTATTATTTATGGTTTTAATAAAAATGTTTAATAACACTTTTTATTTTCGAATATCTGCAGAATAAATACTGGCTATTATCAACAAATTTTACGGTTATTCCTTTGAAATTACCTTTAGGTGAAAGATAATTAAGTTAAACCCATAGAGTAATTATTTAATAGAAAGGAAAAGATTGTCTGATTTATTAGAAAGCTTTCGAAAGTAACACTTAAAATCAAAGAATCCCTGCGCTGAATCACAAATAGAAATGCTTTATTCGAGCCCGAAATTACTAGCTTCACGAAAAATACTCGTTTGCGTGTCGGCTCCGCTAGTAGGTCACGACTAAATAACCGTGAGGCTAACAAAATCAAAATTCCCCAGAATCAAGCTAATGAATACTGAAGCACGTCATAATTCAAGGAAGCAAATCGCTGACTTCGTGCGAGAATGTGTATTTATAGAGAGAAAAAAATCGCAGGCGTATATAAAAAGAAAGTCACAAAATCTAAATCATTTCCAGAAAAAACTTTTTCCCACCAGGTCAACATTTCTTTCTCAGGAGAAAAAATATACATTCATGAAATAGACAGCTCTCGTGGCTTCTTTATTCGAACATCACTGGAATATTTTTACTCAAGGTAAAAAGATTACTGATACGGTACCTTACACCCCTCAAATTTTAACAATTTTTTTTATTTTTATAATGTTTAAATACTTTATAATTTGTATAATGCTTTTTTTTATAATGTTTAAATAAATTCGCTTCAAAAGAAAATACGATTTAACGAAAATTTGAAAGTAAATCATAAATTCAGTTTCAATCCATCGCACCATTTTTCTCACGTTTATTTCCATCAGCACACTTAGTTCGACGTAACGTACTCCGAATTACGTAAGGTAGTTCAATCCTCCGGCATTCATCCGCAAAACATTTATCTCCATCCCTATTTTTATTCCGTCCCCTTTTCCCGGCCGGGCATCTGGGCCTCCGCCTTTCTCCTCTGGCTCGTTCCTCTTTTGTGCCACCCCCGTCCCTTTGGCACGCGCTCTTTCTTTCATTCCGTTACGGTAACGCCCGCGTGCATGGAAATTTGAATGCCGGGGCGCGGAGGGACGTGCCGCGCGCATACAGGCCGGTGCACACGCGCGCTCGCGTTATTAGATCATCGCTGCGCTTGTTTGCAATTCGATCGCGCGCCGACTCGGCTGTAGGCCAGCCGCCGCGCTCGACTGCCGCCGCTGGAGATACTCCTGCCTCGCGGAATTTCGCGACAGTCGGGCTGACGGCTCGCGACGCCCCTCTTTTTTTTTTATTTTTCGCAATGCGCGATACGCCGGTGGTTCGTTCCACCGCTGTTTGTTCTCTTTTCGCGTTTGCGAAATTATGATTACGAGGAATTTTCAAGCGAAAGAGTAACATGAATGCGGAATATTTCTGGTATACTTGATGTGCACTGTTTTTTTCTTTTATCTGCACGAATGATTGTTTTGTTTTAATTTTGGGAATAAGGATTCTTTAGAAATAGAATATTTGAGATTTGTTAACTTATGTTTGAAAAAATTACTAAAAGATGTACGTAATGCAGATATAATGTTTCAGTCAAAGTATAACGTTGTTGGGCGAAATATAAGGGAGTAGAAACAGACGAGTACAGTAAAACACCTACATTTAATAAAGTTTTTTTAGTTTTTCCTGAGTGGAGAATTTTACAAAAAAGGATCTGTGGCTTTTTAAATTTACATGCTTTTTACATCCTTAATGATAATTTAAGTCTTATGTTTAATTTGAATTCTTAAGTGTTTTCATAGCTTATGAGAATTTTAAGTAGAAAGAGCACGGTACTGTCAGACACATCTAAAAATCTATTTGCCTTCGGTTTAATTCTGTTTATCACTTCTGTTTATGAAAAACAATTGTTAAATTATATTAAAAAATGAAAATAATTAAACCGTGGCACAAAGTGACTATATAATCAGCTCATGGACGTTTCAGTAGAACGAGTACGGTAATGTCAGACATATCTAAAAATCAGTTTGACTTCGGTTTAATTCTGTTTATCAGGTCTATTTATAAAAAACAATTGTTAAATTATATTTAAAAAATGAAGATAATTAAACCGCGGCACAAAATGACTATACAATCAGCTCATGGACGTTTCAGTAGAACGAGTGCGGTAATGTCAGGCACATCTAAAAATTTGTTTGGCTTCGGTTTAATTCTGTTTATCAGTTGTATTTATGAAAAACAATTGTTAAATTATATTTATAAAATGAAAATAATTGAAAGGCAGCACAAAATGATTATAATTAGCTCATTGGCGTTTTAAGTAGTAAGACCATGATAATGTCAGGTACATAGGAAAATCTGTTTGATTTTGGCTTAATTCTTTTTAGTTCGGTATACATATAGATATACATATAGACGAAAAATTGTTTTTTTTTAATAAAAATTAATGTTAAATTATTCTAAATTTATAGAAAAGATCGATCAGAAAGATTATAGTATGGCTATTAAAAAAATCCTTTTCTCAACTAACTCTTTCGCAAATAATAAAATAACGATATAATTCTGGAACTGCGTTGAATCTAACCAATAATATTTGCAACAATTAAACTTCTTACTAAACTGCAATCGAAATCGCAATGATTTCAATATCAAAATATCTCGAGTTTTCAGCTGTACCTTGTCGCACGGCGCACAGTACACCCGTTATTATTTCCTCGCGAGCCAACAAGGATAAAACCCGAGCAGAATCCGAACGAAGCGCCGCGCCGTCGATCGGATTCGTTGGAGGAACGGGAAGTCCGAGAGAAACGTCCGCGCGCGAGCCCGACGGCCGGCACGTAACACGAGCCGTCCGATCGATTCGCGCGCCGCTGCCGCCCGTCGAAATGAAAATGTTCGAGGCAGCGCGCGGCGCAAAGGACGAAAAAGGGGACCGCCGGCCGTTTGACCCGGATGAGGGGTGTACACGCGGCCGATTGAGCGGCGCGCGTCGCCCGTTTGACGAACGAGCCGCGCGGGATCAACAGTTATTCCGATCGTTATTGCGCGTTATTGCGGCGGGCGCCCGCGCGAATTTCCACGGTCGTTTGTAAGAGCGCCGCTGCTTGTGACTTTATGGCTCGCCGCTGAGTTGGTCGTCTGATTAGACGAAATGCCCGGCCGTGACGAGCTTTGTTTCATGTTGGCCGGTGGCGTTATATTGGAGGCGCGGAGATTGAGGCGTAAAATTTTAGATGTTCCTTTTTACGGTGCTTCCGCTGGAAAAAATGGTTTAATGATGTAAGCTGATTACGCGACGCTTGTATCGATCAATGAGTTAGTGCTCATAAATGTACTTGGTAACTTTGGTTACGTAACGAGATAACACGTTTCTGCACCAACTGGAAGGTGATAACAGTAAAGACTTTCTGGTAGTAAATGAAAAATCCACTCTCGTAAAAGAATTGCTCTGTAAATTTATTTAAGAAGATGAGAAGAAGATGATGAAGAGTTTGCCTTTTGTTACAAAAAAAATGTGTAAAATTTTAAAAAGTAAATTCTCGAAAGTGTTAAATATTAAATTATTTTCATAAATCTAAATTCATACTAGATCTGAAGAATAAACGAAGTGAGAAAGAGAAGAACGGGATAAAGTCGCGAGAGTATAAAGGCACGGTTTATTACTCTCAGGGACGCTTGGGGAAGTCTCCTTCAAAGGCGAGAGCGTTCAAAGTGAGGAAACGCGAAATTATACCAGTCGAGGCGTATGACGGCGCTTTCGAGATATTAAGTGAATGGTAAACAAAATAAACGACGGAGGAACTCGTGTAAAGTGGTCAGATAAAGAGTTTCACTTTTTCCTTGGAGCGGATTAGATTATACGTCTAATTCGACTTTATTAAAATAGGTTCTTTCCAAGATGGATTTTTCTATTTTTTTACATTCTCTAAACCAAAATTATTTGGATAACGATTAAATCCTCGAAATTTTTTAAACTTTAATCTTAATTAAAAATTTAAAAGAAAGAATTAAAAAAACAAACAAAAGTCGAAACATTGAATTGCATAGTAATTATAACTCCAAATAAAACAATTAATATATAAAAAAAAATTAACACAGTAATTTTAAAAGGTAAAATTAATAATAAAAATATTGAAGGTATCTTACTAAAGTATTTTACGCGAAAGAAAGTGTCCCTTCCAGTCAACATTCGATACAATCGAACCATTGCCACCGCCAGACCAGTAAATCAATAATCAAACCAGAAACACATCGATCAACCACCGAAAAGGCTGGGAAGCTCCGGGCAAGGAGAGGATTACGCGATGCTGGGGCGACCGAGTGGCAAATGGAAAATCCGCCGGTCGACTTTGCCGTGGAAAAGCCGGGGGACCTTCGGCAGGTCCGAGGCCGTGGTTAGCACCGCGGAAAGAGAGTCTGCGGTCTCGCCGCGCGTGCTTGATCCCCTAATCGGACTGCGTCGCCCGCGGGGTGGGGGGGAGCGAGTGTCGCTGCATAAGCGAGTGCGCAGCCGACCTCCAGTTGCACTTTCCAGTCGCCCGGAGGATTATAGTCCGGCCATCTGACGGAGCTCTCATCGGTCGGATCCACTCGGGAAATCTTGCTCGCGTCCGAGAAATATGCGAGTCGTTGATACGCCGTTTGCACCAGATTTCATTTGATTCCCGGGACTGTCTTAGATAAATTCTTTATTTTTCATTTCGAGAGAAACTTCGATGAGTCAGAGATGAAAAAAACGCTGTTCTTTCTTTTATGAAACTACGTATACGCGGATAAGTTTGTTTAATTATAATTCGATTCAAATTTAATGAAAATAAAACGGAATCCATTTATAAAAAATCCACGGTCTTTTCATTGTAGTTAGAATTTCTCGAATTGAGATTGGTTGAGTGATAGCTGCATTTATTTTTGTATCATTATTGCTGTTTATTTGACAGTAACACTGCAAAAAGAATCTCTGCGAACTATAAATGATTGAAGAGTCGACGCGAATAATTTGTCTACTTAATTGTTAAATAAACTAAATGAAATACATAAAAATAAGTAATACGATTGACGTCAGTATAAATATTTCAAACTACTTAGTGAATCTGTACAAATTATAATTGAATAAAAGTTAATTAAGATGGATATGATAAAATTGAAAATTTTAAAATACTGTCTGTCTTCTGCGTTTAATGTTAACATCTTTAAATTTATTTCGTCATATCTTATGTATTTCTTAAAAATTTACCTTTTATAAAATAAAATAGATTTAATTCTGTTGTAATTCTTTTTTTGTTCTCATCAGAAACTTTTATGCAAGCTTATGAAACTTTTTAATTATCACACGCACCTCTTTACGCTTGTGTAACAAACTACAAAAAGACTTTAGTCCTTAACTATAATTAAAGTAATTTTTCTCCTTACTAAGTCAAAACTAAACTAGTGCAAACTTGCTCTCCGCCGCCCAAGAAGACGTCTCATGTAAGTAAATTACACACGCTGGAGACTATTACATTCTAATTAAATGTACTCTATTTGCGTACAGCCGCAAGTTACTCATACGCCTAATGGCAAAATCTAGTGCAACAACGCCGCAAAACAACATAATAAATCCACACGTGCGGTTTTCGCGCCTCAGCCCATGCCGCTCACTCTGGGTCTTTCCTCGTATACACACACGTGTGCACACATCCCCGCCAGCTCGCAGCACAGGGTAGAATCGATTAACCAAGCGAGACGGCCTGGCGAGGGGGAGGCATTGGTCCGTAGTAGGCGCGCATCAGGTGCGAGGGCGAATTTCGGTGCGGCAATCTCTTCCGTCGGCCAATTCCTCTCGTTACGTTCGGGCCGGGCGCGTCTGCGACGTCGCCCAGCGGCGCAAACTTTTAATGGCTTCTTTCCAAGTGTTTCTTGGGCGATGCATAGGCACCCCGCGCGCCCATATAAGCAGCGAGTGAATTTTAACGAGATGCGCGCTCCGAGAGACCGCCGCTGAGATATTGCGAAAATTTCGCGGGAGATGGATGCGCGGCCCCCGCGAGGTACGCGCGACGACGCGCCTCCTGATGGGGCGAAATTGTTTTAGTTGTCGGGGAGAGACTAGGCGAGATGCGAGTCGCTGAATTATGTCGCGCGAGGAGATCTTTTTGAGGAGAACGAGCCTGAGTGCGTAAGACTGGCTGATGAACCTAATGTCGAAGTGCAGGTGGATATAGCAGTTACCCTCATTTGGGGAAGAAAGCAAATGGTCTTTGAGAATGCATGAAACTAATGGTACATTTATTTAGTATTTTAAAGAATTTTAGAAAAATAATCTTTTTGTTAAATGAAGTTAAAACAAAAATTAAATTTAGAAAAAGAGCTGTTTATATTTCTCAATAAGCGTAAGTTTAACATGCGCTAGTAGAAACATACGAGTTTAGTCAGACCTCGGTATTTAATCAAGTTTCCTTTAATTTTTCCTGAAGGGAGAATTTCATACAAACACATTTTTTGTATCTTCATATTTGAATCTAAATCTTGCAAGTTTTAAATTATAATTAATGTCTTGTTTGTTCACTTTGAATTCTTAATCATGTAATCAGCTTATGGCCGCTTTAAGTAGAAAGAACATGGTAATAGTCAGACATATAGACGGACATATACGAATATGGATTTAACTTTAGCCTGATTTTGATATAGTCAATAAAAAAATCATTTGATTTATACAATAATCTTTTACCTACATGGAAAGTTGATTAAATAGCAATGTCTGACTATACTCGTATGTTTCTACTAGCTGACGTTAAACTTAGATCCAGCGATTAGATCCAGCGATACATAAAAATCCTTTTTTAAACACTTCATTTAATATAAAACTATAAAATAAATATTTAAATCTTTTAAAAATTGGAAATAATTAAACCATTTATTGTAACTACTCCGCAATTCAGACGATGAAGTTAGCCACACAATGAAAATGTCTATTAATTTATTAGCTGAAATCACGAAGGACTAAAACAAATCATTCATACAATTTTTGACACCGTCTTTACTGGTGAAATTCATTCCAATTTCCGGTGAAAGCTCGCGATTCGCAGAACTCCAAAAGTAATAAGCGTTTCTTCGAATCCACGAACAAACTCGCTCCCCATTCCTCAATTCAGCATGCAATCTCGATCCCGCCGCTGGTATGCGCCAAGTCTATATCCACTCGGGCGGTCCTACGACACCCGAGACGCAGCGCACTCCAGGGGAGATATGCGCGCGCTGGAGAAAAATAGGGCCGACGTATGCGCCTGCTTTCGCGAGCGAGAGAAAGAGATAAGGGACGAACGGCCGCGCGCGCGCGCGCACGCCGCGCATAAACAACGGGCATAAACACAATCTATGGGAGCGTCGCGCGGGGCGAGGGGAGGGGGGGATCCGCCATGCCACAGCCGCGTTTCGACGAAGAATAAATATACGGTCGCGCGCGACTCGCCGAGTGGAGACTCGATATTGCATGCTCGCCGGCTGGCTGGGATCACGTGAGTCGTCGGGCCGGGCTCCAAAGGGGTTACCGCGCGGAGAATGGAATCGCTTCGCCGCGGCTGTACGGCTTTATTAGGGATCACGAGGTGGCTCCTTCTTTCGGGGATTATTGCGCGCCCGCGCGCCCGAATGAATTCGCATGATTGCCCCCTCCGCGGAATGGGATGATAAGGTTGCTGAGTAGGCTGTTTGCTGTTGATAAATAGACCCATTTGGCGCGGCTTGAGTGGCGTTTCATTATTTCGAATTCGTCTATCAGCACCTTATTAAGGATTTTAGAAGAAACTATTATTGTGCTAATTCCTGGATACTATAGGCGCATTTCTTATCAGATATTGCCGAGATCCTTGTACTTTACGTTAGGTGTCTTTTATTTAGTTTTCTATCTTCATAGTATGGTCATTACTTTACGTCAAAAGCAACAATTTTCATAGAAATTATTTTGCAAAGTCATTCCGCGAACGTATAAAATAAACAATCACACGGAAATTGTCCAAGTCCAAGAAAATTAGTTTCCCCGCCGGAGCGAATCAAGAAAAGGCCCGATCCATTAAATCACATCTGTTTCTCTAGTACACAGAGCAACGCGCACTTTGAGCGGGAAACTTCGAACGGCACTCCATACCCCGGGACTCCGTGTATTAAGGAGAGTACGGGCGGGGAGAAGGAAAGGGAAAGCGAACGGTCGCCCTCGCGTCGCCTAGTTTAAAACTTCTCCGTCAACAAGTCAAAGAAAAGGCCGCGCGCCGAATAACTCGCGGAGGCGCGGCCCATGGCTTTGTCGAAAAGTCCACTCGCTACAGGCTGTGAAAGACACCCCCCGCAAGCTTTGACCGGCCGCTATTTGCGCGTGTGTGGGTGGGGGTACTGACGCGCGGGATTAGCTCCCCGGCGAGTTCTTTGTTTCCGTTTCGGCGATTCGCCCCGGTCGGATTCAAATTTTCCCGCGCGACCGACTCGCCGCGCGTCTTTTCCCGGCCGCCGGGGGAAAGTTTCGGCCGGGGGGGCTTCAGGCGCGCAAGATATTGCGAATCTCGAGTGAGGTGTCCCGGGGATGCGTGCGTATAAGTTCGTTGACGGCGGGGGAAACGAGTTTGAAGCGGTGAAATTAGTCTGGGAGTGCGCCGTTCTTTCGGCCGGGGGATGCTATATAGCGGCGAGTTGCCGTATCAAAGTGAAAGAGCCGTTTTGATAATTCAAAGTGTTGCGCGATACTTTGGCTTTCATTATTATACTTAAAACTTTTTTCGATTTGACCAATTGTCGAATATGCTTTATTAAATTGCGTTCCGTTTGATTGCGCGACGTATTTGTTACGTGACTGGAACATCATTTATTAAAGGAAAGTTTTGATGTAAGCTGGAGATTATAAAGATCTTATGATGATTTAATTCAAAGCAGCTGCATAAGCGATGTGAGTTTTAATCGCGATTAAAAAAATGCTCCCTAATTGCTCGTGTTAGGTAGGCGAAAGTAATTTATTAACTTCATCTGTTAATAGTGTTAAGTGAAGAAATAATTTAATATTTTATTGGGTCGGATACTCAATTTTTCTTGGAAATTAGATGATAATTAATCCTTACGTGCATGCCTTTGAAAAGGGTTTATTATTCGCTTTATTATATTATTTTACGAAATGTTTGCAATATACTGACATTATATTTGATTACGTAATTTGTATTTATGTTTTAATTAAGAATGATTCACAAATTATGCATAGATTATTAAGTCTATTGAAAATGTTTATATTTTTTTTTTATTTTGTAACAATTTTCTTAGTATTTACTTTGATTATTTCTATGATACACTTTAATATTTGAATTTCTACTTTTCTTAACCTGAAAAATAAACATTCCCGCATTTACAAACATTGAAACGATTCATTCGAAATTCGCACATAATTGTATATCTTGCAGCTCAAACTAATTTTCCCAACAACGCACAATTGCGAAAAGTGTGTTCTTTCCTCGAAGCCGTGCGTACTTTTTTCGCTGCGTTCAAAACGTAAAAAAAAAAATACCCAAATTATAGTGACGCAAGTACCATCATTAACCGTAATTTAAGAGAAAATATGCCAGTGTCCTATACAGAAGCTGTGCTCAATAGCCCGGTCATGCACGTGTCCGAGCGCACGCACACACAGGCGTTTGAGGAAAAGGCGCGGGGCATGCGCGCTCCCAAGGGCCTCCATCTCGGGCCGGGCATTTTCGAGTGCGTTTGCCGGAGTCGCTCCGCCTTTGTGCGGACTGTTTACCCACCCCGGAGGACGAGCCATTTACCATAACGAGGCGAGCGGAAGTTCAGAAACAGCGGCCAAGAGGGAGGAGGAATAAAAAGAAGAAGAAGAAAAAAAGAAGAAGACGGGAGGCGAGTCGAAGGTTCGAACAATGGATAGCCCAGGCCTCGGAGCTTCCTCCTTTTATATAGAATTCGCTCCTGGCCTTTAGGATTTTCCTGACTTCTCCCGCGCTTTTCTTAGCGCTTGTTTGGCGCTCTCTCGAGCAGACCCCCCCCCCTGTCTCGCGCGCTGTTTATGGAGCACTCCCGAAAGTTTTTCTAATTGAAGTTTTACTCCGGAAACAGGGGAATCGGACCGTTCGATCTCGAGGGGGTTCGCCTCGGCGGAAGTTCCGACTCAAAATTCAAAGTGGGACGAAGCTCGCGGCTTTGTCATCTCGAAATAAGTCGGTTTGTATTGCAGGAGGCTGCGAAGGCGAGGTGTCGATTCTACGGCATTGTAGAAGTAATGCCCTGACGTAATATCGAAATAGCGAGTTATTTCAATGCTCGATCTACGGTCTGTTTATTTTTAATGCGCACATGTGCTTACCTAATAATTCAATAATCCGGGCACATTTAAAACAATCGATCTGGCCTTTTAATAATTTACCAGAAAATCCATGTTAACTTCGATGTATTCGCTAGTTCAATTTATACCGAATGAAAGTTTAATTATATTATTTTTTAAAATTTATTACAGCTTAAATAAATGTTTAATCCGATGCATTTTAATCGTTCGATAATTGATTTTAAGAGGACAAAGGAAAAATGAGAGCGGATAATTGTCTATGAATAAGTAATGAATTACTTTGACTATCGATTCACTGTTTAGGAGTTTCATTACCAGATTTACCCAGTATCGCTATAGAACCAATACGTGTCCGATAAATTAGATAAGCTAATAGATGTAAGTCCCGCCGCAGCTGATATACGATAGCACGTAGTTAATCTCAAACATTGGTTCACCGTACGAGAACTCCGCCCATGTTATGGTCCCGCTTATAATACTCGATGTAACTGAACTTTGCTACTGTAAATTACGGTATGTGTTTTTGGACGATTCAACCGTCAATCGTTTGTAAGTCAATATTGATTCTTCCTGTTTAATCTAGAAAATAAAATTATCCCTACAGCTTACGCCATTTCTTACATTACGTGGAGAACCCCTAGCGATAATTAATATTCAGTTTGAGTTTCATTAGGCAATGCACCTTGCACATTATTTATTAGAATGTATCAATTACTGTACATTTTCAAAAATGCATTAAATTTATTAACTTTCAATTAGAAATATTTAAACGTCAATAGATGGATGACACTTTGCACAAGTATGGGTGCCTATTCACAGTTTGCTATGGAGCTGAAGTTAGATGTGCATAATAACGTCACTTACTGCAAAACTTTGATATACGTTAAAACGAAAGTAATTGCTTAATTAAGATATTATGTAATAGCTAGAGGGAATAGTCTGCAATTTCACATTAACATTTTACTTTGCAAACAAAATTAATTTATTACTCCGAAATGCAATGCAACATTGTCCAAGTCCTCCAGTCCGTCGCTTTTTGACGACCACTTTCTTGATATTTTCAAGGTGTACTCGTACTAACTAAATATTCCAAGGGCTTTCGCACTTTTTCTCCCTCTCCCTTTCCTCTTACCTCGAGGAGGCCATTATTCTCTTTTTTCCCCTCTTCCCTATCTGTCTCCGTTGCGCTATCACCTTTGTCCGCGAGTGACCAAGCATACACGCGAGCACTCGGCTCTCGCCGTCTGCGAGTCGTCCTTCTCGGCTCTCTCTTATCGCGCGGCGTTTTTTCACGGCTCCTAGGTGTCCAGACGTTGGCTCGACGAGGTCGTTACGTCTGCGCGGGGGAGAGCGAAAAAGGAGAAGCGCGACAAAACTCGCGCGGGGGTGGAAGCTGCTAGATGCTGCACGCTGGCTTTTATCGCCGCTCGATTATGCGGAATGCGAAGGCTGCACTGGCTGATATTGCAATCGAGCGTCGAGTTTGGAGCCGCGCGTCTCGTTGTTAGCGTCACTTTAGAGCACATTTAATTTTAGCTCGACGATGCGATACCACCCGTATAGTGTTTATCTAATTTTGGAAATTCGAGGATCGATTTGGGGGCGATGCACTTTTACAGATTATTGTTTAGTTTGCAGTTTATTTTCTATTTGTCACATTCAATAAATAATTAATTAATTCAATTAAATATTATTACTTTTTCATTTGGTATAAAATGATTTTGAATACTTTGAGGAAACGAAATTAAATCCGGAACGGAATTGATAAGAAAAAAGTCTACGCTTTTCTTTTTATTTTATAGAGGAAATTATGTATTTCTTCGAATATTTATGTATTCTATTTGTTCTAACCAATATTTTATCTTATATTTTATTTTACTTACTCACTTGTATACTTACTTATTTTTAGCTTACATTAAATCATTACCAATAGCGCAAGTATAAATGTAAGTAAATAAGATACAAAAACATATTTACATCCATGCTTTGATTATTTATTTAATTAAGAAAATTTCTAGATAGTAATTAAGTTCTGTAAGAATTAATGCAACAATATTTTCTTGGAAAATCTAATTACTACACGTCATAATTGCATCCGGCTGCGCTAAACAACTCAATTGGATAAAAAGTCTCTCCCGGCCTCTTGTTCTATTTTTCTCCGACCCTTCGAGCCCCGGCTAACCTTAGTCTCCTCGCTTGGCGTCATCTCAGTCTCCGGCAAACGCGATTTACTCTGTCGAATTAGATTCAAAATAATTGATCCCCCGAGGGAGTCGCGCGCGCGCATATACACGCCAAGTCATTACGAAGGACTGCGTTGTCTCGGGGCTCCCCGTCGAGCTCAGGAGCCGGAAAGAAACAAAAAGTTTCGAGATCACCAGCTGCCTGAAGAAAAGCGTCTGCATAAGGGCTTACGAGTGGTTCATCCGCAGAGCGGCTGGAATGAAACACTCGAGCGTTATTCCAATCAATTTTAATAATTATACGGAAATATGTTACATGTACTTTTAATTAGAATAAAGGTACCTTAAGTGCTCCGCGTTAATTACGGCCGTGCGATTAATTAATGTAAATTACATATCTACATTGCGATTGATGACAAGAGAAATGTTCTAATGAAAATAGCAATAAGTCAATAATATTTTTGAAAATATTCACAATTAAATAAAAATAATTACCATCATTAAAATGAAAAAGAAGAATTATATGAGGATTATTTATTTTAATGTTTTATCAGATATATATAAGGAAATTAAAAACAATTTTGCAAGTTTTATTATTTTATGAGAACATTTGTCTTTACCTATGTTTAATAAATCAGTATATAAAAATGCTTTCGCGACACGATAAAGATTATAATTTTACATTAATTTCTCGGCTAATAAGCAACCTAAAATATTCAATTCAAATTGATAATGTGTTAATCCTCACAAAATATGCGAAACGAATTAAAGCACATTCGCTTCGTTAAAAAATCTGAATAATTTAGTTACTGAATAATAAAACCTAAAGTCGCTTACTTAAAGGTCAAACCAAAACACCGGCGATTTCCTTTACGTTAGGAAAACATGAGCCCGGGCGAGTGCATAATCGAAGGGAGTGCTCGTCGGGGGATTGCGAAAACAGAAATAAATGGCGAGGCAGCGCGCGGAGTTGGCATAACGCGCGCTGGGATTAAGCGGAAAGGAGATGCGGCGGGAGAGAGTAGAGGCGCGTTGGAAGACGACTGCCGAGCCGGGAGAGTGGAAGAGCGCCCTCAATGCCCGGAAGATCTCGCTCGTCGCAACTAACGAGTTGGAGCGCTAAGGGAAGCTGCTTAGCGCGCCGCGGGGAGAGCCGCTTGTTTAATCGATAAACAATCCATCGCTCGCGGCGGCTCGATTGTCCCGCCCTTTTGCCGCGTTATTATCGGCCTCCCGGGGCGCGCGGGAGGACTTTTTGCGGCAGCCGATTGCGGCCGAGGCGACCGCCCCCCGCCCTGGCCGCTGGCTAATTGGTTCGTTACGCCGGCTCGGGGCCTCCGCTCGTCCTCGCTTAGGTCGTTATTATTTTATGCCATTTTACGGTCAAAGCACTGCTTAACGAAAATCGAGACTGCGGGAAGAGGAATTGCCTCCTTTGCGATTTTGTTTGCGCGCTGAGACTTTGGTAAATAGGATAATTGAAGTTTTAACATTTATCGCGAGATTAATCCTTTTAATTTTAATTTTCTGTCGTTGGTTGTCGAATTTGTTTTTCGTAATTAAGTACATTTATTACTTTTTTATTTCTTAGTCTAGACGTTTTATAAGTCTATCCATTTGATTACTAACAGTCTTGATTTAGAATAATAAGTAGTATAAGCACGATATGGTCAGACAATCATTTTCATGACGCGCTATCCAATTACTCGTACCATATGCTTAATAAATACTCTCTGAGAACAATTTCTCCCTTTTTTGATAAGTAGTTTATATTTTATTTTATAAGCCTATCCATTTGATTACTAACATAATCTTGATTTAGAATATTAAGTAGTAAAATCACGATATAGTCAGACAAGTATTTTCAGGACGCGCTATCCAATAAAATCGCACCATACGCTTAATAAACACTCTCTGAGAACAATTTCTCCCTTTTTTGATAAGTAGCTTATATTTTAACCAAAAATTCAAAAAAGCAACGCGATTAAAAAGGACCAAAAAAATCACCCCGATCATGCAAAGTAAGGCACGTCAAGCCGCGATACGCCGGGAACGTGAAAAATTGATAAACCGCAAGAATTTTCTTCGTCGCTATCCCTTTTTTTCGCAGCTCGATCTTATCGGTGCGCGTTACCCTCGTCACTCAGCTACCCTCCGAAAAGCCGGATCGATCGGGGATCGCGGGGCGCGCATTCGGCGGTCGCGCGAGCGATAACGCGCGCCGGCGAATAAAGTCGTTTCGACCGGCCGATAATAAAGAAAAAAAAGAGAGAAAGTGGAATGGCTCGCCGTCCCCTCATCAGGCATATGAATTACAAGTGTGTATACGAAAGAGAGAGGGGGACGAAGGGAGTCGATAGGATCGCGCGCGGCCGCGATAACGGCGCAAAAGGGCTGTTTTCGGAAGCGCGCACGCGGAAGGAATTCGTCGTCGCGTGAAAAATTAAGCGCGGGGGCCGTGCTTAATGTAATAACGGAATCGAGCCGGGCCAATCGACGATCGCGCGGCAAATTATTCGACCGTTGCAATATTGCAGTAATTTAATTAGCGGTTGCCCGGGTGATTTAATTATTCGGCGCCTCGTAAGAGCGGTCGCGCCGCCGATGTTGGGCTGCATGTGGACGTTAAAGCGGAGGGGATGTACGCGCGTCTGTGCTGATACGAACGAGTGCTTGCGCATGCATCTTCGTGACCGCTTATCGGTCATTCTCGTAATTTATGCTATTATTGTTTTCGTCGACGTTTGTAATTAACTATAAACACTGAGTATTAAGCTCTTCGTTAAAATTATACATTTGTACGTGGAAAGTTACAGGAAAATCGCAGTCATTTAAAATATTATTAGAATTAAAGCATTGGATATATTTATGTTTTTTTAATCAAATATATTTTAATAAAATGATGATTGGGTGATTAATATGTATTCACAGTAGAGTAAGCAAACTAATCAGTAGAACGATTAGGATAATAACTAAATTATTTAAACCTAGACGAAGTATAATGAAATTAAGCTTATTAATTAATTCAATTGAACTCACTTGTCAAACAGTATTTAATGAGTATCAGCTAAATTTTCATATAAACCTTTAATCCTAGTTGTCGGCGTATTATGTAGAATTAATATAATCCCACTAATAAAAGAAAACGAGCTTGGTAAATACATTCCTAAAAAGTACATAAATTATAAATTTCTAAAAAAATGCATTGAATAAGCATCTCCACTGTGTAATATCAAAAATATTTCAAAGTTATAAAAAAAGCTTTAAAATACCAAAAGCACCGCTATTGTCCTACCCGTGCTCGCGCTGTACATTGTCCAGCGCGTCCTCGATTTCGCTCTCACCTCGTCGCGCATTAACCGTTGATTCACGCGTGCTTCCCTTATCACCATTAATACAATATTAGCAGCGCCGCGAGTCTTCGCATAAAATTAAGGGCGCAAGCGCCGGCACAAAAAGCGGCCGACGCAGCGGTCCCCCGCTTATCGCCGGCTGCCATCGCGATATGCTCATTATGTATACTCACGTATGTCGAGGGCGTCCACCGCGCCGGCGAGCAGCAGCAGCAGCAGCAGCAGCGTCCGAGGGCCGGGCGAAGCCGGCGACGCGCGATCGGCTCCCATGCTGCCCATCCAGCCGTGACTTCAGGCGATCATGAGGCTGTCCACTGAAAGGGAAAAAAAAAGGAGGAGCGTGAGTGCCCGGCGTTTTTCTCTCTTCGGGTGTGGGGAAAAAAAGGCTGCGGCCAACGGCCGCTGTGTTTATTAAGACGGCCGGCGGCTCGTCACGCACACACCCCATACGTGCTCGCGCGCAACCTCGGGGGGATATTAATTTTTGCGCTTCGACGACGGCGCGATAAGGATTCCTTTTGGTCTTCTCGGTTTACGAGCGGCACTTTTCATCGGGGCGCGTGCCGCGCTCGCGGGTTCCTCCGGTTTTACGCCGGGTTTTAAGTTCGCCGTATCGCTATTACGGGCTCGGTTACGTAATCTTCTTTGAGTATTCCACATTACGGACTCTGTTACGGTACACTTTGCACGTATTTTGTAAAATAACGTAAAATTTAATAGTGTATTGCTAAAGTGAGCTTTCTGGTTCGAGTGTGGAGTTTAAAGCTCGAGTCAGCATAAGCTGAAGGTGCACTACAAACACACACAGTCAAAGAAGTCCTTTAACTATCCGTTAAAGCATATCAGTTGTTGGACAGAAGTCGATTTTCCTTTCTTTTTTGTTTTTAAAAAGCAAAATTATAGTTATACTATAGTTTTATTTTTAAAAACGTTTAACTAGAACTTTTTTGAAAGTAATATTTAATTGAGAGAATCTTTTCATATTTCTAAAGAATTGGGCTCCTGTCGGTCAGCATTACAATTAATAAATTGGCCAAATTTCCATGAAAAAAAGTTTAATTTAAAATCTGGACCTATTTTTGTAATGAGAAATTTTGCATAAAATCTTTTAATAATCTCTTTTGCTTCAATATTATCTTGTAAGTAGAAACAGACGAGTACAGAAATACGCTGATTTTTAATTCAATTTAAAAATATTTTCATAATTTAATTGGCAATAAAAAGATTAAACCTTTAACTGAAAAATTTAACCAATCAAATTTTATTTTGAATTTAATTTTAAATTAACAGTGAAAAGTACTTGTTACTTACTTTAATTTTCAGCTTCATTTAATTGATTTTATTTAAAAAGTAAAACAATTAAACAATCGAATATTTCTTTTCAAATCAAATAAAATTTACTTTACCCATTATCTTTAAAAAAAAAAAATCCGCACAGTTCCACGTCTCCAGCTATAAGGCATTGTTTTTATCGATCTTCGGATTCGTTGGCGCGCGACCTGGACTGGACAGAAGGTGGTCTCGGCTAGTCGAGCCGGAATCAACCGATACAATCGATTGCGCCGGAGCGATCCCATCGCGTGATTCCGGGCCGCGTCGTCGACTACCTCGGCGACTCCTCGATTCCCGCTGCCTTTCCTCGCCCGGCTCCTCGTTATACGCCGCTGTTCTACGACGACGGCGCTCGCCGTCTCAGCGAACGGGAGCACCGTCACGGCCGCGCGTGTATATCTTTACGGCGATCTTAATCCCCGTCCGATTGCGGCCATATTTTCGACGCGTCCGCACCCCCGAGAAAACTGCGGACTAATCTCCGCGCCTCCACGGAATTTTCCTCCGGCCTCGCCTGGCACACTTTCCGCGTCTCTTTCTCTCTCCTTCTGACCGCGGAAAAACGTGTGTCGCCTAAAGAAACACGCCGGCAGCGGCGACCCGATATAATCGAGTCCCCACCCAATTAGAAGGAGCCCTGCGCCCACAGATGGATCTCCCCCGTCGCCTCCTCCCCCGGCTCTTTTACAACTCCGCTTTTTTTCCCTCTTTCTCTCTCTTTTCCTCGGCACAGCCGGCAGGAACGAGGGCTGAGCTGCTATATTCCGCGCGCGAGCGTCTCCCTTTAATTGGCCCCTTGTTCGCGCCGCGAGGCTCCTGTCTCCGACGGGAGGGAAAAAAACAGGCGAGCACGGCTAATTTGTCATAGTTCGAAAACAGCCGGTGATTGACGGGGGACTTATTAATGAGTGCGCCCGGCTCGTTTTCGACGTGACGCGTACAGAAGAGGGGGAGGGGGCGGCAGGGGGGAGTCGCAGTGCAATGAGAGGGTCGAGGAGGCGCCTGCCGTAATTAATATCAACCCTCACGCAGCATTTTAATCGGACGGCCCGACTCGAGTGTTGTCAGTTTTGCTCGGGATTTTATCGTTTTAATGGAGGACACTGCGTACGCAACGCAAATACGCCCGTTGGCCCTTGGGCAGACGCACCTGCCAGGGGGATATAACCCGAACTCATTGTTGGAAGCGAGTTAATTATAATTTCGGCGAATATGTCCGATGCATTTGTTTACAAATGTAATGATTCCAGAGAGATTCGTATGATATTGATATAGATTTTCTTATATGCACATTTTTTATAATTATTCAAGCAACTATTGAGATCATTGAGCGATCGATAGTTTGAAATTTATAAATGATGAATGATTTTAATCTTTTTAAAATAATTTTTTTATGTATAAAATTTCTGTTATGGAATTTGTCTGTTAAAATGTAATATTAATCAAAGTACTGTTTTTAAATTTCGTACTGATTTGCAATAGTTCATGCTGACTTTTAAATTTTCAAGAGGCAAGCATATTCTAAAATTTTACGAAAAAATGAATTTCATACTTTATTTTTCGAGATAAAAATACATTTTTTAAAACTTTATTTTTCGAGATAATAATACATTCTTTTAAAACTCAAAACATAAATAACAACTTCATATTCCCCCATTCTCTAAAAATGAATCAGTTAAATTTGACTGTTTCACTTTAGACGTAAAAAAGTCGGCCTTGCATCAACTTCATTTCCATAAATGAGCTCATTCCCAACTGGAAGTGTCAAAACTTTTTCCCAGAAAAAAAAAATTACACATAATTAAATACCAACTTTGTACTCCGCCTGGTTGATTTAACTGCAGTCGAATTAAAAGTATCTCGGCGTTTGAAACCGGCGAGAAAGAAGGGAATTTCCGAAATTCATTAACTCCAAGGAACACGGAACGGTGTCAGGTAATGCGTCTCTCCCCTTTCTCTCTATCGGGCGGCGCAGTTATTAGAATTCCATTCTCGATTCCGAAAGAAGAACAGCGAGGAATTAAATGACACTGCCTCCTGCTTGAGCCCCCCACTCCCTCCGCTCGCCTCCGCGAGTTCGTTTACGGAGCGGAGCTGCTGATTCGATTGTGAAGTTAAATGTTTCCGTAACTGGCCGGCGCGAGTCGACGAAATAATTGCATTTTCCGCGGGAGGCAAATCACTGCAGTCGCGGGCCGCTGCACACGTAGAGTATATAGGGCCTTTAGGCCGGGGGGTAACGGTCGAAACCTTAGAGGGGCCGTAACCGGATCAGCGAATAATGCACTTTCGCGCGGCGAATGAATTTCGATCAAGGGGGAGACAAAAGCAAGACGCGCAAGAGCGAAATTGGAGCAGTTTGGCCTGACCCGGCCGCGGGAAAAACCTTGACTGAAAATGCAAGCGCCGGCCGTTTTTTTGCGCGGGGGGATGTGTAATTGGCGCTTTTTGCCACGGCGGTGCGGATGATTCGGTGGACGTATGCCAGGCTAATGCGGCTGGATTAATGCTCGTTTGATATGTAACGTGATTGATTAGTTTGATTAATTCGTCGTCAAAAAGTCGTACGTTAACGGATCCGTTAAATTTTTGCGACTGTGAAATTGTTATTTATTTTATAAATTCAAAACTTAAATTAATCTTAATAAATTCATAATTGTAATTTATTCTTCAAAATTCATGTAATTAAATACGAATACAAAGGTCATAAAGCACCTGACGTTAATAATATAGAATAAAGGAATTACTCAATATAGAATACGACTAATTAATTCTTGAAATTTAGTGATATTTTCAGCGATAAACTAATTAAATTAATTGGAGTAATTCGTTTAAATTCATTGCGAAATTTAAAGCAAACAGAGTTAATAATTTTAATTATTAGATTTATAAAATTTATTTATTTTTTTGTTCAGTTTCGTAAAAATGTAAATAACTTAAAGGTATTTTTGACCTCACTGATTATAAACAATAGACCCACTTTATTGTTCCAAAATTCTACCGCACAAAATAGACGCTTTGTTCAATTTTAAAAATTTCACGAAAAATTCAACAGCGCAGAATGCGAAAAATTTTGAAATATGTCATCCTAAACCCGCTACTTTGCATGCAACCTTTTTGTAACGTAAATATTAATATTTCGCATGCACTGCGAAAAAAGTGACGCCAACGTTTCATTCCGCGAGTGGTTCAAAACACTTTACATATTAAAAGGGAAGATGCGAAAAATAGCCCTGAAGCGCAGCAAGACCCCAAAAAAAGAGTGATATCGAAAAGCAGCCGCGTGTTGAACTGCAAAGTGAAAACTGCGCGGCACAAGCGAAACGAGAGCAGGACGGATAAGAAGAGAGATCGCCCCGACCCGTTTTTCCAAAATCGGGCAATGTGGAGGACTATAGCTGACGCCGTTCGAATTATTCCTGCCTGGATGAGAAAACGAATTTCCCATTTCCACCTCGTAATCTGCCGCGTGCAAATTGTCTCTCCTATTGCCAGCTCATCCGCTTTTAACTGAAAGTTCCACCGCTTATGCTATTTCCGCTTTTTTTAGAAGTAAATAGTATAACGTGACTTAAAATTATTTGTTAATTTTTCAATGTGTAATAATTGAACAAAATCACGTAGGCGTTATTTCTTATAAATGCAACGCAGATGAATTTAATCAGGTTTTTATTCATTCAAATAAAAAAATTGAATAAATTTTATTTGCTCGAATATCTTTCTGATTCGAATATAAAGCATAGTGATGGTCATTCAATAGATTATTCCTCCATTCATCCATATTCATGCCTATGGGTTCTTTTGATAAATCTAAATTAATAGTGCTTCCAGTGAAATATAATGAATTAGCTTTTACTTAAGATGTATTTTTCTAACAAGAAAATAGATATTCTACGCCGTGGTGACTTCTCAAAGTTATAGGTTTTTAACAAGCTATATTTTTGTGAATAAAAGTTAAATTAAAAAAGAAAAAATACGTGTCGATTATGTTTCAATATTGTATCAGGCGGATATAATGGAACTTTATTTTTTTTTTCATGCGGAATCCCAATTCTACAAACGTTATACATATATACCGTCAATAATCAATTTTGATTCGACATACAATACATTTATATTCTCCAGCACGAAAATCTAATACAATTTTCAATTTATTCATCCCCATTTATTTTTCACCACCATATAAATCCAAAGCTAATATACACAATCTACCGTATAAGGAAATTCCAAACACCGAGAAGTAACTGCAAAGGCGTCAGCCTCGCCTCCCCTTCTCTCCCACGCTTCACAAAAAAATTCTAAAACTCCCGCCATCAAGCCAAGAGCGTAAAAAAAAATGACTGGCGTTCGCCCCATCCTCACCGTACATCACTCCCGGCGCGCAAAACACTTGTCAGTCGAGATCCCGTGAAATCTCGCGGCGATGAATCGCCCCTGAACCGCGAAAGGAGGGTAAAAAAGCGGGAAAAGTTTGGGCGCGGCAACACTCCTTTGGCGTCCGGCGAAGCGGAGAAAAGAGATGACGATGCGCGCGCGGCGTTTTTTTCCTCCGCGAGGGAGTGAAATAAAGGAGGCGAGGAGAGCTCGATGCTCTCGAAAAAAAAGCGTCAGTTTTGAGAGGTGAAACCCCCAAGTTTTTCGAATCGAAGATTTCCGCGAGGTAGGACTTTCCACGGATAAGTCGCACGGTCGCGTCCTAGTTCTTTCTTTCTCTCTCTCCTTTCTTTATACATAGTTTGCGCGACAGCGGCTTTGGGTCTTTCTCTTCCGGTCTTTCTTTCCTGCTGCCTCCGCGAAATCTGACTCGGGGACGGAGCTTCCGCTCGAGAGCCGGATTCGCCGCGGATATCGCCCAGATGATCATCGGAGGGAAAGAGGAAAAACGGAGGGGAGCTTCGGGAGTTTATTGATAAGTTGATTTCTTCTTAACGGACGACGATTACTATTTTCGAAGTCCAACTTTTCCGCCTGACTTATTCGCGGATCGCTCGCTCTTTACCGACGATGCACGGGGCACGGTGATGTAATTTCATGAAATGCGTAAAATATTGATTCAGATATTTTTTTCCTTTCTCTCTAAAGTTGAATTAGTGAGAAATCACTAAAAAGCAGTTGAATGCACTAACAAATAATCATTTAGTGGAGCAGATTTCTCTAAATTATAGTGCATTTTACTATTTTCTAGTAGTTTTTAACTAATTCAATTGTAGAGGGTTTGTTTTCTTTTAAATTCTTTAGTTTTAAAAACAAATAAAATTATACAAACCTTATTAATTGAATAAGTCACATTAATTAATTTTAGTTTTCGTCATTCTAAATAAATTTATTTTAAAGTTCTTTTTAAATGTCATCTTAAATTTAAAAGATTAGCTAATTTTAAATCTTGATTTTAAAACTCTTTGCTTGGCTTAAGCTCATTTAACAATTTTGCGTTGAAGTTTAATCAAGTTATAATTCTTAAGTCAAGCATGAAAAATGTTTTATAAGAGTTAAGTAGTTTTAAAAAAAATTAATTGTTTTCATGTACCCAGTCGGTATTTGCTAGCGTCATTAAATTAGCATTTCAAAAATTTGTTTGAACAACGCAAATGTTCGTTTAAGAATAATAAACTCATTAACCATATTTATCTAATCTCCAAACTTCATCGCTAATCTATTTGCCAACGTCTTACGTAGAGAAGAAAAGCAAATAACCGCCAGACGTACTAATTCGCACGTAAATATAAAAACATCATGCCCGGACGATTTGCGCATGCAAACGTTCAATTTTCGAGCCGAGGAACCATATCGCTCCCCGTTTTCAACAGCTTGCTTCAAATTGCCGAAGACACCCCCCGAATATCTTCCCGGAAAAAAGAAGTTGCAAAATCGATCTGCATCCTCTGTAGGGGTGAGAAAATCGGCGAGATTATTTTACGGTCAACTGGTATCGGTGACGAGCGCGCGGCTGAGCTTCGGCACCTATCGCTCGCCATTATCGCATAGCCTGCGGTTTTAAGCCGACGAGGGTAGAACGATGGAGAAATAAAGGGCCTGCAGGAGTGCGCGGCGCAGTTCGAAAAACCCGGGTGCTTTTTTTTCGAGCGCCTGAGTGGGTCTGTGAGAGGGAAAATCGGAAAGGAGGTATAGCGAGGAAGGACCCGAGAACAATGGCTATATTAAAGGGGAAATCGAGGGAAGTGCGCAGGATGTGGGAAATTGAACGCCTGACTTTCTTTGCGGCATTAAAATAAGTTCCGGCTTTTCTGCCCCTGTTATCGAGATCTCATCCCTTTTTATGTCTCTTTCTTGCTTTATTTCATACGTTATTTTTTACGCCTTTGCAATATCTGGAGAGTTACTTATTTCACGTTTAACTTTGTATTAACGTTTCGAAATACGGAGTATACGGTTAATGTACATATAAAAAAAAGTACTTTATTAAGTTTTCTTACATCTCGGCTTTCCGAAGCAGCGATCAAAAGATATTGATAACTTGATCCTGAGGATAATTCGCGAAAGCTAGATTTGATTGGTCACATAAAAGTTAGACACTGATTGCTTATAAGATCGGCTGGAAGACGTGGAGTTGAAAAACTTTAATCCAGTTTGAAACTCAACGCGAATCCGGAGAGTAATGAGTTTCCATTGGATGGGTGATATAGAAGTTTATTAGTTAATGTTTTCTACATTTTGTATCAATCGTAATTTACTTACTGATTGATGATGAATAGATAGAGAAAATTTTTTGGCCACAGTTACTTACTATAATCATGCAGATGTAAATATAAAAAAAAATTGTATAAAAAATAGACTAATAAATTTTAATAGAAGTACATTAAACAGGCAAAGGACTCGGGACACTATGTAAAAGAAAACTGGACATACTTGTTTCGTATGTTGTGGCAACGAACGTATGAAAGCTTACACTATTATTAAATGTGCAAGAATGTAAAAAAATAAGACCACAAATTCTTTTTAAAAAATGTCAAATAAGATACGCCCTTTAGACTATAACAATCTACAACTTTTAATCGATGAAACTTTTTTTAAGCAAGTTTTGTTGTTAATATAAATCTGTAAACATACGACAAATTGATGTACAATAATGTTTGCTTAAACATTTTTCCCAACGCACGTTGAATAAATTAATAACAATGAACAGTTAACAATAATAATTTTTGCGAGGAACGTTGTTTTTTTTTCTTTAGAAAGATACACAAAAGGCGAAGGAAAACTTGCAGCGCTCAGGCCTTTCCTCCACTTCCGGTGAGATAATGCGCGCGCCCGCCTGTTTGCACGGGGTGCAAAAGCCCAGATGCGCCAGAATGATAGCGCGCGAACGGCGCCCGCCGCTTTCCCGGCTTTGCCGCCTCCATTCCGCCTGAATATCGCGCGCAACGAGACGAGCTGATGAGGTGTTCTGAATTTTCCCGGATTAGGGATCAGAATGGCTTTTGAAATTTCCGCCGACCGACGACGATCGCGGCTATTTTTTCAATGGAATTATGAGGCCAGCGCGCCAAATATTTCGAGCGCCAAATGTTAATAAATAATAAGTACTTTCGGCATTTTCTAAATCGACAGTTCAATTGATGCGATTAATTTCAGTAGGATAAATAACGAATTTGGGATGATTTATTGGCTTTATTTCCTAAAACGGAAGTAAAGTATTTAATACCAGTTGGAATTATTTTTAAAGCTGCTTAAAAAGGATGAGATCGTATCGTTGATTTATTTATATCAAAATTTAATCCTATATTTACCAGTGAACCAATGTGGACGAACATGCCGTAATAGAAATTACAAAGCGTTTTTTTAATTGTAAATTCTATTAAATCCGTCATTTAGAATAGCAAAAAATACTCGAAATGTATTTTTTCTTTCTTCAATTTAACAATTGTTAACGAAGTCTTAGTGATTTAAAAAATTGCGCGAAGTCGCACCTAGTACTGCATTTTATAAGCAATATGTCTATATACTAAGTTATCGCTATTTTTCAAATCACAATATTTTCAACAACAAACATTGAATTGAAAAAAGATAAAATATTTTTCGATTATTTTTCGATATTTTACCTGTCGAGGAAATGCGTGATTATCCACCAAAGAATATTTTCGACGAGAATCAGCGATTGCAAAGAGAACCAACGTATTTACCTCCCACATTTACGTAATTACTGATTTACTCGTTAATGTACGTTTTCAGTCCGTTAAGAAACGCCAAACAAAAGAAACTCCCAGCGCGATAAGTGCCGGGAAAAGAAATGCTCGGCGCATCGGGGCGCGGGTACAAAACGTCGTTTGATTCCTCGGGAGAGCGTCATTGAGCTGACGTCGATTCCGCGTCGCGGGAAAAGTGAAAGAAGCGACGCTCCCGACGGGATAGTCGCTTACTCAACGCCAAGCTTTTTCCCCGGAAGTCAGCCGCCCTCGCCCGTCCCCTCCGACTTTCCGCCGCGGCGTCTGCGGCCATTCTCATGTTAATGCGGCGGCGCCGCGAGATTCGACGCGCCGATGATGGTCAGCCGGGGTCGTTTGCATTGCTAATGGGAAGAATGCGACTCGGCCCGGCGACGCGGCGCCTCGCGATCGCGTGAATTCCAACGAGACTTTTGACCCCTCGACAGACGTCTGGATTCTTTTGGCACTGGCGTTCCGGCTCGGCGCTACAGGTCCGATCCGCCTGCTCGTGGTTTTAATTTCGAGCTTTTTGTATTCTTCCATTTTGGACGGGGGGCGAGGTGAGGAATTGAATATTGGTAAATGAGTGTAGTTCGAAAGTTTTAACAGAATTCAATAGCTGCGAACAAAGCATAACTATCTTTACTGTATAATTAAAAAAGTTTCGAGGATGAAGCCCGCGCGGATTCCTGTAATCTCTTTATTGAGATTTGTAATTCACTTATCTGATTATCGGATTACCTGCTTGAATTTTTCATTTTTTATTAGAATCTAATTGGATTTAAAAAAGTTGCGAAGCAAATAGTACTTTTTTCATTTTAATACCGTTTTTTCAGGGATTAGTTCTTTAACTTTTTAAAGTATTGAGAAAAAAATGTTTATTTTATCTTGTTATTGGAATAAAAATATGTAGCGTTAAATATATAATTAGTGTAAAAATTATTTTTTCTTTTTTGTACTAGTGATCCTCAAGAGAATGATCGAGCCAAAACCATGTGGGTTCTAAATCTGAAATCTTCTTATTTAAGCGCTAAAATTTAAATTGTTTCAATTTTTATGAGGGAAATTTAGCAACAAAAAATATTGTACACAAGTATTTTCTGTGTTTATATTTCCGTCTCGCATGCACTCTTTTTTTGTCTTTTTACTTCCACTTTAGAATCAACATGTTGGCAAACTAATCAGGAAAGTCTGTACTGCGGGCCGATCAGTCTCATGAGGATCTCTATTTTGAGCTTGAAATCATACATCCGAGTTACGGATCTTATTTTTTGCATTCGTATATGTAAAGATTCTGTGCAAAGTGTAGTTTTCCAAGCATGAAGTGCGTTTACTTCAATACAAAGAGTATAAAAAGCTTGCTTTCCACACGAGTGCAAAAAAGATCATTTTTCAAGCATAAAAAGTTCCACTTTGCTCAAAGAACGAGCTTCAAGCCCCGGCACGTAAAAATAAAACAAACATAGCAAGTAATAAACCTACTATATGAGATGCAAAACAACGGGAGCACTCGTCATTAAACATCATAATAGAGGCCCTCGCTCCCCAGGCGGTGCGCGCGCTTGAAATCCATATTTCGCAATCCGTATTTACGGCGCCGTAAAAAAGTACAGCGTCGTCGGCCATTACGGGCCGGCCGATACATCCTCGAAATTCGTTCGACAAGGGGCGCGATAAGCGGCCGGGCTATTAGCGATTTTCCAGGTGCGCGCACGCGCGACCCTACCCTCGGGCGGGCTAAACTGCCGCGGCGCATTTGGCCCGTAAAGCGCGGACGTTTCCCCGTACGAGGGACCTCGGCGGCGCGATAAGGGCAGGCGCGCCCGCGCGTCTTGCTTCCGTCTTTTTCGGGGGAGGCTATCGCGGCGGTTATTGCGAGGTTCGCGAAAATTTACCTCGCGATGGCTGGCTTTTATGCCGGCGGGCGCGGAGCCCGGCGGCGGGCTCGTTTTTCGGGCTTCTTTTATTGTCATTAGGTACGTTAGCCTCAATTGAATTTTCGGGGCGCGGGACCGATTAAGCCACCTCCCTCCCGGCCGTTTGCAAGGAAAATGCGCATGTTTTTATGGGCCACTCCGGCGCGGTTAAATCATCTTTACGATAGCGTCGCCTTTCACGAGGTCGTTAGATTAACTAATGCCTCCGAGCAGCTAGTACCTATCTGCGAAAAATAACGGGACGTTTACTAATATTCTCGTGTGATAGCAGCTGGGAACTTTGTTGTTAGATTCTTTTAGTTGCTTTTTCGCATGATGAACTAATTGAAACGTAGCACATTTAACTGAATTTTTTAAGAGCGTATTAAGTGTTTAACTTTTTTATTAGGAAGGCACTTCGTTCCATGTCATTTTTCTAGAAAATGAGTATTACTAGATGATCAGCATCGTAATAAAAGAGCAGCAATGTAAGTAAAAAGATACGGTAGTTTCTCTGAAAAAGTGCAATATTTTTCGTGTATACTCCATAGTAGTCATTCCTTCAAGCTACTCCTTTAGTGGATAAGATTAATGCCACGCAAGTTGTAGTTTTATTTCCATTCTAAAGTAAATTAACTTTTATGTTCTCAATTTCATTTTATTGAAAAAAAGTAATAATCTTCCAAAAAATAACCACTCGATAAATCTTGCACTTTTTCAGAGAATCTATAACTATATAATGCATTTACATTTAAACGATAAATAATAAAATAGAAATTTAAAGAAATTTAATAATCATATTTGTTATCATATTTATTATTGACATCGTCAAAAGAATGTGTCTTCTCGAAAACAGTCATATCTTATATTTTATCTTAACTTGAGCGTCTGAAAAAAGATAAATGTCTCTTCCAAAACAAAACTTTTCTCTGAATCACTCCGCCGAAATTCAAAGAAGCATTGTCAGTGCGAAAGTAATTTCTTCAAAGAAAAAGAATCGATGCACAATATAGGGGGTTACGTTGTCTGGCGGAAAGAGTCGGCGTTACGCACGGATGATCATATACCTCCTGATGCTCGACGGTATTCGCGCAGGCGATCTGTAAGCCTTGAGGGGATGAGATGTGTATGGAGAAAAACAAACACGCTTACTATTGAAACAGTACGAACTTCGATACGTAATAAATAACGAAAAAGTGCGGATAGAGAAAATAGCAGAGATGTACGTTTGGCTTTATGTTTAATAATCTCAAATGTGAGGATAAAATTACTTTATCATAAACGTAATTTTTACCTCTGAAATGAATTTTATATTTATTTAAAATGTTTAACAAACAAGTAACGAAATATTTTAAATATGTATTTCTTTGTGAATCCCTTATTTTATTTGCTTTTCATAAAGATTTCTTAATTGCTTGGAAAATACATTATACATGTAAATGCACCTTTTTCTTTAAAGGCTTCCTTGAAAGTTTCTTTGAAGTGGATCGATGGAATGGCTTTGTTAGAAAATTTGCATTATCTGAAAATGGAATGACGGTGAAAGGATGGAGAGAAGGTGCAGGCGATAGATGAAGAAAAATGGTAAATCTCTTCTCTCACAATGAAATTACCTGAAAGAATTACGTCTGTTGATTCACGTGTTTGCCTTCACAAAAAAGGCTAACGTAATAATGCCCCGACCTAGAAAACCTCCACATTTTATTTCTACATCAGTTAGGAAATCAATCTTTTTCAGTAAAATAGACAATAACTGAAGCAAAAGTGTAATAAAAAAGAAAAATAAAATCAAAGTAAATATTATTTGTTCACTGTAACAGTATACCAGAATACATAAAATATTCATGTCACATATTTCTCTACTTACACACGCAATGAATATTGACCGAGACTTCATCACATAAATTATTCTATCAAATATTTCAATTTAGCTAGATCCTTATTCCATCCGCAAAGGGTTCCTTGCAAATCGAATTTGTTAAGAAGTGCAAGAATAAAATGAAGCTAAGGGGGAATTAGCGAGGAAGAAAAAAAAATAGAGGGCAAGATAGAAATAACAAGAGAGCGAGAGAAATAAAAGGTTGCAAGTGTAAAGAATAGGAAGACGTTGATTCCGGATGCCGGGCTCGTCCTCTATCTACATACATTTCCCGTCTCCTCGCTCCTCCTATCCCTGACTCTTACTTTTCGCGTACGTGAAGTTGGAGGAACTAACCAATCAGCGCGCGGAAGAGACTTGAAAGTCCAAAAGTTTCGTCCACTTCCACGGGCTGCGAGCGCTCGAATATATCTCGCGACTCTTTCACGCGCTACCCCCGTCTTTCATCTAAGGCCCTCCGCTCCTATATATAGGCACGCCAAGTTTCCGCGCGGAAAATTGCACGTGCTCTCTCATATCAATATAATTCGGGAAGCCGTGCACGGTATCCAACGAACTATAAATTTTCGTGGTATTTGTTTCAGTTCTAAGATTAATATTCAAGTTTTTTAAACTTTTTAAGGGACAATGAAATACTTTTGTTGATACTGATATGAAAAGAGTCTTTTTTCTTATCTCTGTATAGGGTAAGTTAAAAGTACCAGATTTGCAGGATATTTGGGAATATCCAAGGTAGGATAAAAGTAAATTAGGGAGTTTAGGATTTGTTTCTGGCTATTCGATGGTGACCTTCAATTAGATCTGGACCGTGAACTTGAAGGTCATACGAAGATCTCGACAATTTTTTTTAATTCGGATATGTTTTGACCCCGGAAATGCAGTGAGTGGAAAATTTTTGTCTGCCGTCTTTTAGCAAAGGATAATTTATTGTTCTTGCCAAAGTAAGTGAAGCAAGAAAAAACTCTTTTAGATTTAAATCAGGTAATCATTATTCCTTTTTATCGTAAGTTAAAAATTAAAATAGCTTACTTTCTTCCCTTGCTTTTTAATAACTCGACAATTAAATAATATTATCGGCCAAGAAAAACAAAAAAGGGTAATAATTAAAAGAATAATAAACAACCCCATAATTTATTAATAAAAAACAGCAAATTATAATGCTTGTTTTGCGCGTAATACCCGGGCTCGCGAAAACAACGGGGCGCCGACGACAGCTCGAGGTACGTATAATATCTCAGCGGCACAAAGGAATGCAATTAATTCCAGCTGGCCCGCGGGCGTGAATACCCGCGACAAACGCGACGAGCCTCCCCCCTTTCCCCGAGAATCTCTTATCATTTTTCGCGGCGCTCGCGTGCGCCTCGATCGCGGCGCACATCAAAGAAAGCTCGACGGCGCACTTATCCTCCCGCTCTCTATACGCCCACGAGAACAAAAACGGAGCGGGTGCGCGCCTACTAAAAACAGGCCTCGCGCGATTCCCCCCTGCATCCGATCTCTACCATCATTGCGAGGGAATTCCTGCTGGAGGTAGAACCTATGGGAGGGAAAAATAGAGAATAAAAGAGAGAGAAAGAATGAGAAAGTGTGTGTGTAAGGAAGGGAGAGAGAATAAGAGAGAAAGAGAGAGAGAGAGAGTCGAAAATCTTTGGAGAGACGATTTTGAGAAATAAAGTGGAGTATTCGTTTGTGAAAAAGAAGAGCCAGGGCTTTCGTTCCGTAGCAAGCCTTTTGGAAGCGAGGATCGGGATAGGAGAGAAAGACGGATGATGCATCGTCGTCCGCGCTTTCCTTTGCTGCATATTTGAAACGCCCTATTGCGAGGCTGAGTGCTCCGTAAGAAATTACACGTCGATTGCGCAAATATTCATTATAACTTCATTCGATTATGTTGAACGTTCAGGGTCTTCTTTTCAAATTTTGCGAGCTTTGAAGATAAGAGATGATAAAATACTATTCGTACAAAATTTTTGGTTGTTTTGATATTATTTGTAAATAGTTATGATTTAGTTACTAGGAAGATTAACATTTGAAGTATGCTGCAATTAGTAAATACCCCTTGCAAAAGATACTTTATATTTTTATTTATACTGGGTATTCTATGATGATTATTGATTGTTGATTATTGTTCATGTTATTGATCATTGATAGGTACTCTGTCGGTTATCATATTGAAAATTTATAAGACTATAAACAGGGTAGGCATGTACAAGTTTTACATATAAAATAAATTACGAGGTAAAATTATTGCGAGCGTTAATGCCGCAACTGTTAATCTGATTTTATTACAATCGAGATAATTTATTGGACTTCAATTTATTTAATGAGTTTTTAAAAGTATTTCCAATTCAACAACAAACTTGTATATGAGCTTTTACAAATAAATTTTTAATTTATAGCATAGAATTATGAAAAATTAATTGTTGCAATATACAATCATTTGTACACATAATATAATTAATAAAATTAATAATACATAGTGTACAAATATTTGTAAAGTAATCTTGAATCAAATCATACAATTTTAATTATGCAAATGAAATTCAGCATAAAAATAAATAGAATGTTGCGGAATTCGTGTACTCCATAAACGCTTATTACCTGCACATCTTCAGTTATTTTAGTAATTTTGCACTATTTAATGAACTTAACTGTTTGAAGTGATAATGCAAATGTATATTTTGTTTCTTCAAAATAAAATAATGTACCCTAAATTTTCAATATTTTAATCGAAAATACAGTTCCTCTTAAGTAAAAATACAAAGAGAGTTATGCCTGACTAAACTGACGTATTACTACTTACACTTCATTTACCTTAGTTCCATCAATTTTCAAACATTCTTTTGTAAATATCTCTTATTTATTATTAATTTTGAGTCAAATGAATGCATTAATTATAAAGAAGAAGTATTTAAAAATAACTTATGAAAGTTTGTAATAGTACTAAGGGAAATAAGCGTAAGAGTTACACGCGGGTTTAGTCAGGCATAACTCCATTCTGTTTGATACTCAACCTAGACATATTTTTGGCTAAAATATTTAAAATCAAATAATAGATCTTCCTAAATAATAACTTATAAAAGTTTGTAATAGTACTAAGGGAAATAAGCGTAAGTAGTTACATGCGGTTTTAGTCAGACATAACTCCATTCTGTTTGATACTCAACCTACGACATATTTTTGGCTAAAATATTTAAAATCAAATAATAGATCTTCCTAAATAATAGATCTTCCATGGTTCCTATTGTTTAAAAACTTTCATGATACTTTAACAGCGCGACCCTCGAGTTTCATCAGCATCTGCGTCAGAGGCAGCTCATACATATCCGAGCGTCGGAAGACCCCAGCTGGACGAACCATCGCGCGCTCGGAGCTATGATCCATTTCCACGCCTCTCAAGGACCACTTTCCACTAAAAGTCCATTCTCTCTTTCTTCCCCGACCTTTCCCTTTATACCAGACCTCTCCCCCCGCCTCATCCCATTCGCGCTCCATCTCCTCATTCCTCATATGCTCCGCGCTGCTACGGCTCGGCCTTTATTTTGATGCCCCTTGACAAAGGAGGAAAAAGCGAGCGGCGCGTAAAACAGGCCGTCGCCGCGAATGAAATTCAGGACCGATGCGACAGAGGGAGAAAGGGCCCTTTTAAAGCCGCTGCTGTCACTTTTTCACGATCAGCGTAAGTGTCGGCCGGGCGGTAAAAAAAAGCCGCGGGGCTCGAGAGGCTCGCTAAGTAGCGAGGCGAGCGCGCCCGCCGCCGGGCGATGGCCACAAAGGCGGACGGCGTACACCTCCCTCTACTTTTTACCCCGTGCTCTCCTTTTTTTTAATGCGTTCGTGTGCAGGCGCGTTCGACTGTCCCTGCAGTAACGGGTGTCGGTGAAGTCGCGCTGGAATTTTTCGAGAGAGACTCCGCGACGATCTCTGAGGCTGAAAATTAAAGAACGGAGAAGTTCGGGGTCCGGAGGGAATTGTGTCAAATGACTGCTGTATAACATTGAACACTTTGGTTGCTTAATATTTAGCAGTAAGTCTGAGTCTTTGATGAAGCTTTCAAGTTGAATTTTAAAATAATGAAGGAGTAATTTATTTTCAGAATGTTTTATTGCGTAAAGATAATTTGATTATTTTCTATAATTGAATCTTCTTTCTCAAACAAGGTAAAAACAGTTTTATGATCAATTTGATGTTTCAATTATTTAATATTTAATCCGGCGGTCTCGATTTTGCTCTGTCCAAGTAAACTACAATATTTACGAAAAGTCAGCATAAAAAACGGAGAATTGAGTATAGACTAAAATTTTAAATCATTTTTATTTAAATAATGGTCAGAATACCCAGACAATCATTACTAATAAAGTAACAATAGGCGGCGACGAAGTTATATGCACATACAACAAATTTAATTAATGACACTATCAGACTACGTCCATCGCATAATTCATTTAACACGACCTCATGAATATTCGTTTTATTGATCGCGCAAATCTTTGAGAAGTGGCAGCCACTCTGAGAGTATGGGAAAAAAAGCCGACAGTAAGTACACGAAAAATGCCTTGTAAAAAGTGAAGGAGGTGAACCCCCGGCGTGGCGCACGCGGGGGTGGAGTCGCTCGCGCGCGAGTGCCGCTATCAATTTGAGAGCGAAAAAAATAACCATTTTGAGAAAGTATCGCCGGCCCGCAAAATGCGCGGCACGACTTATCGGGCGATAAAGCGCGACGCTGGGCCCCACTAGGCACTAAAATATTCCGAAGCACGACGCGCGTGAATCGAATTTTTCATGATAAAAAAGCGCCCGGCTCTCGCGCAAAGAAGAGCGAGCGAGAGGGAGGGAGAGTGGAGAGGCTTTACATACTGCGGGCATAAATTTCAAATTTAATCGCATCGATTTGCGACGCGCCGAGGCAGCGAGCACGCACTTTTTTGCGCGCGCGCGCAGCAATAACAGTATTTTTTCGCGAAAGCATCGTTCAACTTTTTTCGACTCTTCACTTATAAAAAATTTCTTTTTGCGTGGATGCGCGACGCTGCTGATTGCGTTGCTAACTCGTAAAAAGTTTATTCAAGTGCCACAATTGAAAACGTGAGCAGTGTTTTTCCACAGGACGGAACTGATAATCGTTTAATAAAATAACGAGGAAATTTGTTTAATGCATTCGAAAGGTTCTACTTTAAGTATAGGAATAACATAAATTTTAAATTGTAGGAAGCATTCTTAAATTGAAACATTAATTACATATTTACAAGTGCTTAATAGTAACGATTCCCTCAAACGTTCGTCATGAATATTTCATAACCTTAGTTAACTAAAAATGTGTAAATGGCGGTATACACCAATACTATTTTCTATGCCCCCCCCCCCGAATTCTGACGTTATTCAGTAGCCCTTTAAACAAACAATATAATGAATAATCGATGAACAACATTTGAATGCAGCATAGCCGGCAAGCAGTTCTGGTAAACATTAGAGTAAAACTACCCGCCCCTCGAAGTAGGCACAAAACGACGGGCACCGGACGCTCCATTGAAAGCCACCCCCGATGGCTTGCGTGGGAGCCGGTGTGCTATCTCGCACCTATCGCCCCTTCTCCCTGCGGGCGGGAAGAAAAAGCGCGCCTTGGGGGCCCGTGGAACAAATTTCCCGGATGCTTTTTTTTCACTCGCGGTCGCTTCGCGCCCTTCGCTCGGCCGCAACAAATGAAAGCCCGAAGGTCCTGCGCCCCTCCGGTTTTCGCGCCTCGACCCAGACTCGCCCCTCCCGACTTCTTCCCGTTTCGGTTACTCCGTATCGTCGGCTTCTCGGCTCCGTGCGGGATAAGCACCGTGGCGTTCCGGGCTATTTATCTTGTCACCGCGGGAGTGGATTTGAAGCTTCGGGGCGCGCGCATGCAAATACGACGCGATGTCATACTTACCAGTATTTTTTTTTTTTTTTGCGGCTCGCGTTTTACTGTCGCGGTGCGTCGAGTACCTCGCGACTGGGTTTAAGAATTCGTTCGGTAGATTAATTCGAGAGATTAGCATATTTATGGAGGACCTTCGCGTTTACTGCTATACGGTTCCGTTAAAATTCTCGGAAATGCGCCTCTCGAGTGTATAAAGTTTTGGAGGGAGCATCGCTGCCTGGAGCACAAGGAAGGAACTGCAAGTTCAGCGTTGGGGTAGTGGGATTTAAAAAAATATTTTGCTGCTCATTCTCGGAGTCCTCGGTATCCGTAAATCTAGAGCAGTGGAAAACTCCGAATATAGTCAGACGCGCGATTGCCCCTTTAATAAGTGTATCAGGAAATTGTTTTATAAATAAAGTTAAATTTCAGAATTCTATTTTCAATATCCTCCATATAAATGAAACAATCATTGCACTGTACGGTATTTTGTTCCAATCTCGAATATAGTTATTTTCAAAAAAGTTTAAATTGATTTTGTTTTTCCTAGGAGATAGAAAAATAGTTTGTGAACATATAACAATATTTCCCAAAAAAAAATCGCACTAAAAAGGAAATCAAAATATTGACAGACGCTCGCGGGAATCCGCAGTCTTTTAAAAAAAATATTAAAACCGTGTCTGTTTCTTTTGAAAAATATCCGAAACTACAGTTTATCAGATACAACGGTTTAGTCGATGCCCGGAGTATTTTTCCAGAAAATAACAATTTACGGCTTAAAAGGGAAAGCATGATCGAGCGTTTTTTTCCAATACGATACAAAAAAAAATAAAATAAATTATGAAAGCTTCCCTCACAATGCGAACTGATTTAAAATGGCGCTTAATAAGCCCCGAACGAGGAAAAAAAAAGTTAAATGATCGACGGGGCCAACGTAAATAACCACAATACAAAGTATTGAAAGCATCCCGGTGGCTTCATAATTTCTCCCCACCCATTCAGCCGTCCCGTCTCAATGCTCGCATAGTCGGCGGGGCAATTTTCGCAGAGGCGCAGCCGTACCCCCGGCGGGCCATTGTATTCATCTCGCCGCGGCCTCTGCGAATAAAAAAGGCGAGCCGAAAGAAGGAGCCGCGGCGCCCAACAGGCGGTCGCGCGCGCGCACCTACGCACCGCAATCGCTGAATTATGTAGCGGGGGGGAGAGGAGGCGGGGGGATCAGAGTTTGGCCGCGCGATCCATTCGTCAACGTCACGCGGGCGCCCGTAAGTGTGCGCGAAGTCGACGAGACCTTGGATGCCGAGTCACTCGCAAAAAGTGGCGGGCGCGAGACAACGTCCTTGAAATGGACGTTCGGTGAAAAGCTTCTTCGGGAACGTTTTCCCGCGCGTGCGGATGTTTTTTCGCCGTATTATTCGCTTTTGAATTCATTATTTGTGCGAATGAATTTTCAAATGGTGAATGTTTTTCTTTTTGCTGCGGTGTGAGTCGATTGGCGAATGATAAATCGAGGTGATTTTTATTTCTTACGCTTCGACGTATACCTAATGAACGGCCGAGACAAATATTGGAGTAGCATCGACAAAAATGAGCGATGATGAATTGAAAACGTCACAGTCCGCAATACTCAAAAAAATGGAGAAAACTGCGTTATGCTACGTTCAAAAGACATTGAAATATTAAGAAATTTTATTTAAAAAGAATAAGTACACGTTTTTTGAAAAAGAAACTTCAACTTAAGAAAGTGTACTTAGAAGTCCCGGTTAGTTAAGCTGAAGTAATAATATATAGCAAGTTTTTTTTATTTTTTCATAAATGTATTTTGCAAAGATATGCAGTGAGGTATTGAAGAAGTATCTCAATTTATTTTTTGAAGATGTTACGTATGAAATGATTCACGTTACTGAAATAAAGTGAAAAGAGCTTCACTTTATGGAGCATTTCAAGAGCATGCGCAAGGCACGTGCATTTGAATTTTTTAAGGACCTACGCGTACATTTTAAATTATAAAGGGGCGAAAAGAACCGCAGAAAGTTGGATTACTTTTGACGTATTTCGTACAAAGTGAAGCCAAATTCACGAATGCGGGCGGACGACATTTACTTTTACAAGTAATTAATTTTTTATATTTTCCTTTTTCATTTAATCACATTAAGTAACATTTTTCATTAATTTCTCGAAACATTTGTTTAATTAATAGTTGCTGAATTTAAAACAAACTTATCTAACTGCTTCACTGTTATTGAAACCATACCGACAAACTTAATTGAGAGTATCTAAAAACAAAAAGAAAGCAACGAGAAATAAAACGTCTCAGAGTTTATTAACTTTATCCTGATTCACTTTTTATGGAAAAATTTCAGCGAAGAGTCGCAAAAAGTACATTTTTTTTTCAAAGTCCCCAGCTCATTTTAAGTGAGTATTGAAATTTGATAAGTACATTTCAAAAACAAAACTTATTCATATCAGAGACTCAATTACCGTGTTTTCTATTTTGGAGTTCATCCAACAGGAAATCCCCGGTCGACCTGCAAACATTAACTGAGCCCACGTTAAATCTGAATCGGGGCTCGTGAGGGTGGACGAATCCGCCGTCGCTTAACTCCCTTAATGCGTCACGTCTTTCTCGCCATCGCCGGCTGACAGAAGCTTGAAACATTGAATTAACTGAAGAGAGGGAGAAAAGAGCGCGCAAGGTGCAAAGGGAGGTGGGAGAGAGAACAGGGGTCGAGGTTTTTCTCCTACCCTATCCCCCGTGATGGAAGTCCATTGGATTAAACCGTGAAAATTTCTGGGTGTAGTTGTTTCGACGAGAGGCGTAAATTAAGTTCGCTTGTCGCAACCACCATTGACGGACTTTCGCGCCCTGTTTGGACGAGCGGCTGATAGAAAAAGACAATGGGAGCGAAAGAGAAAAGTTTCGGAGTCACAAGTTAATGATTTCAACCTCCTCGTTATGCAGCAAACTTGAGTAATTTGTTTAAAAGTGCTAGACTACGGTATAATGGAATTCAAAACTATGATTTTGAATTTTAAATTTATAGTTAACCTTTGTTTGGAAACTCGACTAAATATAAAGGTTTTATTGTAAATGAAAAGTAATTTAAGCAACTTAATATTCTTGACTCAAGATTAATTTTAACATAAATAATTACATATATCGATATAGAAAAGTCTCGTTATTTTTAGAAAATAAAAACAAAATAATGGACGAGATTATTATCCGTATATTGCACTTTGCATCCAACGCGTCGAAAAAGTAGACCAAGTACATTTTTTACGCACGCAGTACAAAATAAAAAAAGCTCGTAAAGTCGAAAAAAGCGGCTTAAAGTGTAATAGGCGCGCCGAGAGTTTTGAAAAATTTATCGCGAATGCTACTTGCCGCGGCGGCGGCGGCGGCGGGGGGCAGCGCGTGTGCATCGCGAAAATGGATTTTTCTCCCTCATGAAACATTCAGTCGCCATACCGCGGAATCAGTGGACCGCTGCGAATGCGCTCGCTCGCGTTCCCTGCCTCTTTTTCTCCCTCCCGCCCCTCCTTCTATCCCCCGCGGGCTGCTCCGCTATACCGGCCCCCGATTATTCGATAAGCCGTCGAAATTCTTTCTCTCCCCGTATTGGCATTTCATAGCGATGAATTCATTTTTGTCCTCTGGCCGCGCGCTCACCGGCATTGGAAATTTCGTCGGGAGCTCGGATTTTTCGCCGAGCCGCCATTGCGCGCGCCGACAAGACAGAGCAATTATCGGCGCTTTTTCTTTCGCGCGAGAATTCGCCCGCCTCGCCGGTTATTTTTGCTCCGCGCGCGTCTGACCCCGCTGTTTTTATCGAGTAAATTTTTCGAATTGTTTCGACGATCTCGGTGAATCACCGCTGCCGCTTGTTCCCTTCTGACGATTTGTAGTATCTCGCAGATATTTCAAAAACGTTTTGAAACGAACATGTTTTGCAATTAATGTAATTGTTTACAAAGATGTAGACTTTCCAGAAAAAAAATCTTAACACGTGTGTCATTTGATTATGCGAGTGATTGTGGATTTTGAAAGTATGTATTTTATATGAACTAAAAAAATCAAGAAAATTTGATATTAATAAATAAAGATACGATACGATAAAGAAAAGAATGTTCAAAGTAATGAAATTTTTGTCATTTTTCATTGTTTCAAGAACTCATTTTACTCTGCAAAGAATTTATTTCTAGAAATTCGTCATAAAAAAATTATAAATAAATTAAATTATAAGAAATAAAATTGAATTGTTTATACCTAAATATGTAGTATTTCTTGGGAGAACTTTTAAACAATTGGATTTCAGATGTGGCAGAATATAATAGTTATTATTTGTTAACGTTTTTCTATTACTGGAAATTAAATCTAATTGTTTTTATATATAAAAATCAGATTATCTTTTTGACCTTCTATTTTGTTAGTACACATACATAACTTTTTTTAAATATATCTATTATAAGTAGTACAATATAAATACATTTCCAGAATTTATTCAAGTTAGCAAGAAATCACCCCGTGATAAACAATTAAATATAATAATAATACATTATTTTGAACATTCAAAACTAAATTAAATTAATTATTGTATGTTTAAATTAAATTCATGAAATTACATTCAATTATAAACAATTACAATCCCAAAGATAACTAGGTCAAAGCCACATCCTATCTGCAAGTAGTACATCCAGCGTCTGGTCAGACACGAGCTCCTCCCTCGCATTAATCACGTCGTGACCTCCCGAACTAATTAAAATCGACAAACAAAGGGCATCGGGCGCAATTTTTGTGCACGTACACACGCGGCACGCACACTCGCGCATCCCCAACGAGTCCGCGAAAAGTATAAGCCGCGAGCTCTCGGCTGTGCATTCAGCGCGGGAATAAATAAAATACGTGAGCTCTCTGCGAATTCGCGTTTCCAGGTCAGCGGACGAAGCCGCGCCAGCAGATTACGGCGTCGGTCTTATCACCTGCGCCGACAACTCTATAAGGGACTCGGGCTCGCCCACGCCTCCCCCCACCCGGCCGGCCGACCTCGGCCCCCCGCCGCGTTAGTCTATTATCTCGCTCTCTTTCCCGTCCGCCGACCCATTATGTACGTACTGTTTCACTCGCCGTTGCATAAAGCTATCGTGTTTACTGTCTTATTTGTCTTGCGGCCGGCGAATTTAAAAAACTTCGGAATTGCCGACCTTCGGATGCATTTCACCCCGGCCGTATCGCCGCTCGCTTGACACTTTTGCGCTCGGCCTGCAGCTTCGAGGAATACGATTGTTTGCCTGCTCTTGTTTACCCGGGTAAATTTTAATTTCGCTTTATTTGAAGAATGATTTCGGAGAAGGTATATTTTTCCGACTGCTCGTAAAAAATTTTTTATTTCTTATCAAATATTCATGAGTCTCCTAGAAGGATGGTGATTTATCTGCTCGCTTTTTTTTTGACCTCTTCCATTTTATTCAGAAGCCTATTTATTCATCAGATCTCGTTATGAATAAATTGATAAGTAGCGACCTTTTAGAAACCCTTTCAAGATATTTCATCCAAAAAAAATCTTTTAAATCCACCTATTAAAACGGAACGTTACTTAAAAAGATATTTCTTTTTTTTCAATAAAAAAAATAGCCAGCTGTCGGGAGCGTAAGTGCAAAAATAAAAAGTCGATGATCCGCGCTTTCATCATTTCCAACAGTTTAACTGGCTCGCGCTCCTCCCAACCCTTTTCCCCTTATTGCCCTTCCACATCGAGTCACATCCCATAAAAAGATAAATGATCGCGGAACAAGACTCGTATCTCTCCTTTGCGATCTTCCAATTCAGCGAAGATGCCGAGCGAAAGATAGTCGGGTACGGTTTTGAAGCGATTCTCGCGGAGCGGGCGTGTGTATGTAACCCGCGCGATCGCGTGTCTCGCCCAGTTTCTCTCGGAGGCGTCGTGTTACGTTGTTGGCTTCTCTCGCGTGGCGCTTTTTCATTTGTCCCTTTGAAAAGCGACGACCCGCTACCTACAGTTTCGCACTATTGACTCGAGCTTTTAGAACAACACCTGTACTATTTACCTGAATATCGACGATTATTTCACCGTAAGGGAGTAAATCGGTTCTACGTGTTGTCTGGGTGTATGTTTGCGCAATAATCATTGTTTTGCAAGTTAATAGAAATGTAAACTTTTTATTGTTTTTTAGTACAGGGAGAGAAATTTCTATTGAAAATTACTGCTGTTTTCACGGTAACCATGTACTGTCTGACGCTAAATAGTAATTTACCGAGAAAGTAGCAAATGTTAATGTAAACAAAAGAAGTATTATCATAATTTAATTAAATGTTACCATGGAATCGGGTATATTTTCTTTTGTTTATATTAAAATTTACTGTAGTATCAGGAAGTTCATGTTAACCGTGAAAACAACGTGTTTTAATAGAAATTTTTAATAGAAATTTCTGTGTACAATGCAAATTTATATTCTATTACAATAGATTTTAGATTACTTGCAAGAAATCTATTATCGATTTTGAGAAACTAGTAGAGATATGACTTTTTGTTTATTTTAAAGGAAAACTTTTTGAAAAAAATACAACAATCTGGAATTCTTCTCTGTAAGTAAAATTCATCCATATGCACTTATTTAAAACGTTAAAAATGTTAAATGAATAATTTATAACGTAGAACAACTGCATATTTACGTCTTGATAAATAAAATTCTCCCGGAAAATTGTAAACATTACTTAAAAATTTCCTTAAAAATCCTTAAAAATTTCCTGCATGACAAACCACCTTACGTCTACTATTTTTTCATAATTTTTACAAGAAAATTTCTCTCCACATCGACCAATAAAGTTAACGCCGCCTAATTGCGTGCAGCTTTCGAGTTTAGAAGTCCAGCATCCTCCGTCGTATTAATTAAGCGAAATCCACACATCCATTTACGCAGGCGAGAACGTATATCTCGGCCTGGTGTCCACTCGAACGAGCCCGTGAGGAGCTATTTGGCCGGCAGCCAGACGTAGATACGCGCCGACGACTGACGAGGTGTCATACGCACATTCGGCCTGGCGGCTCTGCTGCATATGCATGCGCACCGGTGCACAGTTACAATTGCAGCCCGTGGGCCTGCAACTCCACGGGCAGCGGAAAGAAGGAGGCGCCGTGTCGGTGAGTTAGAGCCGAGGGCGAGGAGAAACTTCCTTGGGAAACAGTTGGTGTGAATTTAAGCAGTGGTTAAAAATAAGAGTTTAAAAATTAATTTTAGATTCACTATTAAGATTACGAGCAATTCATAAGTATAAGAGTAAAACTAAATCCTCTTCCATTTAGAATCAAATAAATACTGGTATTTATTTCGAAATATATCCAAGTCATTCAGTTATTTAATAATTTGATCATGAGTTTTTTCGGATATCAATCTTGTAGAGACTTTTTTATGCTCACATTTTTCAAGCACATTACAGTCTGCTTCTGCATGTCAATCCCGATGAAGCTTTTTTAGATTAGCCCTGTCAAAGTGGACTTCAATGTCGACGTTTCTTCGATACTACAGTCCACATCTTTGAGGCTAGCCTAAAACAGTTTCAAGTTACCCCTAATGGAGTAGATTTAATATTCACAAAACGACGAAAAAAAATGAACTACATGATATAATATATACTACAAAATATAGTGAAAGCTTTCGATCAATTTTAATTTAAATTAACAAAACAATAAAACTTTTACATTTAATAATACAATCATAGAATAAATGTATTCCCGTACGTAAACCCAAGATACAAACCGCAATAGGTCCTTCAATTTAATAAAGCAATCTGAATTCCGCCGAGTCTGGCGCAATTAATTAGCGCAAGCATAGTTATTATAACGAGTTTTCCAGATATTTGACGATGGTCGTAGACGCGGCGAAGGTGCGCAGGTGTAAGAGGCGGCCCGCGCGTCTCGAAGTGGCGAAGGCAAATTTGAAAGGAGGAAGGCGAGAGGCTCGGAATGAGACCGCCGCGAGGAACAAAAGAAAGTACGTGTAGAATGGGCTGGTGGGATAACGACGGTCACGCGAATGAAAAGACGCCCGGGAGAAAATGAGAGAGAGAGAGCGAGAGAGCGCCGGCATTCAGGCGAGGCCGTAGCCAAAGCCAAGGGCGCCGAAAGCAGCCTGAATGGAGAGAAATAGAGGTGTCCCGTGGCAGTTATATATACATATATATATACGCGCATGTTAAAAGAGGAGACGAGAAGAGTGGGATATCGCGAGGGAGGGAGGCGATGGGAAGCCGTGGCCAGGGAGAAAAGGCAACTGGAGATGCAAACAATCCCGAGGACCGAAAACAATTTGCGCCGCGGTGTTCAATCTAGTCCCCCTTAAGTAGTGGCTCCCCAGATATCGCCTGCCTGCGCTCAAGTAACGAGCTGAGCCGGTCGAGACGCCGCCGCGCAAAATACGAAGAGGTACACGGGATTCTCCTTCCTTTAATCTCTCTTTCTCTCTCTCTTTTTACCCGAGAACTCATTGAAAGGATTGCCGGGAGGGTTGGAAAACGGGTAGCGGGAGAATAAAGAGCTCGAAATTGCGTTTTAAAATAAAATATTTAGATTTAAAAGAGAAATCAGTAAACATGAAGAAGTGTTCGGTAAGAGGCTTTCGAATATTTAAATCGAGCTGCGAGCTTTCTTAAATTATGAAATTTCGATTAATACTCTTTGCAATCAACAATAATGGAATCTTTTTATATGTTAATAAAGTAAATGACGAAAATCTATATTATTTTCAAGGACTGGGTCAATGTTTTTAAAACTTAAAAGCTCTAACTAAAAATATTTTATTTTCACAAATCTTTTTAGTTTTATTTATCAAGTCGAAAAAGTTAACCACAATTAAAAACTCAGAGCCTCAATTGTAACTAATAATATTATAAAGTTGTATGAAGACATGATGAAGAAAAAACAGGCGAACTCGAAAATAAAATTTGCATCATCTTGCGAAGACTGATTAATTAAAACTTTAATTGTCATTTATGTAAGCACTTAAAAATATATGCAAATAGGAGAAAAAATTTTTCGTTACATTTAGACGATTTAATCAGCTTGCATTCCAAAAACACTTTGGACAAAAAACATTCGAGTTTTTAAAAATACGAAACAGTAACTCAATTATTCGGTACGAAACGTGCTTTTCACTGCGGCTGTACCAAGAGGTCAGACCTGCACGTTAAATAGTGCACCTACATTTATTATGCTGTCAAATAAATAATAAATTACATTCTCACAATTCCAACTTTATTCCTTTTCTGTCATTCTTATTCAACAACAGAATCCATATATAAAAAAAAATATTTTTCCAAAAACCACACAATCGATAACAAACGAGATTTCCGCGAAGCGAGCTCGCAAAGCAGATGGAGTAGGTGCGGCAGAAATGAACAACAGGAGAGGGCCGCGTCGAGGCTGCACACTTGCCAAGGCTGAGGCGGCGCTCGACGGTCGAAGTTGAGATTTCAAGAGGCCGCCCTCATAAGCTCCTCGCCGTCGCGGTATAAATCGAGAGGAGTCTCCGCTTTGGCGCCCGAGACGCCGGCGTGGACGCCACCCCCCTCCTCGAACCTGCGCCTCGCTCCGCTCGACGGCGGCGGCGCACTCGATCTCGAGTATCGGAGGATGCTCCAGGCGCGAGGAGCTTTTATTGTTAAAATGATAGTGTATTGCAGATGAGGGAAAATACGGAGGGAGGCTGCATTCAGCCGTGATTTCATTGGACCCCGATTGATTGTCTTTACCGAGGATCGGCCCTCAATTGCGACGGTTAAGGGTGTTGGTCTTGTCCCGGTTGATTTAACTTTTTGTATTTACTTTGAAAACATTGATTACGAGGCGAGGAGAAAGGATTATTTAAATTGTTAATTCTTAAATGCCTGTGACTTTTAAATTTGATTTTATTATTTTGTGCCGTTGAAAATTTTTAAAAGTATGTAGCACATTTTAAAAATTAATATCACAATGCTTCAATTTTATTGAAACACTTAATTTTATATGAAAATCCGAACGAATTCTCGCATTTATATTATTCGATCGTCGAGTATCAAGATTTTTCGAATGCGATATTAATCTTTTATTGTGGAATTAAATATACATAATTAATTATGAAATCCGAACAAAAGACACGTTTAAAATTTTCATAAAATTATTAACAATGGTTACGGGTATTTTCAATTTTAATCCAATTAAAATATGTTAAAATTTCTTCTTTTCCAGTATAACTAATGCATTAAATAATTTTAACGATGCACACGCGATAATAGCTTTTGAATTTTGATCTGGCCGCAAGGCTGTGTCGGATCCAAAATCCTCAACTCGTCAACCTCCCGGCGAACCCTTTCGTTCGTGCAATTCAATATTGCGCTAAAGGGCTTAACGAGAATCACTTTCTGGCTTCTCTAACTCCCCTTTAAGCTCATACGCTTTTCCTCCCTCTCTCTCTCTCTCTTTCTTCCCATCCCTGGCTATTATGCGTGTTTTTTTCGGCCATTTATTCGTTTTCTTTTGAACCGTCAAATTTTTTTACTCTCCTCGCTCACTTTAAACTATTGAAAATCTGTTTAATTTGAAAAACAAATTCGACATTTAAATTTTCATGCGGAGGAAAAGGCGCAAATTATTTTTTGCTCTACCCCGGCATCTGCATAAATTTGAAATTGAAAACACTCGTGCATACGCTTAAGAAATGAGCGATTACACACAAAAAATGATGTTTTACACGGTTATCGACGTAAAAGGTACGTCAAACAAAAAACTAGCTTTTGAAGTAAATGATAAATATTGTGTGAATTAATTAAATGTATTTAAAAATTGTACTTTTCCAAATATATCTTTTAAATTACAATGTTTGATGTAAACTTCTAAAATTTTTAAATTGTTATATTTATTTAAAATTTAAAATTTTCAAATGGTATTTCCATTTTCAATAATGACAACCAATACGAACGAAACTACAAAGACAAATACGAAACAACCAACTGCCCTTGTAAAGTCAACAGCCATCAAAACATTATCCGGACATTTCACAGATGAAATCTTCCAAAGAGCAATCCCCGTGAGCAAAAAAAAAATCCAAACAACAATCCCGGAAAGGAAAAAAAGCAACCCCCACCCCGCGTCAACCCTGGGAGTGTCTCAGCAGCGGCAGTAGCATCGAGGCAAATGAAAACTTTAATAGCCGGCCCATTCAACGAAGAAGCGTTTTTCCGCCTCGCCATTGTGCTGCCACACTCGCGGCGAGAGACCCTCCTCTCGTCCGGCTCCTCCGGCTTTCTTCGAATGCGCGCGCGCGCGCCGAGGGGGGTCGTCGTTGAAATTTTTCCGCGCGCCCCGGTGTGTCCTATCTCGCGCCCGCCGGCTGAGGCGGCGGCCTCGAGGACAGACGTGTCGCGAATAATAGAAAGGCTTATTGTGCGCGGGGGGCGCTAATGACGAGGGCCGCGCTCGTCACTGCCCGTCGCCGGCGCTCGGGCTAATCATAGCGCCGACGTCGCGTGTCATCGACCGCTCGCGCCTTCGCTTCTTTTTCTCCTCGCTGTCATTCGCCGCCGCGACGAACGAGCCTGTTATACTTGCGATGTTTCTCTTTTATTCGCGCGAGCGAGAGGAGGAGGGGGAGAGAATCGCCCGCGAGCCCGGCTATTTACCTCTTTATTCGCAATCGACTGCACGGGAGCAGCATGCTTCGGCGCTATTTACGGGGCTTCCAAGCCGGCTTTATGACCTGTTTAGGAGCAAATTGTATCAAGCGAAATTAATGAGCTCAGCGGTGCGAAAATATGTCGTTGCTTACTTTTTCGTAAGTTCTTCGTTATTTTCAGAACATAGTGACGGGATTATATTAAATGATATTTTATTCGCGATAATGCAAGTTGTTTTTAAAGAATAGTTAGTAGAAACTTTTTTTTTAAAGAAATAATAATGAGGTAATTAAGAAATAATTAAATAATCAGGCAAAAATTATTCCAGAACCTTATATAAAATTTATTTGTTTATATCATTATTCCTAACGAAAAAAGCATGTATCAATTTTCAGACGAAAACTCGCATATTTCGGGCTTTTCACAAAGAAAAGTTTCCGAGATCCATGCGAAAAAATCACATTTCATAAGATCTCCTCGAAGAATGCATATTTCAGGAGTACCCCGAAATGAGCTTTTTTGGTGTCAAAAATCTGAAAAGTGCTTTCTCTCGTTAGGAGTGGCTCTCTCGTTATTGACTGCAGAAAGTAAATTAAACTACTCTACAAACTGATTATCGAAAAATAATTATATCTATTGATTTTGATTTTTCGATATTTTGGCACTATTTTTATTCCTGATTTCATTAGAAGTCTTTCGCTTACACGAAATTGCATTTATTTTTCCGAAAGTACATTTGAACGAAAATCCATTATAAAAGAATGATGATCAAGACAGCTGGAATAATAATACCGACAAAACGTCCAAAAAATCAGAAGATATAATTATTTCTTACTAATTGGTTCTTGGAAGTTTGTTTTTTGCAGCCCTAATAACAAATTTTGCATCGACGCTCAAGCATCAACTACTCCACTTCCCCGATTTATTTTTCATCAATAAATTCTCCGTACAATTTTTGAATAATTTCCGAGTACAATGAATTCCATTGATCGCGAATACCGACCGTATAATAAATAAAAAATTTCACCGCGCCGTACTGCAAAATTCCCGAACCCGCTCTCGACCACAATAAAAGCAGGGGAAATGCCGTCGCGCGACGCAGGGAATACAGCGCGGGTTCGAGTTGTCGCGATCGACGAGGTCGGCGGAGGAGTGCCGGGGGGATAAACCGTGGAAAGTCAGTTGCGCGGATGTGCGCGGGGCACTCGTGCCGCTCGAATCTCGAGTTCCGCGCCGTGCGCGTTTAAAGGAGGAGAAGAAAGGACGGACAAGTGGACGTCGAAGCGGGCTTGCACGGCCGGATGTACGGCGAAGAATAAGCCCCGTCGCTCGAGGGCCGCCGAGGAGTGGGATTCGGCGCAGCCAGCCCGCGATCAGCGTATTTCCCCGGCTAAAGGGGAGGCAAGGCGATCACGCAAATATTGTATTAACGAGAGGAACGCCCGGAGGATGCGCGCGGACGGCCTCGGAAAAATAAGCAAACGGAGATAAGGCGATTAAGGCGGACGAGAATGTGTGCGCGCGCCCGCGTCGGCGTAGAGAGGGTGGAGTAGAAAAAATTGCGAGTATATATACGCGCGAGGAGGAGCGCAGGTGAATGGCTTCTCGAGGAGGCGCGCACAATCGAAAAGAGGCGGGATCCGCATGCTAAAATTGATAAAGGAGGATAATCCGCCGTCTCGCTCGGTCTCCCTCCCCGCGAAAGAGGTATCAGTTTCCTGCAATCTGCGCCGTACCAGGGGGAGACGAAGGGGGGAGAGCGGAAAAAAATTGCAGTGGGTGGGTGGCGCGCGAGCTCCGCGGAAAACGATAAAGTACCCCCCGGTATATATATTTCCCGGGGAGCTTTCGTGCCTCCGCCTCTCGGCGAGGCGGTCGCTCGGAGCTCTCTTATTCTCGGCGGCGGTGCGGTGGCGGGCGCCAGTTGTCGTCGCCTTTGTGTGTCGCCGCCAGCGAGCGAGGCCGGGCCTGCACGAAATCAAACGTTGCTCAACGGCGCTTTCGCCTAAACCGCTTTAAAGTCACGCTCCGGGGGTATAGACGCTGCAATCAGGAGCCGGGGCTCCGGGGGGAGCTTTCGTGGTTTTTGAGACGTGTTCGAGCGTGTTGCGCGAGTGTCATTACAGTTTTGTGTGCGGGCGAGCGCGCCGGCTAGAATGAGACTCTCGGAAATTGATGGAAAAGGTGAAGAAAAAGTAATAGCTGCGGACTTTGTAATTGCGGAGCTTTTAAGATTCTCTGCAATTTTTTAATAAATTCTCTGTAATCTTTTAATAAGAGATTCTCTGTAATTTTATAATATAAAAAAGTATGTTCTTATTTCAAAAAATAATTTGAACTATATCTTTTTTTTAGAACAATAACTTTGAACGCAAAACTTTTTCCATGATACTTATATCGTTATCAGTTTTCAATTCTTAAAATAAAGAAGGGGTAAAAAAATGAAATCAAATAAACGCTCTAGTATAATCCCCTCCCATCAATAGACACAGCAAACATTCGAATCACACACCATTAAGTGCCTAACGAAAGAAAAAAAAAAAGTCGCCAAAGTACCTCGCTCAATAGCGAGTGGCCGAACGGCCCGGCGAGCATCGGCTTGGGGTCGTTAGGTTTAAAAGCTTCTTTTTCCACGTGCTTATCCGGCGCGATGGCCGACATCCCTTTGGCGTCCCCTTTGCTCGTTTCCTCGCGGGCTCCCATTGGAAATTCAGCGCGCCGCGGCAGCTGGCCGGTTGTAGCCGCGGTTTTCCGTGCCACCGGTGCAGGCCCGGCGCGCCTACCCCGGCCGGAGCCGACCGCGCGGCCTCAATCGGCATTGCCCCGCCGCGCTATACTAATCGACGCATAACACATCGGATTCCGGCGCTAACCCTATTGGAGCGGCGCGACGCCATTCGGCTCGAGCCTCGCTCTCTCCTCGTAATTCCGCCGCGGCCTCGCGCGCGGAACGACGCTCTCGGCTGTTTTGCCGCGCTCCGCACCGCCCGAAATGTTCTGTGTCGCGCTAAATTGCCTCGGTGCCACGTGTCCCTCGTGTTTCGCTTTTTCTCCGCTTTTAATTTGTTCATTAGTACGGTGGAAAGTGAGGCTCGATTTTCGAAGTCTAATGAGAATATTGGTATTTGATTTTTATGAAACGCGAAGGGATAGTTTTGAATCAAGATTAAGTTGCGAAACTAGGACCACATTGCAAATATTCAAACATCGTTGCAATTTTTGAAAAACATTCCTTCAGAGAAGTTTTGCAATGTAGGAAACGTACCGAAATGGTTTAAAAAGGGAATGTTTCGAGATGTTTTGAAAAAGGACATTTCTAAATGTTTGAACAAATATTAATATTAACAACCAGTAGGCAATCAGACCTGTTGCCGTCAGTAGTCAACCAGTTTTAGTATCACGTTCGGTATTAATATTTGTATTATTTTTTTTTCATTGCAAATGAAACATCTGTATTGCTGTTGTACGAAGTATTAAAAGGTCATTTGATTTGATTTATTCTTGACCTTGAACTTTGCTAACTTTCGTCTGGAGTAATTTTCCCCCAAAACTCGACTAGCCTGAATTAGGAATCCTATCTTTTGCAAGCTCTTTCTGCTAACTTGATTGAGAGGAGTTGCTGCGTTAAAAAAGCAATCGAAATATATTACAGACTAATCAGACAAGGTAATTTAATAATTTTGTAATTACTCACATTCAGCTGTTGTCAAAATGATAAACTACGTGCTATTGACAGTACAAAGCAAATATTATGAAACGTATTACACAGCAAAAGTTAAAATTAGACCGTTTCGACGATTGGCTTACGCGATAACCGGCTGGCTATTTTCGTAGGTCAAATCCTTCCCCGATACACGAAATTTATACGTTCGTTTTTTCTACAGTCGATCCCGATCTATTGTTTGTGTATTTTTACAATAAAGTGTAGATGACGCCCTCGACATACTGTCGAAAAAAATCGTTTTCCTTTTTTCCTTCCCCCCCAAGAACAATTTATTTTCCATATATTTTTTGTATAAACGATTTGTATCGTCAGCAGTATTTGTCGACAAAGCATGGGTAGATCGAAATGGTTTTTCATTGTATACGCGCAAGTCGAAAAAAATATCCAAGGGATCACGGGTGCTTTTTTTTCGATACGTTTGCACTTCTCTGCCGGCTTTCATTTTAAGTTTATAGTGGCATAAAATTCAATGCTGAATTGTGCCCGGGTCGTAGCAATAACCGATTGTTCGTTTCCCTGCTTCTCGTCAAACTGCAAAGCGGGCCGGACTTTTAACAATGGTCAACTGCTGTAGTGTAACGAATGGAAGGTTATTAAGTTTTAACCGAGAGACGGAAGGGAGGAAAGTTTTTTAATTAATACTTCATTACAGTGAGAGTAAACAGATCTGGTATCCGTGCAATTATTAAAATTCTTTAAAAGCATGAGCGGGTGAGGTTTACCAGGGAAAAAGCCTTGATGGAAAATTTTTTAATATAGGACAATATCGATCTTGTAAACGTATCGGATGACAAGGCCAATAATGTTTTATGTTCCTTTAAGAATTTGGTTTCGCAAGATGCTTCCTACCTAGGATACCCTATACCTGTATGTGATTTAAAATTAGAACACTTTTAAAATATTAAAAATATTCGAAAAATTAGGTCAAATAAGTGAACAACTTAAAAGCTTTCAAATGTCTCAAGCTTTCAAAATACTAAATGTGCTGCATTACATACTGCAATAAAAAAATTAATTAATATTGGCTTTATTAGTGTTGAAAAAACTTGTATAATTAATGTAATACAATTCAGTTTGTTGATTCCTTGTATCCTACATCTATTGGTATGAATATTTTACAATATTTAATTGTTTATACACGGTTTACTGTATAGTAAATTGCATTAATTGCAATTACTCTAAACTTTTTTCTGCGCCTGGCTCTTCGGTCCTAAAAATCTATGGACAATTTCTCTCGCATCGTTTTAAACATCAGTCGTTCGCACATCACAAGTAAAAGAGACAGAGAGAGAGAAAGAGAGAGAGAGAGAGAGAGAGAGAGAGACACCGAGAGATCCAAAGTCTTAGCATCGAAAAGTGCATGTAAGCCCTATTCCCCCGATAAACCTTGCCTCTCGTTTAGAGAGAGAAAACGAGAGAGGGTCATTCTACATGTACTCGATAAAGGGATGAGCGAGGCCGACGCCAAGCCCCGTCGCAGGGCAAAGTCGAAAGGGCGAGCATCGAAACGACCCGAGCTTCGCTCCGACGAATCCCGTAGAGACTCCAGCTGCTTCTACCCCCCTCCCCCCTCCCCTTTATGGCTTCTTACAAGATCAAACAATTCGGCCGTAGTGTAAGCACGGATAAAGTATTACCCGAGTGTACTTTTTCATTTTCCATTAGACGTTTCAATGTTGGATTCGATCTTGATTTTAGCCCGGTAAATAGCGTGTACGTATCTTTTTTCTTGTGAAGCCCATTTCTTTTTAACTCGTGTTTGTATAGCAGCTGGGTTCATTTCACGGATGCTTGAATATTTTATCGTACTGTTAAAATGTCTCGCAGTCAATTTCTTTTATGGGCTTTTAAGTAACGCGAGAAAAATGTTTTTTAAAAACAAATGCGAAATTCTCGAATAGCCTGTGATAAATTATTTTACCGTCAGAATTAATTAGTGAAGTATTTTCGATTCATATGATTTCATCGACAAACTGTTTTGAAAAAAATGTTAAATAAAACTACCTACGTTTATCAGTTCAATCGATTTAAAAACAGGAACGTATAAAACGAATTAACTAGCTTAATTAATTTAATACTCCTAACAATTTGTTCAAACGCAAATGTTATCCCAATTAAAGTGATTAGCCAAAGGTATTTTTTTATTCAAAGAAACACGTTGAATCAATTCACCCACCCTTGTATCCTTCGAAGCACTGAATAATTAACGACTGAATTAAAAAAAGAGTCACAGTAAAAGCTCACTAGCATAATGGCTTGGTAATTGTCCTTGCAAAGAGTTCAATCGTTCAGCAGATTTTCGCGAAACTCGAAGCGCGCGAGCATTACCTCGTCAACTCCAGCTGTCGTTTAGCTTCCACGGAAAATTTGGCATCGAGTCGCTTAAAAAGCGTCTGCGGCGCTCCTCCCAAATCGGATAAACAAACGAGCTCGCGCAGCATTCGCTTCAAAAGCCTCCGCGAAATCGCTCCTAACGCTCCACTCACTCACACAAGCATACACACGCACACGCACATACTCATACGAACGCACGTACGCACAAACATGGATGCACAAATGCATTCTCACACACGCGCGACAGCTGTATTTAATTTCATTCTATTTCGTTCGCGCCTAGCCGTTAATTTCCCGACCTCGCTCTTTGTGCTCTCGATGCATCGCGGACTCGCGACGCAGCTAACTCTATCTCGGCAAATTACATTTCCATCTTGTTACGCCGATAGGTGCAAACATTCGCTCCCACCTCCCGTCAACGTCCGACCGAGCTTCTTCCTGATTAGTTATACACGTCGACGCGCGCGTTTCCCCGGCAATTAATTAGCGAACTTTTCGCCCGACACCCGTCCGTCTGTCATACCTCGGGAGCCGTTTAACGGCCCTCCCCGAAGTCGCGGGGAAAGATCGAGCGCTCGAGATAAGGGGGCAGGGGGCGGGAAGCTCGGGAGGGGAGGGGGGGATTCCCGGCCATCCGATTCGGACTTTCGACGCGAGGTGTAATGGAAACTGTCATTTGCGAGGTGGGGGCGTTCGGCTGAATTTGACGGCTGCGCCGCGGGCCGCCGAGGGGTGTGCGCTACTAACGAACCGACGAGTCGGAGAACAAACGGTCGAATGAGCGAAATCACGTGTACAGCCGTGAAAGCTCGTTGCGCGTCAGAAAGTATATCCCGATGATGCGATTCCGATAAAATTGCGAAGATTCGAGACGGAGGGGTAGTCGATTGTAAATGGCAATGGGAAAATACAAAGTGGGTAGCAACTACCTTTTAAAGGGTATTTTTCTTGGTCACTTGCAGAAACGACGTTCGGTGTCATTCATCCGAGTGGATTTATACGAACTTTTTTTATTAAAGTAAAGTTTAATTTTTAAAGCGTCACGGGATTCTTTAAAATATGTTCAAAAGAGATAGGAATGGAAAGGAAAGTTAAAGAACTTGCTGGATAAAAATCGAGGAAGTACAAAAGGTAGTGCAAAAATCGGAAAAAGAAAGACTATCGAACGCCTCAAAGAGAGAGTACGAAGGCGAAAAACAATTTAATTTTTTCCGGTTACTTTATGCCGAGACAGCGAGAGCGCGTTTGGAGGAGATATTTTCTTTTGTATCAGACGTTAAGGGATTTTCTTAAATTTATACATCGAAGTTGATAAAACCGTCAAAATTTATAAATATTATTTCTTCAATAGCAACATTCTTATTTTGTAAAATAATGTTATTGAAATGCCTTTTTGTGTATTTAAATAAACAGTTACCATAAATATAAAATATTAATTGTAATAATAGTTCTATTTTTTTAGATATTTTAAAAAAAAATCAGAAATATTTTGTTTGAATTGGCTGCATATCGGATTTTGAAATTGATAAAGCTGTACTGCAAAAGTCAAACTCTAGTGAGCAATTAATATTATTTTGTTAATTATAGTTCAATCATTATTAATTAATAAATATTTACACTGGAGACTAAATACACAACGTTGGACATTTCGACGGAGCAAGCCGAATGCTGGTTATGTATCGATACTTTAGTAATTAATAACGTTAAATTACACGCAGCAGGCTTTTAAATTAATGCCAATCAAATAAAAGCAGTTTCAGTGTAATTGGTAAATGATTCTACTCAAGTAATACATAAAACTAAGAAAGTCAATTCAATAATTAAATATCCCTTTAAGTATGGTTTTGAATTATTAATCTCAGTTCATTTTAACGAACTGCTCAATAATGAAAATATCGAAATTTAAGATTTTTCAAACTACAATTCCTGCAGAATAAAATATTATTTATTTATCGTGCAATTTCTTTAAAAGCTCATCCTTTACACAGACGACGAATAATCTAGCGAGCATCATATTTTTCGAAGTTGGGGCTATAAAAAGCGCGTAAAGTCCCTTTCTTGAAGAACACATTAGCCGTAAAAAGCAGCAAGTGTAAATTACAAAATCCTTAAAAACACCATAACTCTTTTTTACGTTTAATCGCCGCTTAATCGTCCCTCCAACTTTAACTAATCTCCACACTTAAACTCCTTAATTAGAAAGCAAAAAAAAGAAAAGCCCGGCTCGCCAGCCACCTCGAAAGAAAAAAAAGAGAAACCTCCGCATAACGCGGAAGATTTACGAGCCGAGGGTACCTCCTCACCCCGGCAAAAATAATTCCCATCCAAAGCCCCGTCGAGGCACTAAATCAGGCCCTCGAGAAAGAAAAAAAGAAAAATTCCGCGCCTCACCGAGCGAAGACTCCCGAGTAATGAAGCGGTTCGACTTACCACCAGGCGGGCGAGTGCAGCGGCTGGGCCAGCGTCCAGCGTCGTCGCTCATGGGTGCGCGTCGGTGCCTGGAACGTCACTGGCCGCGCGAGCGGGCCTCATGTCGCGCGCCTCACGTCGACGCAGTCGAGAGGGAGAGAGAAAGCAGCCACGGGAGCGGGCCACGCGGGCGAGACGGAGCGCGCGGCCGCGACACACGACAGCGCGCGACTCGAACCGTGCGAGCACTGGCCGCTTAGTGAGGCACGCGAGCGCGCGGCCGCCAGCCAGCCCCACCGCCCCTGCGCCAGGACCCGGCGCGCGCGCTCGCGACCTCGTGCGTAGCGTACGCCCAGCGCCGCCGCGCCACGCTGTCTGTTACTACTGGGGGCGCGCTCGCTCGCTCCCTCGCGCCGCTCGTAAAGCTTTCGTATGTAAGCTCGATTGTGTGTTGATGTTTTTTTTTTTGCTTAAGTTTGCGGGTAAGAATATTAATTAACGTATTGTTAGTGAAATCACTGTGGTAGTATGAGAGATTGATTTGAATACGTGGGTGAGAGTATGAAGAAATATTAAAAAATTCGTTAAAAAATTTTACGATTTTTAAACTTTCTTTTTTTAACTATTTAATTATAATGAACGAAAATTTTATAGCCAAGAAGTAAAGGACTGCAATCTCGAACTGATTGAAAGAAAGATTTTGAAGGTATAGAACAAACTTAAAAATTTCTGGTAATTATAGTACCTCGTTTCAAGTCTGCCCACCACCTCTAAAAATTATAGTAAATTTAACTCTACTGTTTTATTCAGTGCAATAATGTATAGTATAGAAAAGTTATATTTTAAATTCTATTATTTACGAAAATGTAAATCATTGCCATTAAATACCATTTTTAAATCGATATAAGCAGAATAAAACTATGTCTATGAAAATTTTCTAAATCTATTTGTAAATGTTTCTAATTACATGCAATTATAAAAGTCTGAACGTCAATTATAAAAGTTTATCTTAAATATTTCGGCTAGACATGGTTAGTTACAACGTGCATTTAAATCGCAGTTTTTAATAATTAAAGATCAATTTAGTTCTTCGGCGATTCGGTAAGGCCATAATTAGTACGAACTTGTTTATGAGTGTTTCAGCTTCGTTAAGAGGATTTGTGTACACAATACTCGCAAACAACTTCAAATAGCCTGATGAGGATTTTCGTAAAAGCATATATCTAAATTTGAAATTAGTTGTTGTTGGGCAAAGTTTAATATGTGCTTCGACTACACGTCTGGATATAATTTTTTAAACCAAAGTATTAATTCGAACAATAGGGAAATGCTTTTATCGATTGATAGTTTTAATTTCTCGAGTTAATTAAATCAATAAATAGGATGTTAATAAAGCAAATTAAAAGCCTTTTCATTGAAATGTCGATGAACATAAAATATTGAACGTGCTCTTAACACTTAAAATCCGCTGTAATTCCATAGCTGAATATTTGCTACTAAAATCCAGTTAGTAAATAACAATAGCGACCCATTGTAGTGAACTCTCCTGGATGTAACGTGTAAGAGCTAATATTATTTGTAACGTGTGTCTGTAGTACTAAAAAGCACCTAAAAAATAAACAAGAAGCATTTTTGAACGCATCTTTTCTAAGCTGTCTAACGGTGAAGCCAGATTTCTGAACTACTCTATTTCCCTCTAGAAAAATTAAAAAGAAAGCTTTGCAGTTTTCTTTAAATTTACTTTTTGACGCATGACGTTTTTTAGTTTTTCAAAGTGAAAATTGAATATTTGGGAAAATTTAATTAAACGTTTGGAAAGTTCAGGGAAAATTATATACAAATTGTTTACGATTCATTTCAGAATCGCAAATACGTTACAAATAGCATAATTTGGTGTCCTGCGCGGAAGAGTTGACGCAGAAACGTACAAACACATGTACAAATTAATGACTCATTTTTATATAGGCAATGCCAATTACTGCTAACATAGATAAAACACAGCGCATCTAATTTGCGCAACAAATTTATCTTTGCCAAATAATAAATGAACGTCGCCAATAATGCATTACATTAATTACCACTTAGAGCTGCTGAAGTTACAAATACATGCAGTGCGCAGCAACTAATCGCATTACAAATTAATGTAACAGTAACGATACCCGCCAACAAACCGCGGAGCATAAAAGTCCATCGAGCCGATCGATCAATATATCGCTTATACAAAATCATCGCGTACCCGGGGAGCAAACACGCGGCCCGGGGTTTCGGGTTAACAATGCCTGCGGATACGGCGCATTTGCGAATCCGTCGCGCGCTGCTACACAAATATTTAGGCGCCGGGGCTCGCGGAAATCATAGCAATCGCCGTCGTCGCTGATGACGTCTATATGGCGGCGAGCGAGCGAGGGAGCGAGCGCGCAATAATTCGCCGCCGTGTGCTAACTTCGCGAAGTTGCGCATTAGCACGATCGGGCCGTCGCATCCAGGCGAGGGCTTTGAGGCGGCCCGGCAAAGCCCTGGAGTCTCAATCAGATACGACGGCGCTACGCGGCGCTCCTCCCGGGGGCGTCTCGATTGCTCGTCGATACGGCGAAATCCATCGATTCCGTTTGCTTTGAAGATTCCGTTAATCCGCGGGACAATAATGAGAGACTCGCTCTGTAAAGTGCCACTCGAGTACGTACACTGTAAATTCTATCGCACGATTTATTTTAGAGGGGGTGAGATTCGAGTCGCTTGAGGGTGAGATTCGCTGCGGGGGATACGGATTGACTAATTCTTAAGCGCCTGCAGGGGCCTGTAAATTCTACTCCGAAGAAGAAGAGTAGCAGTCGTTCATAATTATACTTGTATCTCCTTACTGTGACTAATCTGCAGAAGTAGTTGTATTACACGATGCAGCGCTGACACTTTATGTTTACAGTACTGCGTTTCCTAATTATTTCATGATTATTAAAATAATTCAATATTTAATATTTATTTTGAGTTATTTTGGATTCTAATCACGTAGATGCTTCGATATGGTAGTCCATTCGTTGACTAACCAGAAATTGAATGTTGAGTCGAGTAGTGTATGCACTCAGAGAAAATTACGGTGAAGTTCGTTATAAAATTACGTGAAAAAATGAAATCATGGGACAGTTTACAACACCGAAAAATCATCGTAATTTTTATCTGAATTGAACAATATGAAAATGAAAAGCTCCGTAAAAGTTACAAAGGTTTTCTCGTAATATTTACGGAGCTTTTCCATGAGCTTTTCCTATAAAAATAACGGAGCTCTTCGTGACGCATCATTTATATACAAATCATAGTGACTTTCCCGTAAAAATTTCCAGTATTGCAAACCATCCCACGTTTACATTTTTTCCTGTGATTTTTACGGTCAACTTCATCATAATTTTAACGAGAAAGTTTTCTCAATGTACCCAGCTTGATACATAGCTAAGCGAGAATGGGATGAAGGTAGAGTATCAGGAGTATTTGAATAGAGAACCAAATTGGACCGGTGCTTCACTGTTGTTCCTGTTTAAGTGTTAGAATATTTCATTATTTCTAATACTTCAAGGTATTTTCTTTGGGTACTTCGGTAAAAAAAGCATCTACCCATTATCAATATAATCTCCTCACCGACGCTATCAATATAATTAAATCTTTTCCTAATTTTCACTGTGAACTCGTACCCTTTACGGAACACTGTCTTATCATCATCTACCTTCTCTCTTAACTATCCATTTTACAAACTTTAGAAACAACAACAAAATTTTTACTGAAATATTACTTGGGTAAAATTTATAACAAAATATTAAAATTGTTATTTTTCAGGTCAAAGGAAAAAAAAATATAGGGATTACACCTCGTTAATAATATACAATGTAAAAAAAATGTCTGTGTGTAAAACCGAGAATTTCCTTACTAGCTAAAAACCAAGTTTCCTCCAAAAACAATAGCGCAGCATTTTCCGCTCGCCGTAAACAATGCAGGCCGTAAAAAAGAAGACAGCCTGCGGAAGCTGTCGCATTAGCAGTATACAACTCGTTCCTTCTCGAAAAGCGCGCGGTGGTGGGAAAAAAACAACACCCCAATCAAAATAATAACCTGAAAATCGAGACGGCGGGGTCTCGCGTGTACCGTCGCGCGACGGTTGATGAAAAAAAAGGAAAGAAAAAAAAAACGCGGAGAAGAAGGGGACCTCCCAGGGGAGAAAAGGGGAATAAACCGCTGATTTTTATCACGCGGACGAACGAGGCTCGAGGTTCGCGCCACCGGGAGATCGTGAGATTTGTCGTCTTTTATTTATTTAAGCCCGCCCCTCGCTCGCTCTCTGTCTTGTTCTCGCGAGTCGCCGCGGCGGCGCCCGTGTGCGGGGGCTCGCGCAGGAGATCGCGCGCGCGGCGCCTCTTCATTATTCAAAGCTAAACACCGCCATTGGTCATGATGCCCATTACTTCCAGCTCGACCGCCCCCTTAGACCGAGGCGCTCGACCTGAAAGCTCGGCTATTTGGGAAAGCTCCGCGCTCTCCTCGCCCGCTGCTTCTATCTCCGTCTCGCTCGACCCTGCACCCGCGGCGACTTTGCCTACGCAGGCAGCTAGGTGAATCAGACAACGAATTTCGCGAATTTTTTTTATGTTAATTTTTTTTTATTTCGTTGCTTCTTGAGAAAAAGCTTTTTATGCTTCGAAGCTGGGCGGTCCCCTGAAATTTATCGTCTTTACTTTGAATACGTTCACTGTGGCAATTACGGGGCATTTTAATTTTCTTGGAATTTCATCTTTCCGTTTAAATTGAATGAAAATGATTAATTATTTATTGCGATAACATCAGTTTTAATACTTTTTTTAACTTTACTAAATCATCTGAGTTTTATAAAAAATTTTCTTATTCACGTTCTTTAATTTCTTTTACATTAGACAGCAAAGTTTAATTATTGTGAAATATTTTTTGTACCCGCAATATTATCGTAATAAGAAATATTGTTTCAGCTATATTTTTCTGGTTTATTGCAAAAGTTCATTATAGTTTATTATATTGTGAACAATTATAAGAAATTTTAAACTAATTTATGAGCAAAGAATATTATTTCTTCTTATTAATTTGAATTTAATATATTCACATTTTCTTATCTAACATTTCCGAAGGTTAAATTAGAGTGTAATTGCGAACGGTATCATTTCCTTCAGCCAACACATCGACATCAATTCATATAACCTTACGCTAATGCTACTATAATAGAGTCCTCTGCTTTGGTCGCAATCACGGCCGAAAGTAATTAATGGTAGTCGTAATTACTATTTACAATTATAAACCAGCACGAACGCCGCTCTTTACCCGCCCTTACGGCGTAAAATTATTTTCTGGAAATAAATTACATAAGCTATGTAACGCGCTGTACGTTTCCCGGCAACCACCACCGCCACGCACTCCGCCTTCCTTCGCCGCCCATTCAATTACAACGCGGATACCAAAAACAAAAACGGCGCATCCATCTCAATTAGCCGCATCTCCGAATTAATTCTCTAAAAGTGCATTAGCATGATTCGAGGCGATTCGTCAGCGACGCGTAAATGAAGATGCGTCGGCCGGTCTCGCGCCCCCCACTCCTCGCTAGGGGTGGCGAAGCGGAAAAAGAAAAAGGAGCCGTTAACCCCGACCTCGGCCAAAAATCATTAACGCTCGCCTAATCATCGCCATTATCATCGACGCGCGGTCTCCCCCTCGGCGAGGGGGGCGTTTCTCTTAATGGCGCTTAAACGCCGGCCAAACATCTCCCCGCGCGCCGGCGCTCTTTATTCCATATACATAAGCTCGGCGGGGTCGGGGCGACGCGAGCAAGCCGCACCATGTGCTAACTTAACTGGCGGGATTACGGGCTTAGTTAATAGATGCCCCGCGCCCCCGTGCGTTTATATATATACATATACATGTACATGTATTGTATATATATATATATATACACTGGTCCGGACCAATGGATTTGCCGAGTCTCTTTCGTACGATGAATTCGGGATTATGCGCGCAGGCCGAGAGAAAAGGTACAGCGGTAGCTGCCGGGAAAATTACCCTTTTTAGCCGAATTTCCTCTGGGGCTTTTTCTCGTTCTCTCGGTCTTTCTTTTACTTCTCTCGTTCTCTTCTCCTGTTTTTTTTTTTTCGTTCGGGTCCTCGTAGGTGTGCGTAGGTTTCGCTGTAGGCGGGAAGGAGATACTCCACCTTTCGTGTACGCTTTTTTCGCGCCGGCCCCTCCCTCCCACTCGCGCTCAGTTTTCCTCCTGCCGCGGCTCGCCAGTCGCCCCCGCGCGCTCGCGCCAGCCGAACGAATGAGGATTTCTTTTTCTCTTATTTATCGGACCGACTGATGTATATTGCAAATACAATTTGCACGAATTTATGGCGTTACAAACAATGAGATTGCGTTACTACTGCTCGATGCTTCGCCTCGGGTTTTTCGCACCTTTTTTTTATGCATGAGGGAATGTTGCAGACGATAAATTAACCGCTATGGTTCTTACTGAAAAATATTACGAGCGTCAAACTCTTGCGACTTGTGTGTTTTTGTGAATAATGCTTAAAGTGTTTTTATCTGCTAAATGAGAATATAGTTTTCTTTCATTTCTTTGAAATAAACTTAACGAATTAGTAACTTTAATGTTATTTTATTATTGAACTTGATCATTAAATAAAGTTAAAAAAATTAAAGTAAATCCTAACATCGATGTATATCTGAAAGTAAAATTTATCTCCCTTTCAGAATTTGAAATTAAAAATATTAACCCCTGCAGGGATTCCTATTTAAAAGAAAAAAACAAGTTGACCTCGAAATAACCTTCATTGTCAAGGTCAAATTTAAGGACCTGTTGCAAATTACTTAAGTAACAACCTGCAAAAATTTATGAAAATATGTAACCTGGAAATATCTATCCGTACGTTGCTTTAGCAACATCCTGTACGATTTACAAAAATTTCTATGAATCGCATCCAAAAAAATGTCCACTTAACAAAATAATAATAAATAGAAAATGTATAACCATCAAATTTTGATGAAGGAAACCTCATTAAGCTACATGAAGTTAACAAAACTATTCGAGAGGACGCCTCTCGTGAAATTTCCCAGCTAATAATCGCGGGGTGGGTCGGCTGTTCAAAAAACGATTTGCCGGGCGGGAAAATTTTCACCCCCCGTAACTCATTACCGGCCTAATGCATAACTCAACCAATTTCGGTCCAAAGTGGAAGACCCTAGCAGTAGCTTCCCCCATCAAGAGTTTCCATAACAAACAGCGACTTCTTGAGACTTCGACATTGTCAGCGAGCGGGGAGAGTATCGCGCTTCCACAAGGGCCTGCGCCCTGTACACGCGGGCCGGCGTCGGCGCGGGGGTGGCGACGTAAGAGGCCAGCAGCAGCGCCGGTAATAGTTCATGCGCCAAACGAGTTTCGCAAGTCTCGTTAACGAAAACGAGGATCTTAATTTCAGGTGGAATACAGCGGAGGCCCCTCGCCCTCGGCGGCATCGATTCTTACCGTCCCCCCCTCCCTCGCCTCTGGCGCGTTGACGTCTGCGGGATATCAAACGCAGCGCCGGGTTATTTATCGGCGCGGCTAAGTCGCTCCGCGGAGAGGAAGGGGAAAAGGCGAGAGGTTCTCGACCAGAGACGGAGCTCTTTTTTACTCCGGGGCTATCTCCGGGCGCAGCCTCGCGCGGAAAGAGTTCGCGCTTGTTACCCGGGTTAACTTCGACTGTTATCGGCGTCGCGATCGGGCTGTCTTATCAGCGGCGGCTCCGAGGGGCTCTCGGCCCGCTTCCCTCCCTTTTTTCCGCCGGGAAGCCACTCGCTCTGTTTACCTAATCGCGAAAAAAAGGGCCGAGCTGATCGGGAGATAAGGCGCGATCCGCGAAGCCCGGAGAGGCGAGAGCAAGTGCAGCGTAAGCTGCCGAGATTTCGACGCAGCGCTGAGGTCTTACAAAGTTTAGTGGGTTGGAAGTCTAGTTTGGATTTAGATAAGTAAACTTTCCTTTGTTTTATTTATATTAGAAATTAATATCTTTAATTGAATATTAATGACAATTGAAACTGTAGGAGTATAAATAATATAGCAGAACATAACGGCAAGGGAATATTTATGTGAATAGTTTTAAATTATTTAAATAGGACATAAAGTTTCTGGAGCTAATTCAATATTTAATTAATTCTTTAAATATATGCGAAATTTTGATACAATTTGCATTATTCAACTGCGATATTAACAATTAAAATATCTGATAATTTAGTCAACGTTTTGTACTTACGTACATAATAATTTATTTATGTTTCATCTTTTATTTTGCAGCTATAGTTAAAAATCTGTAACTTTAGTCTAAAAAAACAGAAGTGAAGTAACAACTTTTCTCGTATTGCAAAAAATTTTTCTATTCGCAATGATGAAGCGGTAAACTTTACGTGGAAGTGTTACATTGAATTCTCATAAATTAAGCAAACCTATACGTGACAGAGCGCATAAATTTGCTTCGCATACATTTATGCGCGAAGCCAAACAAGCCGCGTCGTCCCTTACAAATTCAAAACAATTGCGGCACTTGTAGCCGGCGCGACCTGAAAAATGAAATTAATCGGCGAAGTTGCGGTAATCTCGCTGGTTGTCCGATGCGCGACAGCTATTCCAGTATTACCGCGCGGAAGCTCAGCGCCCGAGGAATCCCGCATAAGCGAAAGAAGCAAATTTTCCTCCGCCGCGCGGGTGGAAAGTGGACGAGGGGGCCAGGGAGCGGGTGAGTTTGTTCGAGTTACATAAATCAAGTGTCTCTGAATTGTTTCCGCATCAGCGAAGCCCCACGCTGGCTCAAAACGCGGGAGCGAGGGAATTCATAACAGTTGAAAACAATGTCGCGACTCAAGCTGGATTCCGCGGGAAATGCGCCTTCGCATTTGAAATCCAACTCGCTCCTACGAGCCTTTTACAGGCTTATTCGCATTATAAGCGTGTGGAGGCATTCGCGCTCGTGTACACGGCTAATGCACCGCCGGAGAAAGTGTTGCGCGTTATACGCGCCCGCTGTACTCCCCCGGTCTGGCTACTGCATTGTTTGAGAATGTAGGTTGCAATTGACGTTGGCGCACGATTGATTCGTGCTATCCTCCAATGGGTTGTTCCACGAGGAATTGCTTTTTGTCGGGATATTTTTATTCTTCCGCGCGGCAAAAAATATTGCTACATTATTAAGCGTGTTATTTTTCAAAACTTTTAATTGCATTAATCATTCAGGTTATGCTCGTATTGATTGTATTGATTGAACCCACGTCGCATTTCAGTGGAAATTGTGAAGAACAATCACATTATTAAAGATAATAATTATTATTAATGACAAGTCGTCGGTTGACGCGAAGAAAGTCCTAATTCAAATGGAGTTCAAGAAAGCTCTAACTCTACTGGAATTAAAAAAGCTCCTAATGCAGTAGGTACTCAGAGTTAGTATCTTCTGACAGCTGCTCGCCCAGAAGGTACTTTTCTGAAGTCGCTTTTCGAGTTAGTACTTTCTTGAAGTCTCTTTCGAAGATTGTTCTTTCTGAGTTCGATACTATTTTGAATTCCAGTGGAATTAGGAACTTTTTTGAATTCCAAAGGATTTAGATACTTTTTGGATTCTAGTGGAGTTAGAACTTTTTTGAAATCCATTTGAATTAGGACTTCCTTCGCCCCTACCATTGAAGTGTAATCACTGCAGCATCGCAGAATTGCAATATTTGTAATTCTTTTATTCAAGTCCATTAATGTACACCTTCACTTATTAATATTATTTACCTAATTTATAATATAACTGAAATAACAGTTTACACATTTCATAAAGTATATCTTTGATTGTACAATTTAAAGCAATTGGAGAAAGCGAATTTAGAATCGAAAATAAAAAAAATCGTACAACGACCTTTAACGCAGCAGGCAACTTTAATATAAGAAGCAATTAGAAAATCACCGAGTCACCCGGCGACGACTACACTGCGATCGCGAACGCACAGGGGATGCATCCACCTGCGTGTCGCACGCGAGCGCCGTCAAAGTCGCTCGGGTATGCGCGCTCCCGACTAGATGGCGCGCTTAGACGGCGAAAAAGGACCCCTAATGCACGTCCGCGGGTATTGATTATCATTATACGCACTTTGCATCGTCGCCGTCATCGTCGGCCGCCTCGCCGTGTGTACGCGTGCACGTCCGCAATATCGGACCGCCTCAAAGCGCGCGGCCAGGCCGTAAGAGGGACCGAGTGGCAGTCGCTTTGGCCCGACGTACGAGCGCGCGATTGGAAGGCGCGTGCACACTCGATGCGCACTGCGAGTGCAATAGTTTCGCCGTCGCTGTTACCGTCGAGTTTGCCGTGCGCGTCGATGTTATACGGGGGTGGGCTGGTGTGTCTGCGCGCGCGTGTACGCGGAGCGCGCGGTATTTTCCGCCAGACGTCTATGTTCGCATCGCTCGCTCGCGATTTTGGAATTTCGAGCCGTTCCCCCCCGTGTCTGCGCGGCCCCGTGTTGCTGTCTTGTCGCTCGCGATCAGATCTAGCTGATGAGCTGCGACATCGAAAGCAACTATTCGCTTACGCCCGGTGACACGGGTTTAGTTTGAGTGTCTGTTAAGGGGTGCAACTGATCTATTTTGTCGCATGTATGACACGGTGGAAGTTTTGTTTTTTGCAGAGTCTGGAGGATTGGGTAGGATGTTTTTTAAAATATCTGGTATTGTATAGATTAGTAAACTTCTTTCTCTGGAATGTAGCATAGGAATTGCGAATGATACAACCATCGGAGGATAATAAACAAATGATAATAATATTACACTTTGCACGAAAACCACTATTAAAAATTTTCACAAAAAAATGAATAAAATAATCGGATTAAAAGAAAACTTTTCTGATGGTAATTGAACCACTTCGATTTTTTACGCAAACAGGTTTAAATATGAATAATTTCTTAAGACCTGACTAATGTAATGTGTTCCGGAGAGACGGAGAAAGATAAATAAGAAGAAAAATGCATAAAAATATGTAAGTTGTTCCAGAAAAAGCTGCGTCAATTCATTGATTCAGAATATTTTTGAGGGACATCAACAAAACAAAGACATGAATGTAAATGGTTCTTCCACACCTCGTTTCGCTTTTCTCTCTACCAAAGTCCTGATTGAATAAAGAGAATACTCCCCTCCTTATTTATACATCCTTAACTCTGATTCCTCCCCGTAATTAATCATTACACTTTTTTCCAGCGCTTCGCGGCATCTTGTCCTTTCGCTGGTGTGCGAGCCTCTTTTGTCGGGTCCCTCAGAAGCTGGCACCTCTTGCTCTTTCCCTCTCTCTTCTTTGTCGCCGTATGGCCTCGCAGCGATGAAAGAAGAGAGAGCCTGGAAGCTGGCACGGCTTTATTGTCACGGGGCGCCACCACTGTCACCGCCTCCTTGAGAGCTCGACAGAGACGTTTTCGCGCGCTAATTATTTTCCGACCGGATGGTCCTTTCGAGGATTCATAAATGAACGAACTTTTGAGCCTCGGCACTCGTCCCCTGACGCCTTTGGTACCGCCTTCTTTCCAGCGGAGTTTGCTTTGCCTCGGCGAGTCCTTGCCGCGCAAGCCCCCCCGGGCGGTTTCGCTCTTTTAGTCCGGCGGTTTACTGGTACGCCGCTGCGTAGTTGAATTATTTTGCTTATGCGTCGTGACGGGAAAAGTAGGTGCGGTTGCCTCTTCTTTTTTTTTTGAGGGTGAAAGAGAAAGGCCATCGGCAAGCCCCTGGAGAGCATCTTCAGAGTTCCGCTTTTGTACAGGGGTCGGTCTTATATTCTTGTGACATAGTTATACGAATATCGTTGCTCTTTGCGGTGATGCTGGAGAGGAGGAGAGCTTTTTTATATTTTAATTTGCACGGCTCTTTTAGCGCGCTTTAACTGATGTTTAATTGAAATTTCATGAATGCCGCAACGCGTTGGTATTTCTGTTTCCCTATTTACAGCGGAGAAATAACGAGATGACGAATATCACGAATTTCCATTCTATGGCTTCTAATGTCATCCTTTGTATACCAAATTAAATTTAATTAATTTTCTTTTATTTTAATTGGGTTGTGAAAATAACCTTCAACGTGCGGATTCCGCATAATAACCCAATAACTGGATAACCCGTTAACCAATTGATTACCCAACAGATGGGTAATCTAATTACCGAATAATTCAATAAGCGGTTAAACCTTCAGTCGGATAACCTAATAGACAGTTAAACCCACAAGTGGATAAACCAAATTTTTCGAGTTTAGTATTTTTTAGTGTTGATTTGTTTAATCCTTTAGTTGTTATTTTAATCATTAGTGTTCATTTATTAGTAATCTCTAAATGTAGTTTATCAACTACTGAGGCGCGATTTCTGAAATTTCATTTTTCGCGACAAAAGACATCGCATCCGAAAATATTTTTCTCGCAAATTAAAAAGTTTCTCACACCCCAACTGTTGCCTCCGGGGCGGGGTGACTTCGCGCCGGCGCATCATTACAATAACAGGGGAGCGGTGGCCGAGCGCCGGACCGACGCGCATTCGCTTATTCATTTAGGGAAAATACCGCACCGTCCCGTCGGGAATATCAATGAAAAGACACTCTCTAAATTAGATTTAGCACGCAATGGTCCTCGGCTCCGTATCTCCCGCGGCGGTGCCGGCCGTCGCGATTCGCCGCACTCGCGTAACACGGGCTGCTGGTCACTTAACTAAGAACACCCCAGTCAAGCCTTTGGCAACCGCGCTGTCTAGACACTCCGTTCGTTTCTCCGCTTTCCCGGAAAACTCTGCATATTCATGACGCGCCTCGCTCAATCTGCGACTGGCCTGCTGCAAATGGGAACCGTCTATGATTGGTCTGCTTATGCGTTTTCCCTGTTAGTTATTTTAACGATTTCATCAGCGCCTTTAATGGTTTTAACGGTTTTTTTTACTGGGGCATAGTCTTTAGACTGCACGTGGTAAGTAATAATTAAATTACAGAATAATTAGATAGAATTTCGAAAATCGTGTCAGGTAAAATAACTAAATAAAAAAGATTAATTTAAATTAATTATGGAGGTTATAAAAAGGGCATCATTTTAGAGTTTTATGAAATTCCTTAAGCCATCCTTTTTTTACTTACAATTTCCTATCTCCTTTAAGAACCATAAAAAGCTTCAAATCATCTTTAAATGATGTTAAAGTAGGTAATGTTTACTTGCGTTCAATTCTACATCCAGTCTCTCAGAAATTACATTTAAATTTAAATACGTAACTTTATTTCTAAAAAGGTGCAGTTAGTAGGTACGAATAATAGCGGGATTCTCGGAAGTAAAGCCTTTGCGACCGTATTAATCGAGCTTGGCCAGGGCCAGACAAGTTAAGGAGTTCTAAATAGAAACTTGTCCGGAGACCAGAGATCTATCTCCCTAAGACTGACGGACTTAGCCAACATGACACTTGAGTAGGAACGGAAGACACCCTGCAGATTTAAATGAAAACTTCCTTTTGCTTAGAAATTTTCCCCTCTCCAATTTTTAATAATTACTGCCTACATAATTTAAAATTAAACGAAGGTGTAAATTTAGCAAATACATTAAATTTTACTACGTTCAATCAAATTTACGTAATTCCACTGCGTTTGATCCGGTTAATCATATTTTCAAGACAAAGGGAACCGGTAAACGTCCGCACATCCATTTCCGTTTGCGAGCGACGTATTGTACAAACGAACTCAGAGCTGCAAGACACTTCCTGTGGACAGATTACTCCACTTAATCGGGTGTCACCTGCAAGGTCCCATTAGTCGGCATTGAAAATAACACAAAGTCAATCCTCCCTGCCAAAGAGTAAACACCTGTCATACCCTCATTGCGCGCACAATTACCGAACGAGCGTACGAAAATAGCGTAAAATCCAGCCCTCGGAAAGACAGCGGACGCCCCCGGCGCTGACGTCGCTGACAAAGCGTCCGCTCGCAGGGGAAGGGGTGGCATACCCTGAATAACTCATACGAGGCACGAACCGACAGGCCGGTTTTCGTCTTACGCGGCTCGCGCCGAATGGATACACACGCGAGGCACGCGGATGATATATCCGGATGCCGACGCGGGGATACGCGCCCGCGCACCCAATTCAAAATCCCATATCCCGGTGTCGCGGGGGGTGGCGGGGGGCCGCTTTATACTTTCCTTCGGCGCTCGCCGCGCTGTCCAATAAAATGGAAATGTCTCGTTCATGCGCGACCGCTATGTCTTATATATCACTTGGTCGCCGTGCCACGGGAAACGAATGCGAGTTCGCGAGGGCACGCGTCCCGTGTACCTGCGGCCTCTCGTGCCCTGTCGCCTGGCGTGCCTCGAACCACGCTATCGAGCTCTTTGGCGGGACGATACCATGAATGCGTAATGTTGATATTTTAATAATGAATTTTTTAACGTAATTGAGGTTGTCAGTTATTAATACGATAGTAAGGATTCAGCTTTTTTTTCTGAACTTAAAGTGTTACGCGGTGGCAATAAATATCCCGACTTAATTATAGATACAGGATGTATAGTGTTAAGGTAAAGTTATGATAAAATAAAAATTTTAATAGTAATTACTTTTTACAAGATGAAAGTTTGCTATTCTGTTGCTAATTTAAATTTCATAAAATCTTGATGGCAAAATTTTAATTCACTCTGAAAAAAAATTGACTACTTCATCAAATTTCACCAGAACCTTATCTTCAATGTGGATAAAAAAACTAAAAAAATGTTTATTCATATTTACCTTTACATGGATCAGAATTTTTTCTGTAAAATTCGCAATATAAAATAATTTTTGAGTATCTAGGTTCTTGCTAGCACGTGTGTATAATGCTTTGCTGCATCGGCAACACCGAGGATATCAATATTAATAAAAGGAAAAATATATTTAAGGCAGATGTGGGTACCTAGGATTCTAAAGGGCGAACTTACTGAATCGTACGTGTGGCGGAAAAAGAGGAAAATCGACTCTCGTAAATCTTTCGCTCGAAGGATGGAGGAGCATCTGAGATCGGTGATTTTCTCTTTTATGGGTTGCACTCGTTTGAGGGCAGTTAATGCAAAGTAGATTCGATGTGAAAGGACATTTACTTGTAAAGCTAATGGCTATTTCGAAGCGCGAAAGGCCCTCCTTTGGGGAAAATCAATTTAGTTTGTCCTCTATACCCTCCACACTTTACGCTTTCCTAATTAAATATTCCAATAAGAAATTTGCAATTTTCACTGTGAATTACTTAGGTAATAAAGTTTCTCTAAAATATTCCGTTATATATTAAGACCTATTTTTTATTTAATAACTTCCTGCACTCACAATCAGCATAAAATCGTGAATTCTTTAATTTGCAACTTATTAAATTTTTCAAGATTTCCGCAGGGGCAATAAGCCAATGCTGTAGTAAACCGTAATAAAGCCCTTTTCCTTCCATCAGCCATTAAGAGCAGCCTCGACAGCCGCGAATTGTACATGCCCGAGGAGGAAAAAAAGCTAAAAATTTTAATAAAGCCAATACAGCGTTGGGGTCACTTCTCCCCGATATTCAATACGCCGAAGTGTTATCGATTCGATATTAACCGAGGAATATTCTTGGCAAACCGAGTAGTAGTACCACACAGAGAGAAGATAAGAGATGAGTAAGAGAATGGGGGGCGGGAGTGGGGAGAAAGTTGAAGCCCGGGGTTCTCCGCTCCTTTTGCGTTCTGGCACAAGAGGATGAAAAGCTCGTTAATGCGAATCCCAATTTCAGTGGCTCCGAAGTACGTCCTTGTAGCCGCGCGCCGCGGGAAAGATATAGAGGGAAAAACAGCTTCATTGTGTTCGATTCTTCGAGAGAATGGTAGAAAGGAGGAGCGAGAACGCGCGGGGCCGGCGGGGGGTGCGGGAGCTTAGAATAAGAGTAGGATTTTACCCAGAAAACTTCTTTGCGCTCTCTCCCTCTCTTTCTCTCGCTCTATCTCTCCTCTTTTCTGCGATTCACCGCGCGGCTGCTTGCCGCGCTTTTTCTCGCCCTCCCTCACCTCGCCGGGGCCGAGGGTCGAATAAAAAAGGGACTTTGGTAATGACGCGAGAGTGACTATTAAAAGTGAATAACTTTCTGCGCTGGGAAATCCCTAAACGCGTGGTAAACACTCAATTCTCTGCCGCGGGGAGAAAAAGTCGCGTCCGTCATAAATCGTACGTTCGCGCTTGAAATATCCGGAATTATTTTTAAATTACATGAGCGATTTTCTCGTTTTTTTTGGCACAAAACCCCTGGTACTCTCATAAAAGAGTGAACAATTCAAAAAATCATTCTATTGGAGTGAAAAGTCAGTCTTTTTCTGAAAAAACTGAACCACTCTAAGCTCGAAAATAGACGATTATTTCGGCAGGTGAAGTTTGTTAGCCAGTAAATAAAAAAAATCAATCTATAATTAAAGGTTTGGTGTGACAATACTGACTGTTCCATAACGACAGCTACAAACAAAACCCAACCCTGCATATGGTTTCATATCAATTAAAAAGATCTATTTGATTCTCGCCACCTCAATAATCGCACTTCTCTGACGCACATTAATCCTTGTCTACAATCCAGCGGCCTTTCGAAACTTTATTTAACGCCGACCAAGGGGGGTATATGACGACGGCTTCCCCCACCCACCTCTTGAAGCAGCGTGAATTTTCGATTCAGATGCGGCGCACCTTACGAATTCATGGCAATCGCTTCCGTTTCACATCTGCGGACTCGCGACGGGAATACTCTATGAAGAGCGGCGTCGGCGCAGTCACATGCTTAATGTACAGGACCCGCTTCCCTCTCCAACCCTTTTCATTCGAATTTCGCGACCGCGAGTAATATTACATTCGCCCGGGCTCGCTCGCCCTGCCTCCGCCGGGTTTCAATTAAACATTGACGAGGGATCTCTCTCGTCTAGGCCCGTCGGATAAAAGCGACGTCGATATTTCCCCGTGGCGCGCTGCATTTTTTATGCTTTATTTTTCGCCCCCGGGGGCCCCGGGGACGAAGTCGCGCGCGACTAACGCGCGTAATTGCGATAGCGAGGACTTCGGCCGATACGCCATCGCGGCGAAGTTGATATTCGCCCGACGAGGTGACAGCTATAGGATCCTTATAACCATACAGCGAGGGGGGTTTATAATAGGAAAATCGTCGTCGAGTTGAATGTTTGAGTACGCGTCCATCACTAAATTCGCATCCTGCTGCGATTCTTCTTTTATTCGACTCTACCTTTCGACGAGTAAAAGGTAACGTCAAATTTTTTTCATCTAGGAATTCGAATCGCATGCCTCGCATTATTTTTTTCTTTTATGAGCGATCGCTATTTTTTTCTGTACAGGTTGCTTTAAAATTCGCAGCAGCGCAGTCGGGAAATAAAAATAAAAAAGCGAACCTCCCCCGGCGTATATCTACGAGTGAAAAATCGCGCCATTAGTTGGAGTTGTAACTCGACAATTATTGAGCCCTTCGGAAAAAAGCGTGACATTTTTATCTCGATCGGGCGAGATATTTTATTTTCAGCGAAATCCGTGCGTACTCCGCTCGACACGCGAGCGAGCGCGCGCGCGCAAAGATTTGCCCGTAGGTGAGAGGGGACGAAAATGAAAGAGAAACATCGGTGTCGGATCAACATCATCGCCGACAGGGGCGACGCTCCGGCGCCGCTCGGATTGCCTGGCGCGCTCGCGAGATCGCTCAAACTACCTCCCGTCTGGTCCGATGCAAATCCGTTGAGTGCAACCTCATGCTGTCGCTCTACTACCCCTCCATTCGTCGGCTTTTCCCGTTTCACTCTCACCTATACTCGCATTCGTGTGTGTTTTTTTTTCACGAAGACCGAGCATTTTAAGTTACTTTAATGCAACATTTATTTAAAGTATTTTGTATCACGTACAACGCAGAGAAGAGCGGAACAATAAATATTTTCTGGAAGATTGTAGGAATTTTATTTTAATAACTAGAGTATGAATTCGTAGACTTAATTTTTTTTACATTTACTTATCGCAGTGTCGATGCAAGAATTAAATAATAGATTCACCTACTTTAAAGATAGTGGACATCAATGACTGGATGAAAGATCCTGTCCTTCATCAAAATTTGATTATCTCAAGCTTGAATTGGGAAGACACGTGACACAATTTTAGGACACAAGATTACCACATCCCTGTATCAACTATATTGACCAACATAGAAGAATCAAATCTGCCGATGACTACGTTGCTTAAAAAATGAAGTTTAAACTTTCTTCAGAGAAAACAATAAAATTAATACCATTTAAGCGACCCCAAAACCTCGCACCATTAATCATTGGAAAGAAAGGGCTTTAAGAATCCCAGAAAGCAACAAGTCAGCGGAAGCGTTTGCAAAAATGGCACGAATCGGAAGCGGAGCATCCCGGGCATAAGGTCAATTGTGCACCGAGCGCTGCCGGTCTGGTAGTCGCCATCAATTATCCGCGCGCGGCAACGACGACGCTGTAACGCCGTGGAGCGCGGGCCGAAAAGCCCGCGCGGATTGGACGCCGGCCAGTAAAGTTTTTCGTAACTTATGCCTTTTCGCTGCGTGTCCGGAGGGTAAAGGGCGGCGCACGCGAAATACGGGGCGACAAGCCCTGGCCCCCCGCCCCCCACCTAGTTCGCCGCGAAATACGGACCTCCGGCCCGCCGGCGCTCTTGGCTTTAAGCGCGCAAGCAGAAAGTGTGGGCCACTTCCGCTTTCACTTACCTGTTCGCATTTCGCCCGGCGCCGCGGCTTTACTTGTTTAAAAATAGAACCAAGCCTTTACGGCTTTATTAGAAAGCTTTCCGAATTATTGACGCTTGGATGCGTAATTCAAACTGTATTGATTTTTTTTTTCTTCTATTCTAGGTATAGTGATGTGAATACTAAATTTGACTGTTAATAATTCATAAAAGATATTAAACGAATTTTATACACTGTTTTATGTAAAATTTATATAAAATTATAAATGCAGTGTACGCAGATCGAAAATATCTGAATTTCATTAAAAACTAATGCGAACTTTTAGAATAAAATCGAACGTAAATAATCCTCGTAGATTACTGACCTCTGAAAATTAATATTGATATCAATTATTTAATCTTTGAAAAACTATACGAAAATTTTTGCTCTTTCACACTGCCATTCATAGAGAATCAAATACACTGCGTATTCTAAAGCTTCCTCTATCACTACCCTCTGAAAATATTAAAATTATACCCTATTCATAAAATTCCAAAAGAGTAAGTTTGAAAACTGTATTAGTTCATGAAGCGCTATAAAATGTTGCTGTATAATTAAAATAGTACTACCGCGTAACGGCGTACGGGGCAATAAAAATAATAGTAAACCGGGCGCTTAAAAAGGCGCCGTTACACACACGCGCGCCCCCGTGGGCAGGGCGAAGCAACGCATTTCGATATGCCCTGCAAGAGCGAGCAATTTCGTTTTTGATTGATTAGTTTCTTCGCGTCAGGTCTGATTGATTGATCGATTGCACGAGCATGAAAAGCAGTTTCGCGGGTCCCGGCAATAAACTGGCAATCGTATAATCGCAGTAACCGCCGGGGCGCCCCCCGCGCGCTCAACGCGGCGCGTCGAGTCCGCGCGGCCGTAAAAGTGCGCCGATCAACGCCATTCCATTCTCATTTATTTTACACACGACGCCCGGACTGCTAATAGTATTTTTGGCAGAGCCGCGGGCCCGCTAATTTTTTTCCCCGGGCTCGCCGCGCGAGTCGGGACTCGCCGAGCCACCCCCTCACGCATGGCCGTGGGAAACTACTTCAATTAAGCCAACATTTTGCTCATGTTTCTATTTAAATTTAAATTGCGAAGTTTCCCGGAGAAACTTTAGTTAATTTAAAGTTTTAACGTGTAATATGTTTTTTATGCGTATTTTTATAAAGATAATTTTATACTGCATTCACGTCTACCCTGACTTGCATTTAAAAAAATGGTTAAGTGATGACTAGTATGTCCTTCGCTTACGTTACTTGAATTGCATGTCTTTTAATATAAAAAATTAATTTTTGCATAAAAGAATCTTGGAAGTTGAAAGCCCCTTTGTATACGTATAAAAAACGTTTACATTTTTTAAATGTAAAAGTAACATCGCGCATGGTTGAAAAACTATCTAATTCATAGTTGAATAAAAAATGATTTTAAAAATGTGCTTCGTTCCTTCCGTCAAAGAATTGAAAAGTGGAATGACGAGAGATAAAAAATTTGTTAAATAACCCACTTCCTGACTAGGACCTTTTCTAATTATCCATGACAGTCCAGAATATAGCACACATTTAATTTTCTCGGCCATCGGAATGTATCTATTTAAAATAAGAATTACTTAATATTTAGACAGTTATTTACAGGAAAATAATAGCTTATTTATACATCCTAGTTTATTGAAAGTTCTGAGTTAAATTAGGTGTTTCCGTTTAAGATACTGTTATTGTTCTAAACTGATTCAACCAGTATAAATAGGGAATGCCGCTGGTTAATACTTTGCTGCTGTATGCAAGCGTTCCTCCGGCATTCTTACGAGCTTTCAGTTTGAAGATACAGTTCGAAACAATCACAGTACTTAAAGTAAATAGTTCAAGCATTTACCAAACTAGCTCACACCGAATGTAGTTGCCTTGAATCCTCCGCTGCTCTCCAAAACTTTCCCCCACTTCAAGGAAAAAAAAAAGACCCTCAAAACTTTCTAAAAAAGTATACAAGACCACGAAAAAAATGTGCGATAATACCACCACCATACATAATTCATTCGCCCGATTAACTCCAACTAAGAGCGTCGTAACAATAACAAACGTCGTTTCAAATCCCTTACCCCATCCTTGGAACGAATTTTCGTGCGCGGCACAAAAGAGCCGTAATTACAGCGGGCGCTCGGCGTCAGGTGTCACGCTTTCGAATAGCTTGTTATTACTTTCGAATTTAAGGGATTAAGCAAGAAAGCGCCGGCGTGCGTACGCGGACGCAAAATCCCCGATAATGGGAGTCCGCGCGCGCGTGCACAATGCGCGTCTCCTCCCCCACCTCCCCTTAGGCAGGCCAGTTAATAACTTTTCCTAACGGAGTGGCCCCCCGGCCTTTGTGCGCGCCTCGCACGCACGCGCGTAACGCCTGTACAAGCGCCGCGCGACTTCCGGCTATTCCGAACGCGGAAACAACCGATGAGGGAGGGTCTCTGGTGAATTACGCCAGCTTCGTTGCCCAGGGCTCGGAATTAGACTTTTGAATGCCTTTGAGGCGGCTTTGAATATTTCCGAGATTAAGAAAGTCGGTGTGGGGGGAGGGGCGGTTGTTTACGAGTGGATAAAATTTCTGATATTATAAGGAAAAGTGGTTGGCCGGGGGGATACAATGCAAACGTTTATCACGCGGGGATAAAGCCTGCATTTTCATGGGCACCTTCTTTTCGAAAGTAAACAGCTGCAGTAACTTATCTGTATTTATGTAAGCAAATGCACGCGGATATAATAAGATGTGCCGTACCAAACGCGGAGTGCATCTACTTCCACATCTACGCCGCGCGCAGAGCCAGCTTTATCGCGCAAACTTTAAGCTATTTTTTTATGATTTATCTCGAGAGTTGAATTAATAAAATCTTATAAATCATATGTAGCCTTAATAAACTTACCGCATAAACACTTTAAAATTGTATAGCTTTTTCAAGAACTATTTTATTTAAAACTTTATGAAAATTATATCTTGTTTACATTGAACGTTTTTATAGAGTTTATTCATAAGTTCAGATACACAGTTTAAATACATCAAAAGATCTTTTTCATACATTAATTTTTTTAATATATTTACAAGTTACATAATCATAAATATTAGAAAGACTTTCATCGAATTTCATTAAATTCTTTACACAAAAGAGATTGAAGAAATAGTAAGTAATATGCTTAAAGAAAATGTTTTATTAAAGACGACCTTAATGTTAATTCTACGCGAGTAATAGTTTCGCGCTGCAGATATTAGCAAGCGAGGTTTGAAAGTTAGTTAGTCTTTCGAGGCGCGATTTTCGGTGGATTCGAAACTGGTGAACTTTGACGGTGACATCCGGACGAATAGCGACGGGATATGACGCTTACGTTTTTGAACTTACCGGCCGCAAACTTGCCCGTAATTTTGGCAATTTTGCGAAACTAGAACGGTAATGAACTATACACAAGCTTTGTGTAACATTATGAATAGTTTCAGTGTGTATAGCCGGTCTACATTATCGCGTGTGACAATTGTATTTCCAGCAAAGTTGTCCAACTTCTGATAGGAGTTTAACTTTAATTAAAAATACATAAACTAAACATTATCTTGATTTTCAGATAATATGCATGGAGCAAATACCATTGTTAAGTTTCTTTCTGCAAATACAATTTAATTGTTTTGAAGCGTTGGGAGAGTTTTGCAGAAATATGCTCAAATAATTCGTGTAATTTGTGTAGAAACACTAACAACTATGAAATGTTATAGATTAAGAAGACCTTAGAATAATTTAAAGTTGGAATTGACAGAATGTTATTAGATTGCTGCTAAGCTTGTAAGTTTAATATTGAGCCAATTTTGCTCTTCTAATTTTGTAATGACCTAATGTACCTATTTCATTACCTTAAAATACAGTCAAATATCTTTAATCTTACTTTACTGGATCAATAAAATGAAATTATTTCTGGCTGCGATTAATTGGCAGTCAATCAACTTTTATCGAACCAGATTTTGTTGTAATTTTAGCTTTCTTAATTCATCGAATTATTTTAAAATAAATTATTTATTTCTGCAAAATCACGTTTTTAAAATTAAAAAGCTCAAACTTCAATATAAAACGTCTCGATCTTACTTATAAAAAGCCATTCACTTTCACGAGAAAATCCTCTTGACACTGAAACACCAATTCGGCGTAGCTCAGACATAAAGCGCCGGTACTCGCTACCTAAATCCAGCATTGGTCCCGTTCTTAAGCTTCCTCCGTCGCACAAAGAACGAACTCTTCGACTTCTTAACGACGGAAGGGCGGGGAGCTCGATGCCAATACTTTACACGCCGCCGGAGCCCGTCGAGCACCGGGGATTCGGAGGCACTAATTTTACGCGGACTAGCCAACGCTCGGCCCCTCCGCGCGGTAAATTAAAGAACCGACGGCGTTAAAACGCACTCGGCACTGCTCATAATCGCGATCTCGAGCGGCTGATAGACTGTCGGCGATTGGTTAAGTGGAACGTAATGGGCTTGACTTACTTAACGCTAATCCCTCATTCGGCCCGTTAGCCTCGGGACTCGCCCCCTCCCACTCCTCCCCGACCCCCCCTGTTCACCTCGTTATCGGTGTCATCGGCTCTCGGACTTTCTCCAGCTCTCCGCATCTCTCCATCACGATGTACTGCCATGCGGAAAACGGTAACGGGGCGAGTTGTCGATTTCGTAATTCTCTTTTGATACAATGCGCTTTCGATTGTCTCCATCGATCGACCGATGGCACACTTTTGAATTCGTAGTTGTATTTTTGTAAAATGACTAAACGCTACTTTATAAAATAATAAAATCTATTTCTAGATGCGTTACGAAGTAATACTGTAATTTGTAATTTGTACTGTAAATGTATTATTTGATGAATCAATTAAATAATTCTGATAAAGTCTTGATATTCATAAGTAAGGGGCTACATTTGGATTTATCCAAAATAAAATTAAATTCAGTAAAAATGAATTTTATAATTAAATTTGGACCGAGTATATTCATAGTACAATATTGAATAAGTAAAAGACTTGCAAGATATAGATAGATAATTTAAAATTACAAATTCGATTCCATATGCAGTATTGTGAAAATTATAATAATATCTGAACGTGTCTTACTTGCAGACAATTTATTATTAATCTGATTTGCATTTATCATCGTGCTCAAACTTTCTTAGAAAAGCTCACAGGATGTGTAAAATATTAACTTTAAAATCCTTGTACAACACGACAGCGGCATGATTTGGCAAAATCATATTCCACACGAGCGAGCGGCCTCTTTACCTCTCGCTGTCTTCGTCTTACATCCTATACCTATCTCTCTTCATTATCTCCACCGGTATAATCCGCCTTCGGGTTGGATCTCCGAGTCTGAAGGAGGGTTAGCAATCGGAGGGGCTGAATTTATGTATCGAACTATACTCTTTCGTATATACACGTCGGGATTAGTGCGAGGGCCCGCGAATATCTCGATGTAAGGCCCTAGTCTTTCGCGGGGGATTACCAGGGGGTGGAAATCGCCTCTCCAACGGCGATAAATCAACTTTGCGCGAAAGTGCGTGTGAAGTTTGCCCTAAGCTCCTTTCCGATATTTATGCTCTTTGATGGGTTTTGGCCCCGGCGCGCCTGACTGGACGATGCGCCAGCGAGAGACCGGCTGCTTCCTTTGTCGAGGGCCTTAAAGGTGGCCGAGCCTTATTTCTCAAGTCTAAAGCCCTGAGTTTTACCTGTCTCAAATATTTTCTTGCAAGTAAATCGGCTTTAAGATGTGTGTGTCTTTGACCGTTATTCGTTGATCATTGAGCAGCAAGAAGGCCTGTTTTCTTACTTTTACTTACGACAATGTGATAATGTGTTACCTTAAATTATTTTTTTATGCTTTAACTTAAAAATTCTGTTAGAACGTACAACGTGATCTTATAATATACTGCACCTTATAATTAAAGTTATAAAAACAGAATGAAAGATTTGAAGAATATTGATTATCAGTTTAGAGGTAATAAGCAATTTAAATAAACTTTTTGAAATTTTCTTTTCGTTTGTTAAATACATTTATAAGTATTTCAGTAATTTAAAAATTATAACCATACGAAAAACAACATTTTTTTCTTCATCACCTCGAATATTTTTATTTGCATAATTCAAACTTATATTCTTGTTAAAGAATTAACAGAGCGACCTTTTTGGTTAATTAAAAATTTATGAATACGAACAAATTATAAAATATTTATCTTCTCACAGTGTTAAAAATGATCAATAATTTTTAGAATATTCTAAATCTGAAGCGAATACCCGTTGATGCATGTCACTCTCCTGCTTGATGAATACTACATCCTCTGGCCATGTTGCAGTTTTAAAATCATCAGGACAATAAATAATAAAGACGAGTCTCTTTTCAAGCTCCGAATATTTATTGAAAACGGATGACTATATACAAACGTAATAAATAGACGTGAACATTTATACAGCACAGTATCGTAGGTACTCAATAAGCTGTCGATAACATTAGATAACTAGAAACTGCGATTAACTAACACAGTGCAATGGTCTGCCATTATTTACAACCCATTTCTCCGGATATTTGCGCGTATAGATTGCTGTTACCGGTATCTCACCGGCTCTTACTCACTCTGCTACTGCCTGTGTCTACATGTGTGTACACGTGCGCGCGTGTCTCGCTAACTGTTGCGAGGTAGACTCGAACTCGTGTACACCTGCATTAGTCTCCTTCTAAGTGCGCGGGCGCGCCATTATTTACCGACCGGTGTGCTAAGCGAAAAAGTGAGTCTCGTCTATCTCGCAATGCCTGTTTATCTAGTTATTTCGGTTCAGAAAATAAAAGTTGATCGAGCGTGGATACGTACGTACGCTATCCCGTAACAAGTAGAATAAATCCGATTTAGTCAGACACTCACATTAATTTCAAGCAGTCTTCGGAATTTTCTTCAATTGTTTGCGCTTGATTTTTTTTACATATATTATATTGTTTTAGCATACTTCGGTGCTGATGAGTAACATTTTTCATCTTTAATAAACTCTTAATGGTAAATATCTTACTTGCTTGATGCAAGTTGTTAGCACTTATCATAATATCTTATATTTATTTATACCTATTTTATTTCATAACAAATTGTACAAAGTATTTTTACCATGAACTGTACTCGAATTCATAATATTTAAATGTCGTTAGTTACAAGTGCTACGTGACTTATATTATATGCCTGAACTTATTTGTTGTAATAGATTAGAAAAAAGTAGAAAACAAATTCACGTTGATTATTTAAATTTGACCCTTGTAAATGTTAAAATAAAAATACTCAGAAAGAAAAATCATGTGTTTGCAGTATAGAGCAATTAAGTCTATAACAGCAGGACAGATTCAAAGTGATTCTTCTTTTTGAGTGGTTATTCAATTCTTTTGTAAACAGATTTTGTGGTTTGCAAACTGCACAGTACATAGAATGGCACATAGAAGCGTTTACACATGAGAAAAGTTCACTGCTTCGTTACATTTCGTAAATAAAAATTTAAATATTTACAAAGCTCATTGCAATTTTAATATCATGAAACTGTCAGTTACTTTTAATAGCTTGCTTCATACATTTTTTTCTAGACAGCTACATATCAAGTGTTTATGACGGTATCAAAATAAAAAATTTAATTAGAAAGTAAAATGTACGTAATGTTGAACAAAGTTATTAAAACATTCATGTAACAAAATACACTGGTATTCAGTTCTTTAATTAATAATGTTAAAATTTAATATTTTTAATCTGCATTTAAATAAAATTTATAAAATAGTCATAATATCTCGTAGAATTACAAAAACGTTGCATACTTAAATTACTTCAAAGCTTATAAAGCACAAAATTGTCAGTCTTTGAAATAATGAAATGTTTCTTGAATTATTTATAATATACTGCTATAAATGTGCTGCCGTAATTACTTAAAAATACTTCAAAATATGTTAAGTGATTCTATAAACAGATTCATTTTTAAATAATAGTAGGTACAATTTCATTAACATTATTTTTTTACAATTACTTTTTACATTCATAAATCAGGATTTCGATTAAATACCATAGGAAAAAGTAATAAAATATTTTACACAAAAAAAGAAATAGATAAATTATGATTTCATTGTTCAAATATTTTATTTAACAGTTAAAATCTGCACATCATATTTCAAATTTTATTTCTCTACTATATCATTTACTGCAATTTCTAAGGTATTGTCAAAATCTGATGTGCTTCTATTCAGCACTTTTCAGCTTACTCATTTACATACTTAATATCTTCGCCTCATAGTTATGTTTTTCACTACTCTATTACTTCACAATTTCCCTTTTCTGCTTTTTATTTTAACATCATTCGTTTGCAAATATACACAATTTGGTCAATTTGTAAATGAAAAAAAAACTAATCAAATAAGACTTTCCATGAATGGCAGTGTCCTACGCAATTATGATTAAAGATAATGAAAAATGTCGTTTTTTTGTCGAATGCATTAAGTCATTAGTTGATGATTGTTTTTACAAAATTTAATGGTTCATTTCTAAAGACAATCACACATAAATACAGTTCTTTACATTTTTTTCAACGTTACGTTAGTTTACTCCCGGAATGACCGGCGGAATTAACCTGCGTTGGAATGAAGTAATGCTTTTACGTAATTACTATATCGATTCTCTTTGTTCTTGTGAATGGTAATATCACGTACGTAACATCTCTGATTTCTCTTCTTATTTTCATTTCTTTTCATTAACGATGTTTGTCTTTTTCCGTATGTTCCCTCTGTCTCTGTGTATTTTAATCAACCTATAATTTCTGTACTTACATTGTAATTCAGATATTCTTATGAAATGATAAATGAATGTGCATAATTAAACAACGAGAAAGGAGAAAATAACCATATTTTTTTTTACCTTTTGTTACGTTTATAGCTTCTAAAATTACTATTGTGAAATGGAAATCAGCGATTCAATTTAGTGTGGTCCACTTGGTTTATTTTTAAGAACTTTCTTTTACTTGATAAGCAAACGATAATTATTGATGCCCATTTCGCTGGGTATAAATTTAGAATAATTTAGTTACAATTTTTGCAACTCTGATCCTAAATCTGTGAAGTACTTTAATAAAAATTCTATAAATGCTGGAGAAAATGGAATTGTTATGAACCTCTGCTCACATTAAATTATACAGTGAACAGCCATATCCGCTATGATGGTATTTCAATTAACATCGGACGGAATAAAGGTGCCCACATATTCCCTTATTTGATCTATTAACATTCATAAACGATATTTAACGCTTGGTACTATTCCCATTTAGTTTGCCATTTTCCTGTCGAATATTAAAATATGATAATCGCTCGACTATGTCTGAAGTGCACTGCAGTAAACAATAAACAAGTTAAAAAAAAATCAGAGAACAACAGAGGGGTGAGGAAGGAAATTGAATTACCGACACATTTTCTTCTCTCTTTAAAAAATGATGTTAAAAAATAATTGATTCTATTATTAGATTGTAGCTAGTAATAGAAAAGAAAAGACAGCATGAGCATTAAATATGGAAATTACGCTTTAAAGAACAATCATCTGTCGGTTTAAAATAAAAATGGAGCGTAATCATATTTACTTTTATTGCGAATGCTTAGTTTCAAATAATTATAATCTAAAAGTGTAAAATATAGAGAATAATTTTAGAGAATGAAAATAGAATTGGAGGGGTTATATAAAGGCTTTCATATATAAAGAAGCAAATAATGAAGTTTAAATTACTCATCAGAAACATATTCAACTCCTAGTACGGTTATGCACATAAACTTTGAATTTAAACGGACTTAATTATTTAATCACTCATTTAATGTATAGGTGCAATTAGCAACCCTAGCAAAATTCTGCATCCGCGTTTCGAACTTCAGCGAAATAAATTGAAACCCACCGAAAAATTAGTCAGCCAGATTTTGAAATTACGAAACTTAGCCGGGGGTCACGAAATCCATCGGGCGCGATCGAACTCGAGATAGCGGGGCTAAAAACAGGAGGGAGAGCGCGAGCGAAGTCATAAACGCAAGTGCGCAGGGTGAGGGGAGGGAGTTAGGGGCGACGCTCTCTCGCTCTGGCGCGCGCGTGCAAACGAGTCGGATCGAAACGGGGAGGGATGGAAAGGGTCGCAGAGAGCAGTTGAGCGTAGGTGGGACGTGAGAGCGAGGGAGGGAGAGGGAGCGTTAATTATTGCCGGTGAGTCGAGAGCGAACGACTGGGCTTATGTACGCCGAGTTTACAATTGACTCGCGCGTGCCCGCTCGCCTACTATTTTTGCCTCCGTTAGCTTCGGAGTTATGCGCTTTCATCCGGACTCGGGGATTTCTCGTTTAATGTGAGATTTCAACGACGGGCGCAGTCCCTCTGCATCTGTAAATAAATAATATCGGTGTAATTACTTTTTTAATTATCAAGCTCTTTTAATTCGCGATCGTAAAGACTCTATAACGGCTTTTATTTTACACGTTAAAGTTACCAGAAAATTGAAAAAAAAGATCTCGATTTGTATTGCTTACGATTCAGCGACAAAGAGAAGCAAAGAGAAAAATTATTCTTTATCGCGACAAACGTTTCAGCCTCGGATAAACAATGTTATTGCGATCATTAAGGATTCGTTGATCTCCGTACTTTGTTTACCCACCGTCAAAAGCAAACCGTTCCATTCTTCCTCGTCCGTTCGCACACAGGAGTCGCCGCGCTCCCGTCCGCGTTGTTGGTCGAAACGTTGCGTCACCGCAAAACCAAATCGAGCCTCATTAATCAAAAAAAGGGAAAAAAAGCGAGCCGAAAGAAAGCGGATCTCAAACAAAGTGAGGTCACCGGCTGCCCGCTCAAATATTCATTAGCCCCCAATCGGCCCGATCTAAATGATCGAGCGCGCCCGATGTGAATGGCGCATTAAACGCCGTGCGCGCAATTAAAGTACACGCGAGCGCCGTCCGGGGGCGAAGTCGCTCGCGCGCGACGCGCATACTGATGCGCGCCGCGACCGGAAGTGGCCTCCTCTCATCCCCGCGCACGCCTTTTCCCGAGGCCTCGGCGCGAGGCGTACGCGTTATTACGTCTTTTACGGCCGAGCGACAACGCCGTAAACCCCCCCTGCTCCACCCGAGTAGCTAGTGGCGCGCGCGCAATTTGCCCCGCCGCGCCGGCGGCGGTGCGAGCCTCCCGCCGCGCAATCTAGCCTCGTAAAGGTAAGATTCGATTTGTATTTTTGCTTGCACGCGCCTTCTCGCGCCCGGCGCAATTTATCCGATTCGACGGCTGCCGGCGCTTTTTACAGCGTTTCGGTAGCAGTCGCGGAAACTGCGTTTCTACCCTCTCGCCAGTTAGTAAGTGTATGTGTACACAAAAAAAAAGAACGCCTTGGTTTTTTTCTTCTTGTCACGTGGAGTACTATTTTATTGATAGTGCGTTTCGTGTGTTTTATTGGATGTTATTTTTACTGTCTGCAGGTGGATTTAATACTTGTGTCTGACCAAACTGTGTTTTACTACTTACGCATGAATTTCACTCGGATCTTGAAAAATGATTCTTTGTAACCGCAACATTTTTTTATATTTAAACGAAAGTACTGGACGTAATTTGCAAAATGTTTTGTTGTTTATTAAACGAATTTACGCGGGAAAAAAAATTTCGAAAATTTACGCGAACGAAGCATCACGTTTCGCATTTGCGAAGCCCACTTTAAATTCAAAAAACAAAGTCATCCCCCAGTGTTCCGCGGAGGTAAATTCGTTTCTCGCTGAAACTCCAAACAGGCATCTCGTTCTCTCTCCGATTTCACCTATTTCTCAAGCGAGCTACACTTATTCCTCCCTCGTTCCACCCGCTGCTCCTCCCCCACCCCTCCGGTGCCTCTCTTTATTTCGCACCGCCCGCATCCTGCTCCCTCGTTCGCCGTACCTTTTTGCAAGCGCTCGCCGCACGTATGCACACGTAATGGACGCACGTGCGCTCAAATAAGGGCCCGCGCGACAATTGAAATTTATACTCGCCCGGAGGATTTTTCCCGGGGATTTTCCCCGGGCGAGAATCGGCGCGGGAGACGCGGGAGAGCGGCGACCGACAGCCGGGCATGAATAAGAGGCGCGAAATTCCGAGGCCCCGCTATGCGTCACGCGCCTGTCTTCCTCTTCCTTTCTCCTGTTTTTCTTTTTACTTTTTTTTCCGATCGGCGGGTCGCCGATGAAATTCGAAGGAGGGCGCGCGTTTTGTCAGCCAAGGCCGATATATCGCCGCCGCCGTAATCCCCCGGGCGCGTCCGGTTGACAGTATCAATTTTTGAGGCGAGCGGAGCGCGGCGGATTTGTTGCACTTGTCCGGGGGGGAGGGCCGCGGCGCGAGAAAGAATAGGAGCGCGACCGCGGCTGACGCGAGCCGAGTGATTTATGCGCCGCGCGCTTACGCACCCTGCTCTTTGTTATGCGCGGCGCAGGAGCATCGCGAAGAATGGCCCTGGTTTTCTTTGACGTGCCGCTAACGTCGCTTTCCATCTTTCTTGTAATTTCCCTTCAGATTTTAGTTTTTTTTCTTTTCGAAAGAAAAGTTTGTTATTTCGTTTGAAAATTATTCTTTTAAATTTTTTTTATTATTGTTTCTTTGTTATTCAATGAAAATATATGGATTAAAGAAATATAGCATAATAAGTAAAGTATAATGTCTACGAATTAGAAGAGAGAAAAGAAAATGTAAAGAGACATACAAAAATTGATTTGGGGAAGTGAAGAGAAAGTTGAAAATAATAAAGAAGCAGAATAAGTAGAAAAATCAATATTTCACGCGACATTCAGTAGTAGTAATTCCCAAAAGTAACTTTTTTAATATTTCCTTTTTAATATCAGAGATAAATGCGTATCTCTATTTTGCATGAATTCATTATTCTTTTATCAGTTTTATAAAATCTCTATTGATATTTATCAAGAGTATATCTATGGGTATTCTCCTTTGGAACATTTGTAGAACTTTCTTTTTAAAAGGTTTTGAATGGCAACAGAATCATTCTGTAATTGAATATTAATTTTACTCGAAAAACAAATTTACCACAAATTAAAAAAGAATTTATCAAAAGCACGGAGGATTCATTTTGCCGTTTCCAAAGTGCAGCGTCAAAAGCAGCCGGTATAAAGCATTCCCGGAATTCTTTCTCGCGCAAAACAAAAAGTTCAACACAAACGAGTTCCATTAACTCGGAAGCGAATAATTTTTTTTCCCTGCAAGCCGGCCCCGAACAAGAGGCATCGGTTGCGCACTCTGGACCCGTTTAACATTATCGTCCAGTCCCGATCTGTAATCCAATATGGCGCGCTGTTTTTGCCGTTACTTCCAAATCAATCGGGCGCAAATTGTCGCGAGCCGCGCCGCGATAATGAATCGCCATTGTTTCGCGGATTTACGCGACGAAAAAAAAAGAGCTTCGGACGAAAAAGCGGCCGCCGGGCGATTTACAACGCGCGCTGCTTGTACGCATCGCTCGCGATCGGTCCTGCTTGTTTCGGTATTTCCTGCCGCTCAGCCGCTTGCCGTATCGCTGTGTTCGCGAATTTCGATTAAATTTTCTTTTCTGAATTCAAGGTATTAAATTTGACATAGAGAAAAATATTTTCAGAGATTTTTATTTTATTTTATTAACAGCAAATTGAATTTTAGATAACACAGTTATTTCTTTATTTAAAAACAATGCGGTATGATCAAATAATCGCATTGCTGAAAACAAAAATATAAAATAGAAGTAAATTTTTGCTCATTCATATTTTTTTCTGTTTTCTTTCAAGCTAACTTTTTTATTTATTCGGAATATTTTGAATATATCAAAGAAAAAACAACAGTTCTCTCTCAATTAAAAAAGCAAAAGGAAAAATTTGATTGCAAGAATAAAAGCTGTCGGAAAAAATTCCGCAATTTCTTTTCCCTTCACTCTTAACGAACAACTTCGTGTCCCAGTGCGTTCGTTGCACACCTATAGAAACTTTAAAAAAAAGTCCGCGAGTCATTACAGACGCTAACTTTGAAAAGCGAAAAAAGAAAAAAAAGCACAAAAAGCTGCGAATACTTTTTTTCAACCATGCGATGTTCATATTGTTTTGGTTGTTTCGCGCCTCTTCCATTCAGGCCGGTCGAGCTCCCGTTTCGTCGTGCAGTTATAAATCAGATATTCTACCTTCCTCCCGCCTGGGCCTCTCTGCGCGTCTCTCTGTCGACCAGTCGAACGCCGCGCGCGCGCGGGATAGAGCCGTAGGTACGCGGCAGAGGCCGGCGCGTTTCGAATCGGTGCCCGCGTTTTGTTTTCTTTCGGCGTTTCGCGCACGCTGCTTTCGCTCGAGAAATAAAAAAAAAATTGCCGGACCATACAGCCCCCCTATCCCCCTGCGTGCTCTCTGAAAGAATGCGGAAAAAGCGTACAAGGGTAGGTTCAATTATTCAAGTCAACAAGATGGGATAGGATCGGGAATGCATGGCTTTGAAAACGGAGCTCGTCGCGAGATTTTTCATAGTTGAGCAATTTGAATTTTTTTATGCAGCGTTCACTCTGTTAAAGTAGCGATGGCTAGTCGAATTAAACGAAACGTCTTGTTTGTTAGTGGAAAAGAAAGAGAAGAAAACAGTTTTTTTGATTGAATTAAATAAAGTGCATTTCAAATTCTGTTTTTTATCATAACTTTTTATTCATTTACATTAGATACCATTTTATAAATTTATCAGGTAGCTAACAGAGTTATATTCTGGATGTGCTGTGAAAATGACAACTGACAATAAAGATCGAGTGTTCTTAAACTGTAGTGTACTCATCTTCTCCTTTTAAATACTCCTGTAAAAATTACTATTTTCTTTCCCTACAAAAAAAATGAATAAACAAATGATATTAAAACATGATGAAATTAAACAACCGTAAACTAGAAATTACTAAATTAGAGTAAGCCGTTCGCACATTTCGTCTCTTGCTTAATGAGAACAAAACATTTAATAGCAAAAACCCATAAAAAGAACGAACTCTTATAAAAAACTGGAATAAAATCCCAACAACTCCTTGCACACCGTAATGATCACCTCGCCGTGAGGGGGGGTATAGCGCATTATCGAACATCGACTCGGGGACACACGGACATATCTCTTTAAACATCGATATATCGAGAGGGAAGCGCGCGGTTATTGTCGAGCTGCTGCTGCTGCTGCTGCTGCTGCTGTCGTCTGCCATGGCGTCAGCTTTGTCATCGCCGTCGGGTCTGCGCGCACACGCGAGCAACGGAGGCACACCTACTTGGGTGGTTACAGTCAGTGGTGGCCGGCGCCCGGGGTGCCCGGCGTCGACGGGGCACCGGTGGTGCCCGGGTAGCCCCACCAGTTGCCGTTGAGCTCGCCCATCATGGAAAGCCGGATGAGGTCCCAGCCTTCGAGTTCTCTGTATCAGGTGTCGTTGCGGTTCGGCTTGTAGCCGAGATTCTTGCGCTGCAGGAACAGGTGGATCTCGCGGAAGTTCGGGCGGTCCATCTCGTTGCGCTGCCAGCACTCGCGCATCAGGTCGTACATCTCCTTGGGGCAGTTCTTCGGGAGCGGTAGGATTATCTGTGGACATATATTATTTTGCCTCTCAGTATGTATTGGTACTGACCTGGTCTAGTTAAGCTAATAAAGGGAGTCGATTGTCGATTTTAATTTTATTAATCCACATTGGATTTATCAATCATATATGGAAAGTTACAGGCAGGATGACTATTCAAATGGTTATTCCACTTAAAATGATGGACGCAAGTTACACTAAAGGTATAGGTGGTAGCCGAAATCGATCAACAAAATTTTTGAAGGTCAGAAGGGGTCATCTAAGAGTGACCTTGACTTTAACCTTTAGGGCGATTTTCAAGATCATTTGAGGGTAAACTTTTAATTACGGACTGGTGGGATATAATGTAAGTTTTAAAATTTAATGATCAAGCATCAAATTATTTTATTTCTTATTGCATTTTTTCTTTGATGCCACACAACATTATTTTTTAAGTAACTATATAAGAAATTTTAATTGAAGTTCTGTTAGTGTCATTCTTATTATGTCATACAATGATAAGATTGGTGACTGCTCAGATTGTCAAAATAAATTTAATTTAATCAATTATGAACAATATTTGGATGTTACTGAATCGTTAGCAATTCGTAAATTTAACACCAATTAACTCACCCTCCTCTGGTCCTCCTGATAAAAGTACGTCGCATTTTCGACAATGCGGTGGTCCGGCAGCTCTTCGAATGGCTGTTCGCGTGCGAACGTCAGTATCTCCCAGAACGTCACGGCGAACGCCCACACGTCGCTTTTGGACGTATAGTTCCCCTGTGAATAAGGGTGAAAAATAGTTTACTCATTTCGCCGAGGGATGCCGGAAAAATCACTGGTAGACAAAGAGAGAACGCGGAAGGTTTGATTTTATCGTTTGATTGTGAAAACGTTATACACGCTTTCGTGAGCCCTTCAAGAATGCGTGACGTACGCAATCAAAGTGTGAGTTCGAGCATCTTTTTTTTATGTGTGCGTCACGATGTGGTTCTTTAAATACTATTTCTGACTTACTTTCAGCAGAAGTATAATTTATACAACAGTTATAACAGTTATTATGGTTTTTTCATGTTTATGCCCAAATAAAAAAATTAATGTAATTAAATCGTTAAGTTTTTCGAACCATTAGTTTATTTTACTTTATTTTTCTATCTTAAATAATATCAAAATAATGATAATATCTACCCTCTAATCTGTATGATCACATTACATAATTTATTCATGAAATGTAAATAATTTATACAATTCTGTGATGAAACGGCGTTTGAACGTAAGTGAAATAATTTAATAAGGAAACAAAAATCTCGCAGTCACTCGCAGAGATTCCAGAGGCAGCGCTGCTCGCGTTTTAAAAACGATAAAGTCAGAGAGGTATGAAGACTTCAAACTTCGAAGATACGCGCCGACTCAGCTTGGGATGCCGCGCGGCAGGCAGTAATAACGGGAGGAAAGTAACTGCGTTACGTCGCTCTTTGAATTCGGCCCCTCAACTCCGACGCGCAACTTTAGTCGGCCAAAAAAGCGAGCACTCGGGGTAGTTTCCATAAATCAACTGCGGCCTCGTACGCAATATGCACTTTTTCACTTTTTCCGGCGAGCTGCACTTGCCCCCACCCCAGCCTTCCTTCCTCACCTTCTTTTTGCCCACCTTACCCGAGCTCGCATCCTCTTTGTGCATACCCTAGCCTTTTTCACGCTGCAGTTCCGGCCGAAATTTAGTTTTCTTTACTCGAGTTACGTCTTGATGCTAAACGGCACGAGTTAATCTTTTAGCTGTGCAGTGCAATTTTTAATTTTATTTTCAATCGATATCCGTGTGTAAAATCTTGTCTACTTTTATATAGATTAATAAAAAAACCCTTATGAAAAAATCTTTCTTGCAGATTTGTGGCAGATTTCTGCAGAATTCCTGCAATAACTTCTTCAGCAAAAAATTAGTGTGAATATCTTTCAAAAGTCCTATAAAAATCCTGCAGGGATTTTATTGAACACAAAATTATTGCAGGATTCCTGCAGAAAAATTTGATTGCATACGAAGTTATTGCAGGATTCTTGCAGAAATATGATTGCATACGAAATTATTGCAGGATTCTTGGAACAAAAGCATTTGTTCTTGTACGCTTTCTTTTATAAGCTCAATTTACTTTTAAAAAGTACTTAAAAATTAATTAAAAATACCCGCAAGGTAAATTGTCAAGACGAGTGTTTCCAAGCGTACAGAAAAAAAAGAACAATTACTTCTTGCACTGCAAGTAGATCAAAGGACTCGCGCTGGCGCGAATTAAACTCCTGCTTTTCCTTATAAAGTTCCGCTTATCTCGCGCGCCTGACGCTCGAGCTTACGAATTATGTAAATTATGCCGGCTGAATTTTCCTCGCGTCGCCCCGGAAAAAAAGGAAGGTCCCGACAAAAAGGTCCCCCTCCGAAAATTTGGCGCGCTCGCCCGGCCGTGTGTGCCATTTCCTCGCGGCCTTTTTGCGCGCGTCTCATTGGCGCACGTGCTGCCCAGGCGAAATTGACGTTTACCAGCGGTAATTTAAAGTAATTGCCGTCGCGCTGCGAGCGCGGAAGAGCAAGCAAACGGTCCGTTTCATTAACAGATGCGGGCGCGCGCTCGCGACGCCGGCACTTGGATAAATAATGACCGGTAATGAAACATTAATGACGCGGGTGATTCGCGACGGGCCGACACATTCGTGAGTTTCATACGCTCTTTAGTGTTTAAACGCGATGAGCGCGACACTGAGACTAGATTTTAATCGGGTCATTAATATTCAGCTTGTATTTTAAAAGGTGCTTGCGCGCACTAATTTTGTAATCGGATGTAGGATTTTAAATTACACAGCTGGCGTGGAAAATAATTTCTTTTCATTAAAGAAATATTTAGCAAAGCGTTTGCGAATTTTATTTTGTCAATTTTTTTAAGGAAAAATTATTAGTGGAATAAGTATTTTAGTAGCGCAATTGATACGTTGAGAAAACAAAAGAAAAATGTTATGTAATTTAATAATATTACATTATTTTGATGTGTACCATTAATGAAATGAATAATTTTATGGTTAACTAAATTATTTACATCTGAAAATTAGATCATTAACCCCTGGGAACATCAATTTTCATCAGGCTTTGGAACATGATGTATAGCAGTAAAGCTCGTGATACCAGCAACTCACAAATTATGATAATGCTTATGGTTCATTAAATATCAATATTCATTGTTGTTGAATTATTACACCAATTTTTCTTTTCTGAATGGTATTTGATGCTCCATTTCATTAAGTAGTTACCACTTGATACTCTATATAGAAGAAATTCAAAACTATTCTTAATATTTTTTCATAAAAAATGAACTGTATTCTTCACATTTTTTATCATAAATGGACTTTGCCTTTTAAACTAAATGTTCAGTAAAAAAAGATAAACAATTCAAAGATAATTAAGAGGTAATCTCTTTATGAAAATAACATGGGCATTTAATAATTGCATGGATACTAAAAAAAAGATTGTCAGTCTCCAGGTAGAATGTAAACACGAAATGCATACGATGAAAGAAGTTTCACAGTTCATACAAGAAAAGTAAATCGCCCCGACGAAATTTTACGTTATTACATTTTTGCACGAATTCACAAATGTTTATCGCCGGGATTTAAGTAACAAAAGGCGTCATAATGCCGCTAAATCTGTTATTATTAAAGTCTGAAATTGGCTTCCGTCTCGGTCTCCTTTGTCCCGTGCCGAAATTCATCGGAGGCCGCGTTGCTTCGAATAAAGCACAAATGACGAGGCTCAACTAATTTCGAGCGAGCGCGCAACTTTGTTTGGTGTAATATATGCCAAAACTGCATTTGTTAGTAGTCGAGTGTTTCATTTGACTGCTGCGAAGCCGTTATTGCGTCGGATGCGAGTCAAATGCGTCTCGCTCCTCGAAGTTCGCGTACACGCTCCGGCTACAAAACAGTCCCTTTTGTAAAAAAATTATTCCGCTCTGCGGTGTATACGCGCGGCTAATTGAAAAATTCCTCTTTCGTTTTATCAACTTTTTTACACGGAAGCTTTGCAAAAAATAAAAGGCAACGTTATCGTTGCAACGACGAGTTCGCATCGGCGTGCGCAGCTGCGCGGGTGGCGATATTTTAATAAAATGTTCAAATTCAACTTTGTACATTCGGAATTCGTGCGAAAAGCTAAAAGCACAACCGTGTAACGCGACGCTGCGCGGAGTACTAGCTATACGCGGCAGATATAGAAAACAGGTGTGCGGGTGGGGGTAGATCGGTCCGTTTAAAGGGGATGTGACGTTGACAAAAGAGCCGGGGAATGCCTGTTGCCACTTACCAAGAGCATCGATTCCCAGGCCATCCAGCGTATGGGGAGAGGGGGCCGACCCTCGATCTTGAAGTAATCGGCCGCGTAGGCGCTCCTGCCGTAGCCTAGGTCCGATACTTTCACGAAGTAGCCCTGGCTCACAAGGCAATTTCTGCAATCAATTGTTTCGCCAAGTTTTATTATTTCTGTGTTACATTTTGATATTTACCTTTTTCCCATTGATTTATTGATAATTGAAATGATGCGGGGAGAAGTTCGATACGTCAATAGTAAAATTATCCATTTTTCTTTTATTTTTCAATAATTTAATATTATATTATTTTTCAATCTTTCAATAATTAATAGATTAAAAGATCTAAATGGCAACAACTTTTTGATTGATAAAATATTGAACAAATAATAATTTTCCAAGCAATATCCTATCTATCCTTTCAATTAAAAAAAAATCACCCCGCCAATCCGTCAGTTTAATCCGCAGTAAATTTTCAACCAAGAATAGGATTTTGAAAAATTGATCCGACGGAAGTCCGTTAATTAACTTTAACTTTAACGAACTATTGAATACGTTTCGAAAGCAAAAATAACGAACCTTAACTAACAATAAATTAAATCAGTGTGCCCAGAAAAAAAAAGTGAATTGATTCCAGGAAGAAGCAATTAATCGAATGTTCGAAAATAACCGAGTGCCGGGGGTGAATTAAACAAAGGCCTCGCTGGGCAAGGGAACTAGTTATTTCCCCCGGTATACCCACCTTGTAAGATGAAACTGTCGAACGTCATTATCGCATCTCAGTCGTGCGGAGCCCACGCCTTTTTATCGGATCGAAATAGCTAATTAGTGCGCGCATACCTACAAGGGAGCTGGAGGGGGGAGGGGATGCAAGAAGAAGACGGAAAGGGGGGGAGCTATAACAAGGCGCTCCATTTCCCGGTCAATTAGTCAAAACTTTTAATCGGTCGACTCGAGCGTGAAGAAGAAGAAGAAGAGGAAGAAGAAGAAGCAGAAGAAGAAGAGCGAAGTTCGCTATTAGTCGAAAGTCGAGCGTTAGTCGCGCAGGCGCCTGTAACGTATAGATAACTCGAAACGCGCCGTCGAGTGCTTAAAAACTTGCGCGCGCGCGTGCCTGAGTTTCGACGCGCGAACTCCGCGCCCCCTCGCGCCACGGATCGTTGGAAGTTGCAAATTTAGATAATATTGCGAAAGTTTCGCGCGAGCGACGGGTCCGCCCTTTTTGAATATCATCCGGCCGGAAAAAAAAGAAGGAACCGCCGGCCGTCAGGGGGCATTAGGCAGCAAAGGGCGTTATGCCTGATCGATCACTTCCGGATGTTGGGAATCAAAAGGCGCCGTGATTTTTCTTGGGAAATTGGAATGGGGACAGGGTGGAAAGACCTCGGGATACAGAGTTTTTTTTTACCGGATCGGAGAAAAGTTTCTTACGGTCGCCTGTGATGAATTCATTATTGGACGGCCAGTGAAAAGATTGAATTTAGATTATTTAGTGAAATTCGTTTATGTAAATGTGTAGCACGCTACTTTTATTTCCAATTCAAAAAAGAAAAACGTGAATATGAATCGAAACTCTTTAAAAGTGTGGGGACTTGCTTTACTAGTACATCATATTAACGCATATGTAACAATAAAGCAAAAAAATTTTAAACATTTTAATATTTTGATTGAGTACTATGATTTCACTATAATTTAAAAAAATGATATTTTCAAGCTTTGAAACTCAAATAAACGCAATAATGAACTGCGGTAGTCAATGAATTTGCGCGAATGCGCAAGCAGTTACGTAGCACAATATTTATTCTCCATTCCTCTCAAATGTTTCTATAAATAACGTTTAATGAATTTTTGGCTTGACAGTTATACAACAGCTTGCTAGAGGGCATTATAATTTAAGTTTACGATTAGAGTTAATAATTGGTACACGTGCCCCCATTAAACGGCGAAGCGTACCGAGCCACTATTGACTCCATTGTAAGCGTACGCAGGGTGGATTCGACGGCGCCAACCAAACGACTAAGAGCCATAAAATTTTGTTTTGAATGACTCAACATTAAATAAATTATGGAACGTAATTTACAATTTTTTTTAAATTGACGTATCGAACATTAAAACTTTAACTGCGTTAAAGTAGTTTATCTCGTTATCGGAAATATCTACTGAAAAATCGGATATAGTTAACAGTGTCAATTTACATTGATGAAATTTCCCACGAATAATACAGATGGGTGATTCTCTAAAAAAATGCAATATTTTTCGTGTTAACTCCGTGATAGTTAACACCTCTCCCTCAATGGATAAGGGTGATATCTGCCATTTTTAATTATATACTCCCATTCTAACAGAAATTCAGTTTTTTTTTTGTACAAAAGATTTCATTTTATCAAAAAAATTAAAGTCTTAATCTTATAAAATATGATCGGAGTTTGCTAAAAAATATTGTAGTTTTTTTGAGAATCACCCAGATATGACACGTGCATATTTTCAAAAAACCTCTTTGTTACTAATTTCATATATGTTTATATTTAAAAAATGACTAGAAAGACAATGTAAAATTACTGAAAAAAGGCAAGAGGCATCGATGTTGTAATTTGCAATAAAAGCTATACTGCCATCGACGCTTTAAAGCCAAGGATAAAGTAAAGAGAAAAGACTCGATAAAGCAGAAAATCCCAGTGCGACCAACGTGGCCGCGAGGTTGAAAATCAGGAGCGAGAGATCGTTTGACGTCCTCCGTCGGTTTGAGAATTGCTTCTCTCTCTCTCTATCTGCCCCGGTGGGTCTCCCGCGACTTACCTCGTGGCGAGATCCCGATGCACAAAGTCCATTTCCTCGAGGTACTTCATGCCGGATGCTATTTGCGTAGCCATGTATATCAGAGTGCCGAAGCTGCAACAGAGAAATCAAGCGCGACGAGCGCCGCTTAAAACTGGCAGCTGCCGCTGGGGTTGACGCGGCTTCACAAAGGAGGGGGACGGAGGGGGGCGGTGAGATCGAAGCTAACGCGCGCGCGACTCGAAGGGAGGAAGAGTTCAGTGGCGCGGAATCGTCAAAGTAACCATAAAACGAGCTTCCGCGAGTTCACGAGGACGTAGATCCCCTCGCCTAATGTTTATCCCCGTGGCGGTGCTCGAAGGGAGGACGCATGGGAGGACAAAGAGCGAGCCGGGATCTGGGTCGATGACGGCGAATGGCCCCCCGCGATGCGAAAAATACCAATGCCGCCATGGCACTGCAATCTTTATGGCAAATGAAGAAGTGTATCTATGGAATGATAAAAATTTTATACGCATTTTTTTTTATTTCTAGGCTGCCGTAAACTTTGTTGGTTTCATCTATATTTTGTTTCATTTTACTGCGGTAACTGAATTAACTGCTTGTTTTCGAAATGCATATCTCTACGCTGTTTTATTTAATTTTTGTAAGCAAACAATTGTACAAATCATTTTGAAATAAATTTTGCAAAAGTTATTATTTCAGCTCGCATACTCTGAAATTATTTTGCGCACAAATATTACACAGCCAATAAGTGCGTACAAAATAAAGTTACGATTTTACTGTTCATAATGTAATGCCATCGTAAAGTAATAATATACGAGCGAGCGAAAGAGCCTCTACCGAAAGAATTTTCGAAACTCACTCCGTTTCTTTTTTTCGCGGCGTCGATACAGAGAAACGGCAAATTTGAATAATCGATCACGAAGCAGGCACGGAGCCCCTTCCGGCCGGTTTGCCGCGCGCGCGCGGAAGGGTAGACACGCCGCTTGCGGGTGGCGTCGCGCGATTTCTTTATGCGCCGAGCGCAAAAATTTTCTGCGCCGCTTGCCATTCGGGGCTCGTTACGGCCTGCTGGATCGCAAATTACACTTCATTTGCGCGTGAAGCGCCGGAGCAGCCGGAGATCGATTCCTCGTCGGGAGGAGCGAGGCGCGCGCGCGCGCGCACGAGCGTTTGAATGCAGAGACGTCGTCTCCGCTACATGACCCTGCGCGAATGACGTGACGTGCAATCGCCGATTTTGAGCGCCGCGCCGAGGCGACGCACTGTAATCTCGATTTTCGAAGGATGAACCAAGAGCGCGACGGGTGACTATGAGATGAAACGAGAAATATTGATCGCAGACTACTTTTTCGATCGATTCGATTTTTAGAATTTTACGTGAAGATAATGAACTTAAATTCATTAGAACAGTGTCCATCCGGTGGGTCTTAGATTTCTATCAAATGTTGTAGAAAGATTCTTTAATAAAAAATAATAAACACGCTTCTCGGGATTTTGTCCTACTGAGTCGAGTAATATAAATAGGAGACGTTAACGAAAAAGTTATAGTAAAATTAAAAGTAGCACACTAACTTATATAAAACAGAAGAACATAAGAGTTGCAATTGTTGATCAAATAGCAGATTAAAAAATCCTTTTCGGTTTAAAAGTTACGCGTGATCCCTAAATATTATTAAAAAATATACGAAGTACACTCTCCTAGTCATTTACTATTTGATGAACATGTTACGATTTTTTAGACCAACATGTATAATAAATTGTTTCTATATAATTCTATAATAATGCTGTTTTTCAAATGATTGAATTTAAAATTATTAACAATTCTACAAAAGTCTTTATGTTACACGGTCTGCACGTTGGTCAAAAAAAAATGAACAGAAAACAAAGTAGAGTAAAATAGAATAGAGGAGGATAGAATAGAATAAAATCTACTTTATTTATGTAATAAAAATTTCGAGATGTCGCAGATGATTGTGATTGTGAACAATCGTTGTTGTTGTTTTTATCTCTGTATTAAAAAAGTGGTTGCACAGCCCGAGAGCCCCGTGCAAGGGCAATCCGCGTGTAAGTAGCAATGAATCCGCGCGGTGTTTGCCAGTAGAAGGAGTCAGCGTCGGGCGAGCCGCGCGACGAGGGCAAACAATTTCCTCCCGACTGTATAAACGTTGACAATCGCCGATCTGACTATAATCTGACTGCGTAAATATCTCGACGTAGGCATGAGTTGCTCGTTCGTCTTGTGTGCAAGTAGATTTTCGCGTGAGATGCACGCTTTGTGTGTACAACTATCGTCGCGATGCTCATCCTGTTTATTCGCTTAAGCAGTTTTGCTCGGATGACATGGGTCACGGATTAGCCGACGCTACTTTTTCAGAATACGAAAATATTGCGAAAGATATTTATTCTGATTTTCTAGACTTTTTTTTTATATGTTTTTATAAAATTTAAATTATTCAAACGATTAAAGTTTCTTAAGGCTGTACTTCGACTTTCTTTAAATTTTTTATTTCATGTTATCTGCTCTGTTTGTTAATATTTCAGTACTTATAATATAGTGAACGAGTTTTTTAAAAGTTATACCTTCATTAGTAATTAATTAAATAAAATTTAATGAAATTAAGTACTACTGCGTCGGCGGACTACCTTAAAAGCATTAGGATTAAGAGATTTGTATCTCATCATAAATCTAAACGGATTATAAATTCTTGCAACTTCTTTTGCAATTGTAAATTCTTTATGTAGGCATTATAATTACTTAAAAATGTTCGAGGCAGGAAATAAGGAATAAATTTAATTTATATTTCCCACTTCTTTGCTTTTTAAATAGTTGAATTATTTGTATGGATATTTGAAAATAATTGAATAGAATACACGAGTAGGATATTTGATTTGAATAATTGAATAGCATTGATTTCTCCTGCTGCATCCTCGAAGTTCATATTGCAGAAGCTTTCGCAGGCCATTTACTGCCTTGCAGTTTTTTTAACTGATACACACGATCAGCTTGCAAATACGCTTTAACGCGATAAGGAAATCGAGTGTTTGCTCAGTCGAATGTTCTCTTTCATCGATCGCGGAAAGCACAAGCTTTCTAAAGCTTCGTCGCTTAATGCTGCTTGTATCGTTGCGTCATTTTAAATTCAATGAACGAAACAGTGGATTTGCATGGTTTTACGTATCATTTGGATTCGATTTACGGAAACTTACAAAAAGATACACGGTTAAAAAGTAAATAGATCCGATGAACTCTTCCTCGGAAAGAAGTACACGATACTCGGTATCGGGTAGAAATGCAAATTGCTTATCGATTTTTAGCAACAAGTACCGTAAAACAGATAAGAGTAAAGCTGACAGTTTGTAAAATTACATCATTTTAAATATTTGTTATGAGGGCTATTGCAAAATGAAGGCATTTCTAAGGCATTCAACTATTTATCAACTTTTTCTTGTCTATGTTAATTATTGTAACAGGACTCAATTAATTCAAAGAAGCAGCTTTAACTCGTTTTACAGAATCTTTAGAAATTAGATTTTATCGTATTTCCACCCCTAGCAGGTAAATTAGTAGAATCAGCTATTTGTGTACTCATTGAGTAAAAAAGTAAGCCTATTTTTTTACTTTGATTAGAGAAAAACATATCTAAAGATGGTGTGAGAATATTAGGATTCTTAGGTGTAATCTGACATTTGAGTCACAAGAATCCCACAAAGTACATCTAAATAGGTTGATCTGCCAATTTACTTGCTTCGAGAGCTTTGCTCATAAAAATGAGTATTTTTCCAGGCATTAAATCTGGCTGGTCCTCTTAATTTTTGGAAAAATAATTCTTAGGGTTTACCTTAACGTTTTTGCTGTCTGTACAGTGGTTGTTTCAGCCACGTGACTCTGCAGGTACTGGTTGAGGTCTCCGTATTGACCATTTTCCAAAACAATGCACATTGGGTCATCCTCTAAGCTTGCACCCAACAATCTCGCTACATTCTGATCGTTAAGTCTGGCCAGTCTTTTCGCCTCTTGCCTAAATTCCAACCTGCAATTAAGAAAGCACGGCGTTCATAATATTATTAGTTTTTTATCTACGCAAATAAAAGTGAAGTCGACGTTAAAAGCTCATTAGGCGAGAAAACTCGCGCGATTTTGATGGTCGTGCGATAGCAGAAAAAGTTTTCTTGAAAGGGAAACATTAATTACGTTTCAATATCTTTCTAATCTTTCTTCATTAAAAAAAAAGATAACTGAAGTGAAAATAAAATAAAATTTAATCATCCTAATAGTTCAATAAGCGGAGGAAAAGTTGAGAGGTACTTTTCCAGGGCAGAGGTAGTCGTTAGCTCGATCAAGAGTCCTTGCCAGTAAAGTGAATTTGGAACGATTACGGGTAGCGGGGAAAACTTTCTTTCCAGGACAAAACTGCCGCGACGTTTAGTTCGGCGGGCGTGGAGTGTAAACAACACTTGAGTAAAAGAAAGAGCGAGCGACACGGAAAACTTTTGCACGCGCGAAGCAGTATGGTAGTTCGTTATCGAACGAAAATTGAGCCGTTTATTCTAGGTACTCTTCTCCCGATCGGGTTTGTCTCCTGTGATGTATAAATTAATTCGTGATATATTTTGAATAGCCAAATAATCGATTAAACTGAGTTTGCAAGAAGGTATCAAAAATTAGGTGTTTAACGATTAATGCATTTTCTTGAATAATAAATGTTTTGAAATTTATAGATGCACTAAAGAATAATGGAAAAAGATCGAGCAATGTTGGTAGTATGTTACACTTTTAAATCTTTTGTTTTGCAGAATCTCTTACATTCTTTACAGTTTTCGATATTATTTATAGTAGTTACTGTTTTTGAACTAAGATGATATAATTTTTTTATTTATACATAAAAGTAACTGAAGTGATCGGGTGTTCCGTAAGTAAATTTATCATTTGAAAGTCAGGTCTTAATCTGCAAATAGGAATCCCCTTTTTTGAACCCAAATTCTGAAAGATCGTAAGATGTGAAACGTGACGTGGAGGGGGTTTGAAACGCATTGTGATGGAGACAAAGAAAACGACAAAGACTTGAAACTTAAATGCTGGTCAGTCTGCTTACGGAGGTCGCACTCTCTCGGCTGACTATTCTATGGGTTTACTACTTCTTTTCGGATTATTAATTTCAAATATTATAATCAAGTTATTTTATCTAATTTTTAATTCTCGTTTTTTCTGATATAAATATTTAATTTAATTAAATTATATTTAAATTGATGTGACTTAAATTACATTTTTATTAGTAGTCTAAGAGGTGCCTTCTGAATAGTCAAACAATTTTATTTGAAACTACGAGGAATATCACAACGCAACCCGAACAAAATTGTTGGAGAAAGTAAGGGATAACTAATAGTGATTTTAGTTTTGACTTTCTAGTTCATTTCGAAGATATCATTTGAAGGTCAAGTCTTAATCTGCAAATAGGAATCCCCTTTTTGAACCCAAATTTTGAAAGATCGTAAAATTTTACATTCCTGTTATTGTACAATTGCAGTAGTCATACAGTGATCAAATTGCTTTTTTTTAGAGGATGTCAGGGGGATAACAGCAATTTTGAAATACGTAGAGAGTTTTATTACACAGTATTTATACCATTAGGTAAAATCTAAGTTCACTGTCAAGTATCGCAATTTTGACTCGAGAACTTGTTTGCATTACTTTTTAATATTTATTATAGTTTCCAAAATCAATAATGTATGAACTCTGTTTTTGACACCCGGAAGCTGTAGTTGGTCCCTTAACAATTTCTTTTCATTATTCACTATCTGCATTATACAATCAAAGACAGACCAGAGAGTAAACTCTCATACCTAAGGACATCGGAGGATCCGGGTTTGAGAGATTTGACGACAACAAGGTCACTGGTAGTGTTGCGAAAGACCTCCTCGTAGCCAGGGAAGCGGTCGACTTCGCATACGTGAATTTCGCCGAAGTAGCCGCAACCGAGGTTCTCGGCGATGTTGAGCCTCTCTCGTGGGAAGTCGAAGATCATGCAGTCGAGGATGGCAGCCGCGATCGCCTCGTCCTCTTCCTCCGTTAGCATGTCCTCGGGACTGTAGCTGTTTAGACTGCTCGACGCCTTGCCACTGTGCGGTGGTGGCGTACAGCTCGGGTTTGGCGATGCCGGTAATGGCGGCAGCTGCGGACTCTGAAATGCAGCGAAGCAAAAATAGTTTTAAAATATTAAAAATTATGTTTTTAAGCTAATATTTAAAATAATGGTAAATTCAATTTATCGTTATTAAACTTTTAAAGCCAACCGGTATATTAAACCAGTTATTTAATTGGTTTTTTATTGAAATATAAAAAAACAAAGAGCGAAATAAAATATTTATTTCGCAGATTCCCTTAAAATTTAATTGAAAGCAAGTGTGAGAATCTTTCTTTTATTAGTAATTTAATAAATAATTTTATACGACACGCGTAATTACACTTAATTTTATACTTTCAAATAAAATTGCACATTTCCTTAAAGTGCTTACTAATTTTCTCTTTTATGAAAATTAGGTCGAAAGCGTAGAAAAAGAAGCGTCGCGAAAGTGGAAAACTTCCTTAAGTTGCATTAGGGTTAATGAACCCTCGGGAACAGGCAGTTTTTAGCGACTGATTAACGGTGGAACAGTCGACGATTTACATATATAGTGTGCTCTCGCATGTCGAACGTGCATCTTTTTTTTCGAGCTCACCTTGCAGATCTCCGAGCTGGCGTAATACTTTTCCGGCGGCGGCGGAATGGGTGGCGCATTAGACGGATACTCCTGTACCGGCGGAATCGGCCGGCTGAGATTGATCGCCGTGTTGAGTAAAAGCGGAATAACCGGGCGCTCCTCTGGAATTCCTGCCAGTTAGGAAAAAAAAAACCAAGCGTAAAACACTAAAGTTGAGTATTCGATGTTTTTTTCGCGTAAAAAGAACGAACCGTGCTTTAGAGCTGTAATTACTAAATAGTGCTCCTTTTAAGATAAAATCAGTGAATTTGTAATGGGATTATACTAGTTAAAGTGAGTTTAAAACAATATTACTAATTAAATTACTTGCAACTGTAGGATTTGTTAGATTATCTTATCAATTATTTTTATTACATATTCTTGAGACTTTTTTATGAATAGCTTAGAAGAATAAAATGATTGATTGAAAAATACAAATAGAAATAATGTTAAATAAATTTATGTTAATGTTATTAAAGAAAAGAGAGTAATAAATTAAAATAAAGTAGGAAAGTAATTTAAAATAAAGTTAAAAGAAGTTAAATGTCAATCTCTTGCCAACGTTCTTTTCCTTCTGACTAAATTTAAATGTAAATGACATTAATCAAATACCAGATGAAAAACTGATGATAAATATTTTATATAATTTTTTTTTTAAATTCTATTTATAAAATAAAAGTTTCGAGTTTAATTAAAAATAATATTTAAAAGTTTTATAATATTAAGTTAAATTTCAAAAAATTGATACATTCTGTAATTTAAATCGTGTGAATAAATTAAATGCAAACGGTCAAGTGTTTGTCATTAAACCGGGAAAGAATCGAAGTATCTGCGCGGAAAACGCGTCTGCGAAAGTCCGAGAGCGTCGATCGATCGCTTGTTAGCGTTGTGACTTTAAAGGAGCGGAGTCTGGTGCTGTGTGAGTAAATACTTGAAAGTGGAGACGTTGGTGGGATGCTGGTTAGATATGTAAACTTCGAGTACAACGCAGTCAGCCCCACCCGGTGGGCGGGAAAGAGAGCCGGAGACAGAGGTGTGACTTAACAAAATAGTTCGCCGACTATTCGATATGCCAGTCGAGCTTAGATTCTCATTTGAAGTGAGACGGAGAGGGAGGGAGAGAGGAGGGGAGAGAGAAGGGAGAGAAAAGGGAGAGGAAGGAAAGAGACCGCGAACACCAGCTCAATTCCAGGAGAAGCTAGACAGGAAGCTTGCTCGTTAGAGTTTCTCATGCTCTCTTCGTCCGCTGGACGAAACTATTCCGCGAACCGCAAGCGCCGCTGCGGGGTGGTCTACGGGGAGAGACGATGCTCGGCCCTCTTTATCTTTGCCGCTGCACCCGTAGACCTCCTCGGACCTCCGCCACATTTACCTTCGGCCCGGATCCCGTAGTTCCCTTTCTCTGTCGTTTCCTCTATATCTCTTGCCAAGAAGAGTAAATATTTCAACCAAGTGGCTACACTTGAACCCTACTTAAATTGACACTACTCACTTTTCTTTTTTATTTTGAATTTAATTATACTCTCGAATGTTTGAAATATATATTTGGAGTACGTTATTAAGAAGTGTATTGACGGTTCATTTCAGGATTTTTAACATGTACTGACCGGAGCCAAAAGGAAATTGAAAATGAAGAATTCAGAACACTCATAAATTAGGACAACGTTATCTGGAAATGAAAACAAATGATGCCAATGGTAGGTAATGTTACTATTTATTCGTACCAATTTTGATTTAATATTATTATCCCATCCTTATATTTTCTGAATCCCCAAATTAACCTTCACGAAGGTAACCACAATATTTATTTTCCCACTTTTTCATAAAGAATGAACGCTGATCTTTTTTATTGAACTTCATAAATATGAGAATTGCTGACTTTGGATACAAACGTTTACTTTTAATCGATAGCGCTTTTGCAATGAGACACTCAACGGCTACAATGAATAACACAACAAACTACATCGGTAAATCCGGCAAAATCTCTTGTTCCACTTGAACGGCATTCATCATTTTGTTTTCCAATGATCTTTCGTTACGAAAACAAATGGATGTTATCAATACCTTGTCAAAAATCTGCATTGATAAACGGATCCCTCGGACATGTACACAATAAAACTCATCGAAAATACACATCGACTCAGATTATCGCATGAATCCCGTAGCAAACAATAACGAGGATACGCAAACAGGCTCGCGCCGCGCTAATCCAGCCACCGTCGGGTATCGCCGTTGATTGTAATCGTCGACGAGCCATTGGAAATTTGAAAGTGAACCTCGGGAAAGAGTAACGCGTAATCGTTTCGCGCGAGCTTAGAGTAAGTGGGATCCTTTTCGAGACAATGAGGACGCACAATGTGCCCAGAAATTAGGGACGACAGGCGAGCGAGCCGCTATCGTCATTGACGCAAGCTTCGCCCGGTCAAAATAACGCTCTGTTTACGTCCGGCATATGCGTAATACAGAAAGCTCATACGTACCGGCGTAGTCCGAGGTAGTTTTGTGTAGCTGCGGAGTTGTCGTCGTGGTAGTAGTCGCCGCGGCCACGGCGGCGTAAGCGCTCGGATGATACTGTAGGGGTAGCGGGGGGCAAATTGGTCCCTTGTCCGCGCCACCCAGCACTCCCTCCTCCACCGAGACCTGCCGAATATGCGTAATCGTTAATGCATGCGACGTCTGCGCCGCTCGAACGTGCTTTTCGATACTATATGTGTCGTGTCTCTCTGTCGCTCTCTCGCTCCCTCCCACCCCCCACGTCTATTTCTCTCTTATCTTTCCCTCTCATTCGCTCTTTCACACTTTGATTCTGGTTCTCTCGTTAGCGCTTCTGCAGTTGACTCTGTGTCTCTCTCGGGTGTGTTTGCTCTTCCTTGCACCCTGCTCGAATCTATGGGAGTTCAATTTCACCCGTGAATGTAAAGTCTGTACGGGCACGGGAATAGATATTGATTGTAAAGTTTTGACGATGCCTATCACTGTCAAGGTTCGAATGTGTTTGTTCTACTGTGTAAACTTTCTATGGATTTATCCTTTTTTTTTTTAATGACATTATTCATCAGAAGTTTGCGGACCTTTTCGATGGAAGCTTTTTCGATAACAAACAATAATTAACATTTATTCAAACAGTATATTCGATTTTCAAGTAAACAGAATTATCTCATTTTGTGTTTAAACAAATGACATTCAATATTTGCTTTACTATAAAACAAGCAAGACATTTGACTGATCATTACGGAATCTATAATTAAAATTGCATTAAAAATTATTTTCTTTTATACTTTGACAATTGACCAACAGATAAAAGCGAACGATAAGCGTTTCAAAAGGCAGGGTGAGGGTTTTTAATAGGACAAAAATGGCATTAAGATTTCGCATACAAAAGATTCCGATAGTCATTGAGATGCGGAATCGCTTAGCCAGTTCTCACATTTAGATGCTGCCGCGTAAAATGCTGCATAAAGAAGAGTGTAATGCAAGTTTCGTTGGAGAAGCGAGGATGCGGGAACAAAACGACTTGCACCCTTATCGTGGTGATATTTTGCCCACCTTATCGTCTTACATGTTCTTCTTACGAGTGGAGTGCTTTTGCATTTTATCAGCTTTATAACAGACAATATTTGAGAGAAGATGACGGTATTATATTCACATTATGTGGTTATTTGTTTCACAAGAGTGCAGGATTAAACAGAGTTAAAGTCAAAACTAAAATGTATATTAATGTTAATCAATATTTCAATAGTTCTTATTCATTTTCAGTTTTTTGTTCGATATAAAGAAATAAACTGTGTAACGTTGATGAAACTTTATAACATTTAAGCAGTTAATAACTATAATAACTGAAATTCGTGGCAAAATGAAAATGTTAAAAACAATTAAATAACTCTGTATTCAGTATTTTCAATAATTGATCACAATCCTTTCTAGTTAATGCATTATGTTTTTGGCTATTAAAGTAAGAGACTCCAGTTCTATAAACTACAAGTTAAGAGGAAACTGCGCAAAACAGGAAAGTGGCTTTAATGCGGTCCACATGAAATAAGCAACGAGATGATCAAACGCAACGCGGATGGGACGGAAAGAGCGGAAATCTAGTTATGGTATTCATCGGTTTTTGCATCGCTACCCTCCATCCGGCTGGAGAACTGGCGCACTGCTGAAGGTGTTAATTTCCGTTTAGGGGACGCGCTAGCCCCGACCCTTTCTGTGCGTCGTTCGCTGGATACTGTGCCAAGTAGCTTTAGCCCGTTTAGATAAGATAACCACTTAGCCATCAGGATTCAACGCGAATTTCTTATCGCGCACGAGTTTTCACCGCACAACAAACGAGTAATACTTTCACGCTAGTTTTTCAGTATAGCTACGATTTTTTCCATGCCATAGTATTCCACTTACATTAGCTTTCAAAAATGTTAATAAATAGTAACAAAGTAAAGAATTCTAGTTAATTATGAAAACAAATAATTAGTCATTTTATGAGATTCACTTTATTTATCTGTGAGATTAAAATTAAACGTTTCGCGAAAAGGTCTCTTCGGTACATAAATCATTTTACTTTTCCTCATTAGACGAGCTTCAAACTTTATCGCGAAATTTTGTCCAGCTACACTTTCGAAACGGACGAACTAGCGAAACCGAGTTACTCCCGTGAAAAAAAAAGACGAGAAGGTCCGGGGCAGAGAAGACTAGGTGGAGGAGGGGGAGGGTGAGGGGCAGCAAAACTTTATGCCTCTAATTAGGCAGGTCCGACAGCGGCGGAGGCGGCGCTGGCACGCTTTAGCCACGCTAAGACGTAACGGATATTCAATTCACGCCGTCGCGTCGTTAAAGGGCGGGCGTTACATATTCAGAGAGCGCTTTTGGCGCCGGACCGACAAGCGCGAGCTCCGAAATTTCCATAATCCAGTCCGTCAGTGTCTCTCGCATTCTCGCTCGCTCTCTCGCAGCGAAATTCATCAGGCTGCAAGGCCTCGGCCCCGATGTACACACAGTTATACTTGGGATAAGGAGAGATGTGAAATGTGACGTGGAGGGGGGCTTGAAACGCATTGTGATGGACACAAAGAAAACGTTCGCCGACTTGAAACTTAAATGCTGGTCAGTCTGCCTACGGAGGTCGCACACTCTCGGCTGACTATTCTATGGGTTTACTACTTCTTTTCAGATTACTAATTTCAAATATTATACGCCTGACTATTCTATGGATTTACTACTTCTTTTCAGATTATTAATTTCAAATATAATTAATTTGTTTTATCTAATTTTTAATTCTCGTTTTTTCTGATATAAATATTTAATTTAATTAAATTATGTTTAAATTGGTGTGACCTATATTACATTTTTATTAGTAGTCTAAGAGGTGCCTTCTGAATAGTCAATCAATTTTATTTATTCTTTCAGAAAATACTTTTTTAATTGCTTCAATGTTTATTACAAAAGCGAGTCTGCTGAATGTAGACTTGGTGACTTTTAAAATTACTTTCTCCCCCCGTTGTTTACGATCGACTTATTAGGATTTTCTATATAATAACAAAGTTTGCGCTATGCTCGAAGCGGAGAATTTTCTCGCAGCGAAAAATCGCTCCGTGGCAGGCCGCAATTTCGTCGAGCTTTATGACATTTATTAAAGTCGTTCGTGCCACGAGTGATTAAACCGCACACCGCACTAGACTAAAAGGGGCTAAAGCCGAAGTGAAGGCTAAAAAGAGGGAAAGCAAAATTAAAGAAAGTATTCGGAATCAAAAAAGAAATTAAAAATAGATAAAGACGATGAAGACATTGTATAATTCTTTATGCATGAGAGCAACTCGCTTAAAAATTTTACATGAGCAAAAATTTCGGTTTTCAATCCCTTGATTACAAATTTTAATCTGGTGATTCTTTAAATTAAAATTTTTAAAAAGCACAAATTTATAGGTAACGTCGTGTGACTTTGTAAGTCAAGTAAAGTTACTGTAACTTTTTAATGTATTGTTACTATAAAAATTAGTATGTAGAGGTTGTACCAAAAATAAGTTTATATGAATCATCTTTTGCAAAAGTTTAATCGAATGACAATGAAAATGGACCAGAAGGTGAAATCAAATTAAAGAACACAAGCAGAAAATTACTCTTAACTCATCTTTTTTTTTAATCAACGAAAAGTTTTTTTGTAAAAGATATTAACGCATAGCTTTGAAACAAGTAACAAACAATAAAAATGTGTGCGGTTCCCACTTCTGTTTAGCCAAAAAATTCAGAGACCGTCGGCCCACCTATGTTACTCGTGCTCACCGCCTGTTCAACGCGTCGAGGAGGGACTGGCGTCAGTGGTGAGTTAATGCGATTAGCGACTTTGCCGACTGCGATATACGCGCGTCGACCGCCACGGGAAAACTGATTATTTTAATTTAAAGCAACAAACTCGCGATTCGCGAGTTCGCAGCGTCTAATCCGCCGCAAATTTGCGGGGCGCGCGCGTGCATATTAGCATGCGCTTTGTGCCGACGGATCGTAAAAGGCGGCACGCGCCGAGTGTGCCCGGCGTCGCCTTCCTCAATTTGCTTCGGGCTTCCCACTGGCAAACGCACGCACAGGAAGGCACGATTGTCGTAACGCCCGCTACACTAGGGAATTTTTAATTACGCACGGAAGGTGTTTTGCGCGAAGCAGTTTGTTGAAATTATAATTATTACGGTAGATAAAGCGATCTAAGTCATTTTTTATATTTTTCTGTATCTAGCTACTTTACTTATTTATATTTTATTTGTAAATGGAGGTGAAGCTTAATATCGTCGTCATAATCGTCATTGTCGTGATCTTGATCAACACCGTTATTGTTCGCCGTTATTATCCGCCTTGATGTCGACAATCTGGTCATCGTAGTATCATAATTGTCGAAGTTGAAGTTTTCGTTATCAACGTGAATGTCAACATCAAAATATATTGGTGGCCGTTGATACCATCGTCCTTCGCAGTATCATCATCATTAATATCGTCATCGATACCATTGGCAAAATCACGTTCATCATTGGTAAAATCACCTTCCCCATAGTTGACATCCTCATAGTTATTTGCCACATCATCGTTATTGATGCCACTGTCATCTTTGGCGATGTTATCTTCAATGCTGCTTCGTGCTGACCCTTGATAACGCAATTCTTGTCCACCTTACTAACGTTAACCTGACTGTAGTTGGCATCCATTATCATTTTCTTGTCGCTATCCACAATGATCGCTGCATCATCATTGATATCAGTCTTGTCGTGGTCGGCATTACCATCATCATGGTTAGCATCATTATCGTTGATTTCGTTGCAAAATCCGTTGGTAACATCATCTTTGATTGTGCGATATTGCTGCTTCCACAACCTTGCAGCACTATCATTGTCATCAACTTTAGCAGCATTGCCATCATCATATTGATTACGCTACGAAAACCGTTGGCGATATTATCTTACAATATTTACTTTTAAATGCAATATTAAACCGAAAGAAGAAATCGATTATTTGTTCTATGTCAGTAACCTCTGAAAGCTTAATATTTACCCAAAGCTAATTCACCTACCAAAACTGATCGAACCCGACGGTTAGTGAGCACCCCCCGCGTCGCGATTCGGCGATAAGACAACCAGCTAAAGTGGACACTCGGCGCTGGCCCAATTCTCGTGGCGGCCATCGAGCGACGGGCCTCGAAAGCGTCGGCGGCTACCCGCCGAGAAGTAGATAGCCCATCGACAATAAAGCTCGCGCGCGCGACCGCCCGCACCCCCTATCACTCGAGATTCAAGACGTCGGCTCGTTCGAGAATAGGGCGAGAACAGGGGGGCTCGGGGTCACTTGGCCGCGATCTGCTGCACCCGTGCGCCGGAATGCCATTCTCCTGAGACGAGTAGCAGGTGGCTAATGCGGGAGCCATCCTCCCGAGGCGCCGCATGAAAGGACTCCTCGTAGCCGCGTCTGTCGCACTGGGGACCAAGGCACCGGCCGATCCTACTCGCTTATAAATACGTCTCAAATTTCTCCTATAGTACTATTATAGATTGCTGCTTCGCTAAGATATGTCCCATTACGCTGTAGTTGATTTATAATTGTTAAAGACAGTTTTCTTGTTATTAATTTTTAGATGGTTAAGGACAATACTATTTTATGAAAAAAAAATTAATCTAATCTGCAACAGAACACTAAATTAAAAAAACTATTGTAGGCTATCTTTTAGAAGAGTAATGGCAAGTGCACTTGATGTAGTGGACTGACTATTTTATTGCTCAAACATTATTAGTACACACTTGAAGTTTCTTTCCCCTTGCAATTCTCAACTCTTGTGACTACTTGCCAGATGGTCGAAATCATGACATTAGTGGCCGAAGGAGTTTCCTTACATAATGATCTTGAGGAGAGCTTTAACGACTGCACTTCGCATCTTCAGCGTCCATCTGAGAAAGAAGGAGAGATAGAGAGGGAGGGAGCGGAGGGAGGCAAACTACTTCTCTTCTGTTATTTGCCTCGCTTCAGCAGATTAAAGCCGATTAAGTGGCTCGAAAAACTCCTTACCTACTGTGGTTTATATTCGGCTACTTAGCTGGAGAACAACGGACAAAAGAAACGAGAGGAAAACAATTAACGTGGTCTTGCGAGGAAAGCGCGAAAAGCACGCACGGCAATTAAAATAATTGATGTTTTCCTGACGAGTATTTACTCTTCATTTGTAAACTTTTTAACGAGTCACAGAATATTAATTTAATTAGTAACACGAAGGCAATTATTTTATTTTGTTATTTATTGTTATTTGGTTTTTGCTTTTTTTATTTAGTTTAATTATTTATTTTTACTCATTAGATTTTCACTTTAAGAATATCCATGACATGGTATTTTTATAAATGGCAAAAAATCAGTTGATAATATGCGAATGAAACGGAGACGTTAAGAAGAAGTAGGGGAGAGAGAAGAGATAAAGGAAGCAATAATTAAAAGAACACGTAGTGTGTAATCTTAGAGGAAAGGAAGGCAAAAAGAAAAAACGTAAAAAGAGAACAGGAAAAGTAAAGAAGTAAATTAACGAGAAGCATTAAAGGAGCGAAGGAGGAAAACGGAAAACTGAGAGGAAAGAGCCAATAAAAAGTTTCTAACGGGAATAATATTGGTCTCGAAGGTGTCTCATGCAGCTTATACAGTTCTTGAACGCTCCGCACTGAATTTTCATTGAGAAAAACGTCTAGCCCCCCCCAAGACCCGCACGCAGACATTGATAAGGCATTTAAAATCTCGTTAAGTAGCCGATCAATTTTCGCTCACTCGTTTGGCTCGTTATCTCCGTCCCTTTCCGTCACTGCAGTTGACACGTTAAACTGTGTGCTCATAACTCTACCAACATATGCGCAAACTTAAGACGCTCGTTAAACTCTCTTTAAGGCATTCCTTTTATTTTGTATTTTATTGGAAAAGTTTCTCTTTGATATTAGAAACATCACTGATGGCATGCAACGAGGATCATTATTTTTTAATTCATTTTTGCCTTAAATTAATTGGTTAGTCTTTTCAATAGACACGAATAGTTCCAAACATCGATATAAAATGCAATTTGGAATTTGAATGTAGATAAGCAATTAACATTTTTTTAAATAAATGAACTATTTAATTATTACAAATTTCTATCCACAATAAAAGCAATTTTCTGAAACATCACACCTCAATTAATTACATTCCCGTCAGCCTAAAGGAACTCATTAGTTCGTGCTCGTGGGAAATTAAAAGTAGAAAAGCTTCGCTGCAAGGATGAGAACGGCAAAAGGAGACGACGCGCGGGTTACCTTCAACCTCACTCTCTCTTTTACTCAAAAAAAAAAAAAAAGAAAAATCATTCCTTTTGCCGAAGCTGGCAATTGGCAGGCAGGTAAGAGCTGGCTTTTGCATACTTCTCAGGTCTAGCGAGGGGGCGACTCGCCGGCGCGCATGAGATCACGAACTTCAGCGGTGGCTGAAGGGTTCCGAGAGACGGCCGATACGCGCCCGTCGTTACTTTGGCTCAGGCTCCCGCGCGCGCGCACCGTTTAAACTCCTTGACGTTAATTGCTGCCGTTGACTGCGGGCTCGGAAATTAGAGAAAACGAGACGAGAAACTAACAAAGATGCATGGGCACGTGCCTGCCGAAAGAGAACGCTTTTTCGACCCTGTGAAGACCTCGAGGGGTGAATACTTGTTCTCTCGGACAAGTTGAATGTCATTAAGCATGGATAATTAGTAAAAGCTACTATTGATCAATGCTTTAAATATTAATGATCATTTCATGATAATAGTATAGAGCAGCTACTAATTCAAGTTCGTTGTAATTACAAGGAAGATTATTCAGAAGAAAAGTCAAAAGTCAGTTTTTTCAGCACAAAATTCATTAGCTCCATTAAGTTAAGCTTGAAATTAACCAATTACTACAGCGTACACGTAAAGAAACAATAAAACTTCGTGCGAAGCGGGAACAACTCTTCTATATCTGCAAAAATGAAGAAACAGTTACGAAGAAAGAAATAAAAAGTTATTGCATTTCTGGAAAAATAAATTTGCCCTTTCCAGATCATAAAAAGGAACCTACCAGCAGTGGTGTAAACTGCGCCTTTACAAGCCACAAGATGCAGCCGGAGCAACACCTCGCAAAATAAAATCTGAAATTCCGTTTACTTAGTTGCGGACTTATTTAAACAGCCATGATTCCCGGAGCGGCTCGAATGCGTGCGAAATGAAATTTCGACTCGGCCGTAAACTGGCGCTCCCCAAGTGCACGCATTTTTCACCGGAGTCGAGGGGGAGAGGAGAGCCGTGAATAAAGCAAGCGGCGGCGCGGGATGAAGCAGTAAAGCGCCGAAGAAGCAGGAGGCGCGGAGACGCGAGTAATAAGAGTCGCGCGCGAAGAGAAATGAAACGAAAAGGGGGAGGTTCATTGCCCAGCGCGGCGCGGAGTCCCGTCGACCATTAATCTGCCGCGCGATGCCGTGAGAGACAGTAAACACTCGTCGGCTACGCCCCGGTCGTTCGCTTTTCCGCGCTTTCGGCGAAAGCCGCGCGCGCACTCTTCAACGTCCGCACGCACTCGCTGCGTGCCAGTTCGTTAGGGGGCCGCCGGGAGAAGGAGGGCTGTAATTAATTTTTCGGTCTACAAAGCGGCGCCGCGCCCCGACCGCCTCGCGGGTGGCCTTTTTACTTTCGCCGTCTTCAACCCTTGCGCCGTTGCTAAGCTATTTTTGGTGGTACTTGCTTTTTTTTGCTGCTGGAATCATCGCCGCGGAATTGTTCGCGCACTTGCGGGAAATTCCGGGAGTATGAAAGAATGCCGAGAGGTTTTATTCTTTGAAGAATTTGTTTATAGCTATTTACATAGAAGCTTAAAGTCGTAATTTTTTATGGAAGCTTTTTATTTTATTCGCAAATTCGTGATGGCGAAGAAAGCTTATTTATGTTGTCATTTGAAAAGCTTTGAATATTTTTATTTCTTGTGAAGATAAACAGCAGTATTGTACAACAATTTTTTGGACAACTGACCATCAACTGCTTAAATTATTATCTAATTATAATTTTCATAAGGGTAGTGGATTTAATTATAAATCAATGGATTTAACTAACTGATTACAGTAAACATTGAAAATAGAATGATTTAATTTTTCTATCTCTGAATTGGTTAATACTCTCAAGATTTTTATAAAATTTTAAGTAGATTAGATTCACTAAAAATACTTTATTATCTCAATTCAAATATTTTCTTTACTAAAGTGAGCTAGTTAAAATACATGAAAAGAAGGAATAGTGTAGTGTAAAAAGAAAAGATTTAAAATGCATACAATGAAACAAAAGATTCAAAAACTGAAAGTGTTCGTGACTGCGGTTGCAAAAAGGCTCAAAAGAGTACCCGCAATAAGCTGCAAACCGTTCGTTTTTATATCATAGTCTTATGACCTTTTTGGCTTGGTCGTATTCACGCAAATATGTTAGTCTATTAAAATGAAAGTAAATCAAAAGCAAACCGACGCAGTTTAAAAAAAAGTAAAAAGCTTCTGTGATATATTTTATCAAAAGAGAAAGCTGAGTGATGAAAGAACAAAATTTACCTCAATTATGAATGAAGTTAATCATGGATTACAAGGAGATATTTGCCAAGTAAATGCTTTTCAAGTCGGTACGTCTAATTATCCTTTAACAAATTTTGTACTTCATTCATTGATTCTGACAGCTTTTAACTGAATTCAAAATGAAAGTATTTATTTAGAACAACCTATAAAATGCAAGCAATAATTTACAAAGAAGAAAAACTATATGTAAAGAAATAGCGATTCACATTTTCACGAGTAAAAATTAAACATTACTTAAAGGAAATAAATAGAAATGGCGATTAAATAAAAGAAGCAAAAAGGAATAAAAGGAATAAAGTATAGAAGTAGAAAAAAGGCGACAAGCAAAAAGGGACGATCGTGGTTAACCCACTTGAAAGCATCGGGCTCGATCGGGCAGACACTCACGGAATAAAAGTTGGCATTCCGTTCGTTTTTCGCAGCTCCTCCCGCGCATTTCCGCCTCCTTGGAGCCGAACCGATAAATAAATAAAGCCGCGGGAGCGAGCGCCGGTCGCGCGAGACGAAAATGAAAAAGAAGCCGGAGAGGGGCTCGAAGACGGGAACGTGACGGGCACGCGCGTCCAGCAAATTGCCGGAGAGTGGCTGGGGAATGATTTATTTACCGCGCGATTTCGCATCTCGCCGTACGAGCACGAGGATTTACCGTCGGAGAGAAAAGTCGCTTTCGAACTATCCCGAAAGTATTTTGATTTTGTTGACGACCATACGCGAAGGTCGCGGCTGTGTGAATTTCAATCATTTCGGATATTTTAGCGGTAGAGCGATGGAAAGAGCTTGGAGAATATACACAATGTTTGATAACGCTGTGATATACTTTATGTACATATCAACCCTCCTGCACGTTTTATAGGTATAGATTATGTGGGAAACACGTATGCGAAATATTCTCATTGCCTAACGCATAGGGGGGTTAAACGAAGAGCAATGCATACACAATTTAAAACAACCACTTATTAAGTCAACCAAATTTTTCTTAAAAAAATATAGGTCAACTGTTTCTTTTTTTTTCATTCCAACAGTGGTTTTCTATTTATGTACTAAAAATCTTGCTAAATTTGTTTTGCATCTAAAAGTGTGTATTCTTTTATCCAATTAAATAACAAATAATCATGTAAGAATTCGAAAATTCGCATAAACTATTTCTTTTAATAAAAAAAAAAAAAATAATTCGAGAATTATGTAAAATAATGGTGTTGAAATATTGTTACCAACCTTTAGGTCACCGTGTTGGTCGAAAAAGGTGGCGGGTGTTAAGGCAGCTTTGAGACGTCGATTTCTGTAAAAGATGAAAGTGATGGCAGCCAGAAGCATCACTATGACCGTCGTTAATATTCCAATCACTAAGCCGATTAGTTGCCTCGATTCCGGTTCCTTACTTTTGTCTGGAACTGAAAGTACAATCGACCTCTTTTTAAGTTTCCACCCATTCATTACAGTTTCCTAATTATTTTAACTATTTTAAAATGTGCTAATAAGAACAAAGTTTTATTTCCTTAATCAGAAGAGAAACTATTATTAAGATTTAAAAGAATAATATTAGGTTTGAAAACGTCCTATTTGAATAACTAAAAATTATTTGGTTTTCATTCACAATAATTATTACTATTGTCATAATATTATGGATAGATTAATTCTGCCGGTTACGGTTGATTAATATATAATTGATCAATCGTGTGTAGCAATATTTTCTATAAGATACTGTTGCATCATTTCTAAATTAATAAATATTTCTGTGGTATCTTTCTGTAAAATAATTTTACACGTGAAAACAATTTCACTAAATACTACAATTTTTTATTAAAAAAAATCGATACTTTTTTATTTGGCCATGTCTGTGGCGGCGAACACGTTGTGGGTCGAGGGTCGAGTGCAATTTTAATCTCTCATACCAGCGCCAGAGATTAAAACAAACCTACGCCGCGATCAAGAGAATGAAAACATCCCTCTCATAGACCGATATTTTAGTGCGCCAATTCTCGTTTTCCAATTACGCGGGAAAGAAGCAATCGAAACAATGAAAAGCTGCACGCAAGATAGGCCTCATAAAGTCCATTATCTTAATAATGAACCCACCGCTTAATAGGACATTGTGGCCGAAGTCTATTTTAATAGCCATTTAGCAGCTTTCACGAAAAATTATGAAGATTGCAGTTGATATTAAGGGATATTTATACATTTTTCTGTGTATTCGAAATATTTTTATACTCTTATTACATAAATCTCAATAAAGAATCTCACCATACCAATAGGTAGAAGGTATTTATAAAAAAATTAGTCTATTTTTTATAGTTATTCGATTTTTCGTAACAAATGATAACCACATTTCGATACCTGATCTTTTTTAAGGTATGTTATTTCAGTGCACGATTGCAAAATCTACATAACAAATATCGAAATTCATTCTGTAAGAAACGTACAATGAGGTAACGAGCTACCAATACGGAGTAAACTCGAACACTCGGCTTATTCGAGGTCTGAAATAGACGGATGACTCGGCGGAATATCGTAGTTTTTCGCGAGAGCACCCGTGCCCCACGGGAAGGGACGGGCGCGGCGGGGGAGGCTCTCGAGGCATTTTGCGCCGCGCTGTCAGAATGTTTTTATTACCCTAATGGTTCCATCGAAAGCGCGGGCCCCGCGCGCACCAGCACAACGAACGGCTCCTCCGCTTCCGTATACGTGTATATACGTTTTTCCGGTGGAAAAGGAAGAGAAGAAGGGGGGGAGAGAGAAGGTAAATATGCTCGCGCCAGACGGCACGGAAAAGAGCAGCCGGCAGTGCTTCTTTCGACACCCGACGTTATAACGCGGGTGCGGGTGGACGAAGTTAATAAAAGAGAGTAGCGATGAACTTTTTAGCAAATGAATCGCCTCGGTCTTTGATGCAATTATCCGGAACCGATGGGAGCGTGCGCGTCTCTCTCTCTTTCCTTTCGGCGCCGTGAAACTTCAAAGAAGCTACTTTTTCCCTTCGTTCGCACGCGTTACTTTTAATTGTGGATTAAGATTTTATGGGCGAAAGTTTGAGGTCAGTCTCAATGGAATTACGCTTTCGATTCTTTTCGCCGGGATCTCGCGAAGCCGTAACTATTTCGAAACTTTGCCGGGGAATTTTCTTCAAAGCATACCAATTCCGCTATTCAATTTGAACAATGCATCTGTTTAAATTTGTTTAAAGCCGAATGAGAATCTTTGCCGGGGAAAAATAGTACGGGGTTCGTTATGTCTCTTGGCTTTTGGAAGAAATAAACTTACATGCGCCGTCGTTCGTCTCAACTTTGTTGAAAGTGGCTTTTACTTCGTCTCTTTGAAGAGGACCTTCATTATTCTGAAAAGGGATTCCAGTGGTCAACACTGTAGCATTTTTCGTCTTTGCTTCGTCCTCTTCAGTGATGTTGTTCACTTCCGAAATAACTGAAAATAAATTAAAACGATATTATTTGCTTTGAAATATTCTCAGTGGAGTTTAATATAAAGCTAACAATAGCTCTGCTAAGTATTCCCAGAAGAGTTTAATTTAAATCCATAGTTTTGCACAGTAGTACACAGATTGTGATTAAAATAAACCAGTTTTATAAAATTTTAATTTTAATTTATGAAGAAATTATAATGTGTTATATGTCCATGACTGTTTTTGATTAATTAGCCTCATTCAAAAGTGGCCTTATTATTCTTCGTACGCGTCGAGCCGTGATGTTACGATTTAATTCGTGCCATGGAATTTCATGGAAATTCCACAAGTTTTGTTGGATCAAGGATTTTAGATTCGGAATTCAAAGTAGGAGTCTCGGTGCAGCAATGTGACTGGCATTTTGAATTTCCAGCTCGTATCGTATAAATTCTATTCAATTTTGAAATATTAAAAACGAGATTTCGAGGGTCCTTAAAAATTTTCACAGAAAAAGCACCGAGCACCGGTTTTCCATTCATTTTGACAAGGTAAGAGGATATATTTTAAAATTTCGTAAAATTTATTGAAAATGTTCTGTACTGTATAATAGTATTAAAAAGTGATAAATTCTTTGACAAGTTAAAAACATTGGCATTTTAAAATTGTAGTTAATAATTATAATTAGCTACCTTGAACAATTTCATTCTTTTTTAATATTTGATTTAAATTACAATCTCATTTATTTAATGAGTATTGACTGTTCAAACAAGTGTTGACATAATTTTAAAACACTGCCTCTTGTTAACTTGTCCTCGTTTTGTGCGTTATTAATAAAAGGTTCATTATAAATGTTATACAATACTTACTTTTGCACCTTGTTTTTTTTTTTAAACTATAAAAAATATAACAAAAAAATAATTCTAACAAAAATGGTTGGGTACGTAATTATAAGGAAAAAAGTTGATCCCTTAAAGTATCCCATTGTTCGGTAGTATTTATAGAGAAGTATGTGTAAAATTATTTTTTAAAAACACTATACATACAAAGTGTAGACTCACCAGATTCAAAGACGACTTCGCTGATCATAATCCACCGCGCGGCAAAGTACATCTGGAGCTTGACAAACCGGCCGGCCCGTGAATGAAGTTTTATCGTGACTTCGCGAGCCTGTTCAAGCACGACGTCTGGCATATACGAGAAGGCAACTGGTTCACCGTTGAACTGGTTGCTTTCCATACTGAAGTAGACCTTCGCGTGACTGAATACCTGTCAAAATTTTAAAATCATAGTTTTTAAGTTTCAAAATTTTGATTTATTACATTTCAGTTGTGAAATGGGATTTGTGTTAAAACTAATTCAATAAATATGTTTGAAAAATTCAAGTATTTATTACTGATGTTCTTGAAAATGATAATCATGTGGTAATAAATAGGTGAAGCGAACTCCTATCTCAAAAGTTACAGAGCAATATAAAATATTGCAGCCGACATTTTTTTACAGCCGAGAAACTATAAATAAGTTTTTCAAGTCAATATAAATCTCCTCATTATAAAACTTACGATCTTAATAAGCGCCGTTGCTTTAACGTCGACATAGCGTGAGCACTCGATATTTACCTGAACGTCTTTGGTGAAGTAGTTGTTGGTATGAAGATGCATCGCCGAGAAGTTTCTCCCGTAATCGAACTCGAAAGTTATTTCCACGGGTCGTCCCAGCATATTCGGCGTGTCGTTCCTCCAGCCCACCCACTCGTAGCCTTTATGAAAAATAAAAAAAGAGAGCGAACCTATTTAAAGTTTCTGCAATCACGTATATTTTATCGCGAACGAGCAGCGGAATTTATGAGAAAAGTGTATTGACTGCGACGAGGACCGTAACCGCATTTTCTTAAGAAGTTTGGTCCCATTCATGTGATTGGTTAAATCATTACTTTAGCTCATTTAAACTTTGGGCTTTACGAAAATTTAGCTGTAAATCAATTGAATTACTTAACCATTTAATCACCCGTGTTATGTTCAAGTAATATTTTACAAAATGTTTATCTCATATTTTTTGTAAAAAAAAATCTTTATTAAAGTTAAATCACTTATGCATATTACATCCTTGATTATTAAGTTACAGTTGCAATAAATTTTAATAGTAAAATATTTAAGACAATCAACAAGAGAAAGACATCTCGAAATAATTATGTATACAAAAAAGTCTGAATTTAAAGATTTCACACGTAGAAACAAAATTTTGAGACACTGCAATGAGATCTTAATTTAGTGATTACAGGATTAATGATAAGAGTTAACTCCTAAATTTTTATTATGTCAATATTTTATTATCCTACGCAATTTTTTAAATTCCAAAATGTGAGTATACAATTTACTAATAATAACGTTTCTATTAAAAGGTAACTTGACCAGAAACGAAGCGTCGAAATATCTGAAATCCAGCCGACTCGACGGAAAAATTGTCCGGCGGTGAACGACCGCACTCGAGGCGTCGGCAGAAACCATTCCGCGGAGGCTGCCGATAGCGCGCGGAGAAAAAAGTCTCGGGTCGTCGCGAGTGCATCCACTCGGACGGTCGTCGACACGTACGCGCGGCCGATTCCGCGGCGCGATTCGCAGCGAGCGAGCGCGCGCGCAAGCATTTAACGGCGTCCTCGATCCCGCGGGGGAGGGTGAGACTCGGCCGGCGCCGTCGCTTCGCACGCCTATCGCGTCCCGCTCGTTGAATCCACGAGAGTCCACTTGTTTATACGACCGGCGGCCCCTCGCGCTCGCTGCTACTTCGGGGCACGTCCCGGCCGACGTGCAGCCGCTCGCGCGGCTCCATTTTCATACGCTGTTGATGAAAAGAAATTGAAGGGAAGGTGGATCGAGACAATGGAGGTGCGAGCGAGGGAAGGGGTTTGCTGTTGAGGTTCGGAAGCGACGAGATGTTTTTTTAAGAATTTAGTGCTACATGAACGAGAGTAATTGTCTTTCTGAGAAGAAATTGCGACATTCATGTAAGTATAGAATGTGTGTAATTGAAAATATTTTATTAGATCAGTAATGGCCATGCTGTTCAATTGAACAAAGAAAAATTAAGTAGTAAGCTTCGAAATTAGTCAGACAGCGCGTTTCCATTAAAATACCACACTTAGCGAATAATAAAGAAACATAATACATTTTTTAATTATATTACTAATTTCTGAATTATTTTTGTAACATTCGTACACTAGTATTATTCTGTTCCAGAGAATAGGGAAAATTTAAGTAGTAAAACTCGAAATTGGTCAGCCAACGCTTCGCCACTAAAATCTCGTGCTATAAAATACATAAACATAATATTTTTTAATAAAATTGTTAATTTCTGAATTATACTTATGACAGGTTCGCACTAGCATTATGCTATTCAAATGAATAGAAAAATTAAGTAGTAAAACTCGAAATTAGTCAGACAACGTTTTTACTAAAATATCACCAACAATCTTTAATTCAACGTGATCAATCGAGACACCCTTCACCTTTGCTTATATCATTATTTATTTATTTATTTAAAATATTTCCATATCCCATATCAGAATTAATTAGAGTGTAACTGAATGCATTTGAGAATAGCTAGTAATAAAATTGCGAGTTCAAAATCTACAAAAATCTTCTTTTTTCCCCAAGTTCGTTAGAATTTTATACACAGCATAAATCTCACTATCACGCAGGAGATCACATAGAAATAATGACCAATAAAAATTGCTGCCTTGCCATTATGCAAGATTAACATTTTTCTCAAGTTATAAACTATAAAAAATGTTATTTCTCTCGTCCTTAACTGCGGATACTTATAGTAAAAAGTCATCTTTAACGACGGAAGAAAGGCCCTTTAGAGCTTATTAAAAGTTATAAGCTATTTGATTGGTGCTATTGATCGTACAAAAATGAGCAAAGAAAGGGTGCGCAGGTGGAAGTAGTGTCGAATCGTTTCGAGAAATTTCTACGCCTTCGAACATTCTTTTTTCATCTTAACGAGCACTTTATAGAATCATATAAATTCCGTTATCACTTTCTTTACCTCACCGTATGAAATTTCTTCAATATAGGCAGGAAAATTAATACTTTCATTGGTCTACCAAGAGATCGTTTGCTAATCAATTAATGCATATTTTAGAATTTAATAAAGTAGAAAAAAATAAAAAAGGGGTAGCTTTTTAGTAATAATCTGTTGCAAACATCGTACATTCTCAGCGAGTTACATTATAAAATAATTGATGAACTAACAGCTTTATTATTAGTTTTATTTTTACAAAAAATTGTTTTCAAAGATTTGTATGCATTCTATTATAAATTTTGACGCACGTTTCAAAATGGTAACCAATCAGATCAAAATACATTTTTTTATAGATTACATTCGATATGAGTATTGATTAAGTTGCCGGTAATTCGGTTATCTTATAAAAGCTCTTACAGATTCTTCCTTTTGAGACATTTGAAAATAGTCTTTTTTCTGAAGCACTAACTTTAAACTTTGACTTAGTTAAGTGATTGAAGTAGGTCGTTATATGGACTTCTCGTGTAAAATGTTCCTTCGGACATAAACTTATTTATTACCTGCTTCGTATGCAGATCTTAACTAAAGTTAGTTAAAATTTACTTATTCACAAAAGCACGAAATTCAATAATTGATTGAATTAAGAAACAACTTCATTTTCAATTTTTGTGTTTATTCTCCGAATAGATAATTACGTATGGGATCGAACAGCGAAGAGAAATAAATAAACCGGAGTGAGGATTCGACGGCACCTGTCGCGGAAGTAGTGCAAAAAGTTTTGTCATCATCTCCTCCATCCGTATCTGCGATTCAAATTTAAAGAGTAAAACCTCTGGTCGAGTCACGACTACTTTGCATTGTTTAAACAGGTTTAAAGGCTCACCCCGAACTATCCTTCTCTCTTAGCCGAAGTAAAAAAAAGGAAAGAAAGAGAAGAAGAGAGGAGAGCTCGCGCGCGAGCTCCTTTTTAATAAAAAGAAAACCCGCAGTCACCCGCCGAGAATGGAGAGACTGCACGAAATGTATCAGCCGGCGGTGGGGGAAGACTTGCGCGGGTAAGCAGCTCGACTTCAATATGTATGTAAATCGAAGCAGATTCGAGCGCAACGAGTCTGTTTGCTCGGCATTCGTATAACAGAAACCTAGCGTGTCTCTCCTCCTTTCTGCCCACTTTCCTCCTCCCCCCCTCTACCGTCCCGTCTCTTTCTAACTCGCTCCTTTTGCCGATTCCCCCGTCGTACCTCCCGCGCGCTCCGCTTCGTTTTTATAAAATGCATATGATTCTTGTCTCTCTGTCTCCCTCCGGCTCGGGAGGGGTGTACTCGGTGCTCCTCCACGAATTTCCCGTTATGCGCGCAGACGCGTGGCATCGGCTAAATCCAAAGCGCATTGCCGGGACCAATTTTGCGGCCGGACGAGAATTTATGGATGTGTGTGTACAAGGCGAACCGAGCACATAAGATCGCTTCGCATTTGCGGAACGACGTGCAATCGTATAAAAAGGCGCAGAGAAAAGTTTTATTCTATTTTCGGTGAGTATGCTATTTTCTTTACAGTTTAAACATTTTTAATAGAATTTTATTTGTCACTAATTGTCGTAATTGTGAATGTTATTCATTAGTGACCTTTTGACGTCATATTTATAGTGAATTTATAAATAATCTTATACAATGTGGTTCGGAATTTTTTTCGATGCTCTTAATTGACTGTGATTTATTCACGTAGAAAAACTAAAAAACTAAAAACTAAACTTTTAGAAATCATTGAAGATTATGTAAAAAGTTAATACAAGCTATGGAAATTTCCCTTAGCCATAAATTATTAAACTAAAAAAAATTTCATAAAACTTGACATAAACGATGATTTGACGATCATTAAAATTCTTTTTGTAAAAAATGCTGATTGGATGCTGTAAATCATTTGAAGAAGCAATTAGCCTTGTTTATGGGTAACCAGCTGGTTGAATCAAAATCATCACGTTAAAACAATATGAAAATATTTGCTTCCTAATTAAAATAAGAAAGGGGGCTCACCTTCGCCATTACCATTGATATCGAGTCTGAAGTTGTCGGGTCCCTTCTGGCCGTCGACGAGCTGACCCAATCCGCCGCTCAGGTACTTGTTCTCCTCGACGCCGTCGTACGTGCGATCCGTGAGATCCAGCTCCGAGCCGCGCTGCACGCCTTGAGGCATCGAGTACGAGACGAGGCCCTCTGCAACGAGAGAACAAACTTTTCGTCTCGACTGGAAAAAAAGAGGCGCTCGCTCGCTCGCTTTCGCGAAATTGCCGGAGTTCGCGGGGTACCGAGTACTCTCGCGCAGATTGTCTTCGGTACATTCTCACCCGGAGGAAGTTCGGGCGACCAGATTTACAAAAGAACGGGGTTCCGAGATTTTTTACAGTCGGATTTGATTGAACTCGTACTTTTTCTGTATTTTTTGGGGTTAACGATTATTAGGTCGTGCTTCCCTTTTAACCGTAGTAAAGTTTGCTGCGTTTTAAATTCATGACTCTTTTGTATTTTTCAAGGTATGTACTATATTTGATGTTTGAAAGTTTACTTTTTAAAACCGGCGAGATCTCAAACCGGCTGGGAATAAACATTTTTTGCGGAAATCTAAATTAATCAATTGAATTTCTTTACTCTTTAAACGAATCTAGGTCGGCACTATAATTAAATTACGAACATTGATTGCTTTCTTTTTAGCTTTACGTTACTACTTGAAGAGGTCAGAAATATTATAGTCATTAAAAACATTTTGATAAATATTTTTGTATCTTTTTTTTTAAGTTAAGGGAAAGCATTTTAAATTTGTTTATCGGATGGGTAAAATTTTTTAGATGTTTCTTAGCAAAATCCACTACATCCCTGACTTAGTATTCATAATTAATTAGATTCTTAATTCAGTCCCGATCCCTCCAGTAACTTTCAATTCTAATTAATACTTAGTAAAAACGGCCGGAGCCGTGTCTGAAATTAGCGGCTTATTATATTACACGGGCACCGGCTCATTACAAGCATCGGCCACAAAAATCCAGCTTATTAATTACGAGCGCGAGAGGGGAGATGGCCGCGATGAAGAAACGTGTAAACGCGCTTAATCGGCGTTTAATTTCGCCCGGCAGTTCGTACGCTCATTGGCCCCGACCGCTCGACACTCACCCCCGCAGCTCCCGCCGCAGTAATTCAAGGATCCCGATGTTCCGCACGGACGGCCATTATTTCTTTCTCCCGGGAGAGGAAAATCGCGCGCTCGCGGCTACCGCGGCGGGGGAGGGAGAGGGTGCAGGTATCCGAAATTAACTTAGATTAAATTTATGATCGGTCGACGTCGGCGCAGCTGGGTCTGCATTAATCCGCGCCGAAACGGCCTTGGCTGGCACACTCGTAACCAGTAACGGAAGAGAACGCAGGCTTTTCCGGCTTCTGGAAGCCCGGCCTGAATTGGCTGAAGTGGGAGAGAGAGGGAGGGAGCGAGAGAGAGATGGTATAGGGGTGTAGACCATCTGTGCCTCTGACCGGTAACTACCGCGGGCGACGGGCGTTCGATCCGGCAGAGCTACGTTCGCGCAAATGCAAAGTAACGATCGAGCGCTTAGATCTTCATCCCTTCGTCGGCGCGACTGATTTTAAGTAGCTCGAGTCCGTTAAAAACGATAAAATATTAAGCCCGGCTCCCGGTGGGCATCTTAGGCGAGTCTCTTCGATTTTCCTCTCCCGGCCCCGTCGTCTTACTTTAATCTTTATTTTCCAAAGGGCGAGAGACACTTGGGGAGGGAAAATCCCTGGGCAATAAAAATTGGTCCAGACCCATAAAAAGGCAGCCGAGCCGCGGGCATCGGAGGCGAGGCACAATGGAGGAAGTAATGTACGATTCGCCGAAAGGTCGAATCTTTTTCGATATCTGTTTCTATTTTCTTCCGTTATGTATCTCGTAAATCGCGTATTACTCGCGGCTCGCAGAGCCTCCGCGAGAGCCAAAACGTATATATATATATCCGGGGTATCGATAGCACCTATACGAGTTGGTATATACACGTCGAAGTCGAAGCGGAGGGAAGAAAGCCGGGAGAGTAGTTCGCTCGCGATTCAAAGAGTCCAAATCGTAAATTTCACTTACCGGTCCAAGGACAGCCATAAAGTTCGACCCGCATGCAGACTGTGCGCATATGAGACGTGTAAGGGATGAAACGGATTTTGGTTGCCACGATGGGTGGATCGAAGATCTGCTCCTTCTCCGTTTGTGGATTGTCGTTTCCCACCAGCAACTGTAACCAAAATATACGGGATATGGGTTGAATGGAAATAAAAATCTTTTGCACAATTCACCTATTTGCTACATTGGAAAATATCGAAAGCGTATACAAGAAACTTCAGATTTATACTACGTGCAATGCATAAAGTACGTACTGTATATATTGCATTTTTAATAGACCATTGAAAATAGACTTTTGAATATCGGATTTAGCTTAATGTATTTTCAAGGGGATATTTTTATTTTCTCATTAAACAACGTGCAAAAGTGCTATTGACACAAACACTAAAACTAAGCCAAGCTCTGACGTGAAGTCTTACAGCTGGCAATCGAAAAGAGTAGCCGAAAGCATCGAGGCTCATAAAACTTTCATGACGATGAAAAGGAGGCAGGCAGTGGCTCGCTCCGAGGGAATTACGCTAATTGGCGGTCACGAATTGGACAGCAATCGTCATTCGCGACCGCGCGATCCTGTACACACGGGGCCGAGTGGTTCTTACGGCGCGGCGGTCGACTGGGTTCGTGAGAGCGCGCGGCTTCAAAGATGGACTATTCATTGGCACTCGGACAAGAGAGAAAGAGAGGGAGGGAGGATGGGGTCGAGAAAGGAGCGGGAAGAATTTCACGAGCAAAGGGGATTCGCGGCCATCGCTGCGCTCGCCAGCCACGTTTTTCCGAATCCGATTAGTGTACAAGCGGGGGGGAAGTAGAGGACGAAAGAAATGGAAGAGAGGATAGGTTCTCTAAATGCTAATTCGAGCGTTAAATCTGCACGCCTCTCCGACCATTTGCTACCGCTTAGCTTTTACTTTCTTTCTTTGCCATCTCTTCGTTTTTCCGTGTTTTTAACGTTTATGTTTATAGACGAGGAATAATTTGAGTTTCATTTAATTTGGTTAATTACTAAGCATAATTCAATAAAGATGAGTTGAATTTTTATGAGTTCTGTGTTTACATACCATATGCTGGAAGGTAATTCGTAAATAAATGTTTGTACATTTCCGATATTTATTCAGGACAAATAAATAATAAACATGATATATTTTTTAATCATTAATGTCTAAATCTCACTGTACTGTACTGCACTATATTTTTGTAATAATCTTACTACGCTGTTCAATTGAACAAAGAGTAAACTTTAAGTAGTAAACCTCGAAATTAGTCAGACAGCGCTTCTCCATTAAAATACCATGCTTTAAAATTAGTGAATAATAAATAAACGTAATACATTTTTTTAATCATATTATTAATTTCTGAATTATTTTTATAACATTCGTACACTAGTATTATACTATTCAAGATAGGGAAAATTTAAGTAGTAAAACTCGAAATTGGTCAGCCAACGCTTCGCCACTAAAATCTCGTGCTATAAAATAAATAAACATAATATTTTTTAATAAAATTGTTAATTTCTAAATGATACTTGTATCAGGTTCGCACTAGCATTATGCTATTAAAATGAATCGAAAAATTAAGTAGTAAAACTCGAAATTAGTCAGACAACGTTTTTACTAAAATATCGCATAATAATATGTGTAAACAATCATCAAATATATTTAACCTTTATAAAATTATTAAGTTCTGAATTATTTTATGACAGTCTCACACTATTGTTATGCTTCTCAAGCGAGAAAAGAAATTTCAAGTAGTAATACGTTAAAATAGTCAGGCAATGCTGCTTGCAAGGCATAAGGAATAAACATAATTATTTTTTAATTAACCTTGTCAAATTATTAATTACTGAATTATTTTTATAACAGTCTCAAACTATTACCATGCTGTTTAATTGAACAAAGAGAATTTAAGTAGTAAAACTCGAAATTAGTCAGCCAGCGCTGCTTCATTAAAACATCGCGCTATAAAATTAGCAAAACAATTCTCTCGTCAGCCCGGGCACTCATAACAATGCGTTTCCCAAGATTGACGCCGGCAGTCTCGGCGTAGGTTCGAGGTATTCACACTCCTAATTTGAGGACGCGGGCGAACGGCGGGGTACGAGCGCGTGCGAGCGCGGAGCGCGAACGTGATAGGCAACGGGAGTTCAGGAAGGCGAAACCGGGGTAGGAGAGGCGGGTGGGCGCGCACGCTGGGGTATCAATTTTATGTGTCGGTGGGACGACGGTATCACCTATCCACGGCCGGCCGGCCTTGTTTATGGGTGTATTAATTATTCGTATCGCGTACGTATACGTTAGAGAGAGCAGGGGAGGGGGATGAGGGCGGACTCGACACCGGCGAGCTCGTATTCTACTCATACAGTGTGCGCTCGGGATGACCGAGATGTTGGACCTCTCTCTCTCTCTCTCTCTCTCTCTCTCTACGCTCCACTTCCGCAGCGGCGTTTCTCGCGCCTATCCGACGTAGCCTCTAGATATAGATGCCCGTGTTTGGCAATCCTGACGTTGCTCCTGTTGTACACGTACTCGTAGTATGAAATTATGCTTTTAATTGATTACATTTTCAATGTAGGTAAAAGAAAATTATTGATAAAAGCTCGTCTCATAGCTTTAGTGGTTAAGAAAATTCGTTACGTTTTGTTTTATTTTTTAATTATTTTTGTTGAAAAATAAATACCGAAATTAATAATTAATCGATTTATTTCCGATTAACTAAATGAACCAAACTACCGATCAATTATTATAACTAAGCAAGTAAAGAAGTTAAAATTTTAACTAAATCGACAAACTTTTTGCACGTCGCCGTGAACTAATAATGCACTTAGTACGTGGAAAAAAAATTTAATTAAAAAATGATGTTTAAAATTGCAAATGAATTCGTGAAATTTAATTTAAAAATGTACAGCCACCAACGGCGGTGTATAGTTTGTTTGTTAACCGCATCCGCGGCATACTTGCTTCATGACTTTCCTGCAAAGGACGGGCGCAAATAAAATTCTTGCGAAAATAACGCGGGCGTCGCGGATGTTTTGCGCCGGGGGAAGAAAAATTTCTCCCGCCCGAAAAATCCCGAAGTGGCTGCGGAGCACGAAACCGCGCGCGCGCGCACGGGGGCGACATATGCGACCCGGAGAAAACTGCGGAGAGACGCCCGTGTCATCCAGCCATTACTCCCTTTGTCAGCGAGCGACGCTTTTTGGCGCGGCCCGGCGCAAAAAAGGCGGGCGAGCGGTAAACAAGAGCAACGGCCGCGAGATAGAAAGTATATAAATGGTCACCGCGTCCCGATATTTCTTTTCGCCGAAACTTTCGCATCGCATCCCCTGCCCTCGCGAAGGGATTTTAACGTCTTTCACCTCGAGCGAATTTTTACCGAGGGCAGCGAACTTACATCATCGGTGCAAAAATTCGCTTCTTCGGAGTTCATTCGCACGCTTCCCATGAATTTTAATGAATCCCCGCGAAATCTGGAGGAGCGCACGAATCCGCGTATTCGTTTCTAAATCCGAGAGCGTAATTTTTCTCGAGCTCGGAACGGAAAAGCCTTTCGCGGCGCAGCCACTCGAAAGCTCGGCTCGCCGACAATTATTTTTTCGAAGCTTAGCCGAGTCGGTCGAAAGAGTGCACGGCTCGCTAAAAACCCCGGGGGGGTCGAGAGGGTCTCGAATCTCGCGTTCCTCCACTTGACGTCTCAGCCGCTCGTCGCGCGCGTGCACCGAGGCTGAAGCCGCGCGCGCAAAGAGAGGCGGGGGAGGCGCTTCTCCTGCGTAGCGTACGAATCGCGCGTAAACAGAGGAGCGAGTGCATGTGTGTGTGTGCGAGCGCCACTTGGGGGCGCAAACTCGAGTCTTATTCAATTTGCGCAGCGAGTAATTCGAAAATTGTTTGCGCCGCTCGGTCGTGAGTTTGAGCGGGCCTTAGCGGCCTTCTTCCGCGGAGATCGACGCTGCCGCCGTTACCTCGCGCTTCTGCGATATATATGCAACGTCGGGCTTTATCTGAGAAACTACATGCTTCACGGTATTGAGGAATAATTTTTTTAAACCTGAAATATTTTAAAAATTGTAAATTTTATAGTACTAATTATTTTATAGTAATAATTACGTTTCTTGTTTGCATATTAGCATCTTCTTACAATGAAAACAAAAGAGAATCTTTCTGCAACTGCTGGTGAGATAAAGACTTACATTTGTAATTATTGGCATGATAATTTTTTTTTTAGCGGGGATTGTTTTATTATTCTGAACTTTAACAGTTAAAAATCTCTTTCTTTCAAATGAAACCCGCATGAAGATTACGAAAAGAAAATTTAATGAGGAACAGAAAAAGTTCATTTTTTAGTTCATGAATTTTCGACCTAAGTATTATTGTACATTATAAAATTAAATTAAAAACCAAGTATTCAACTTTAACGCAGTCATTTGAATTTTCATTAGACCCTTGAAAAAGGATGTTTCTTCTTTTAAAATACAATAGTGGAAAAGTACTTTTCGAGATTCATTAGCAGCGTTAAGTATCGTCCAATTTCGCAAAAGGAATTCCAGCTTGAGGGATCTTTTTGTGCCGGAGGTGCAAAGAGCGATCTTGCCGACAAAAGGGAGGAGAGCCGGGTGTACAAAAGAAACGCGCGAGGATAGAGGAGGAGGCAGAGAGAAAGAGAGAGGTAGCGAGTGAGAAAGAAACGGCCAGAGAGCTCGCGCTCGCGCGGGCGCGATTATGCGGTATGGACCATTTCCGTAAACATCCTCGTAACCGCAATTACTTTGCGCCCGCTTCCGCGCTCTCTCCCCTCCATTTTATGCCCGTACCTATATTACCGGGAAGCGACCTTACGTAGTACACGGGAGGCCGGGCTGGGGACTCTAATCTGTTTGTGGCCGAAATTGGGCTTGCTCTTTGTACTAATGAAGAACTGTTTAATTTTAACGACTTTTTGCGCTGTTTACATTCGTGTTTATACGAGCGGAACGACTTGCAGGGATTTATCGTTGGTTTGAGAGATTCGTCTTTGAATGAATAAGGAAAAGTAATCACGGTTAGGAGGGCGACACTCGTGTCGTAAAAGAAGAAAGAAAATTTAATTTGATTATTAGGGAAAATAGCGGGCATTTTATTTTATTAAAAAAGGGTCGCTTTGTAATAATGAAAGAAGAACTGTAAAAATGAAACAAAAATAAAACAATAATGAAATAATATTAAATAAAAAAAAGCTATATTACAATTTTAAATTTTAATATTCTTTTTAATATAATTTCAAAATTATTTTGTAAAAAGATAATGCGTACATAAGTATGGAATTTTAAAACGGGTTAAGTGGGAGAATAACCAGCAAATGAACTAAAAAAGGTTTCGGCAAGAAACGATGTACAAGTCCTCAAAAAAAGATTGGAAAGTTTTTTCCTTGGTGCAGAGCTAATGTCGTAATTGCAGCTGGAGTACTCCGAGTGATTCGAGTCTCTCTACCACACTCCTTCTATCTGGCTCATTTAACCTCTCTCCTTTATCTTATTTTTTTTTCTTCTTTTCCACTGACTTCGTTTTTTACACTTTCTTTTGCCCCTTACTTCAGGAAATGTTCCTTTAATGATCTGATTGAAAATATTGGAAGTAGAAAAATGAAGATCCTTTTGAAATTTCCAAAACGATTTTATTATATTCGATATTGAATACCTTTCCTAGCAAAAGTGAAAAAAATGAAGCTTCGGCGAAGGCAAAATTAAAAATTTCAAATAAAGAGAACAAAAGCAGGAATGATATGCAAAAAGACCTTTTAGTAAAGCTGGCTTCTTAAATTATCATTACTACTTTATTTATCATTAAATTAATATTGCAGTTTTCTAATCAATTCACGATTCACAAGAAGATCGCGTAATATCGTAAATTTGATTCTATCACCAATTAATTACTTGATTTCCCTCTTCGTCTGGGTTTTCCTCGCCTGGGGATGTACAAGGTACCAGAGACCTACTCTCTCGTCCTCCTTATCTGTCTCTCCCTCCCTCTCTCTTCCTCCCTCTTATGCACATCAAGTAGAACTAGCATTACGCGCTCAAGGAATATATGCACGCCGTCAGCATCCACAAAGGAGGATTTCGACTTCGTTAGTAAGCGCCTCGTGCCTTTAAGTAGGCATAGTACTCGAACGCGAGTTAAAGACGGAACGGCGCTAGAGGTGGATAGTAGATGCCGGAGTGAAAGGAATTCAGGAACGAAGGGAGATATGCGCGGACGTAGATATGCAGAAAGGGAATGCTAGGAAGGAGCAAGCGTACCTATAAAAGATTGATGGATGTATAAGTTCTGCTATTCTTTTTTTAAAAATGTTAAATCAAATCAGGGATTGTGAAGAAGTTTTATAAGTAATCAAATTTTACTAAGATTGATCTATCAGTTAATCTAGTTTAGAATCTTTTTTAAAAAAGTGTTAAATCAAATCAGGGATTGTAAAGAAGTTTTATAAGTAATCAAATATTTCTAAGATTAATATTTTTTAGTTAATCTAGTTTAAAATATTAAATTGCATGCAGTATACATTGTTAGTAATATCTTGCTTTATAGCGGTTTAACCAGTAATTACTGCAAGTAACAATAAAATTTGCAGTAAATCTTATTCAATAGTATTTAATTGCGATCCCAAGACTACTTATAAACTCCTAATCACAGTTCTAATATGAGTTTGTGGAAGTCTTGGCTTATGTTGCCTGCAGGCTTGTTTGCACACATAGTAGCAACTACTTCAAGAATTATAACAGACTTATAAGTATTACAGCATTAAGCGTTATTAATTCGTTTAGCACTGATTAGTATTAAGTAAATAAGTACTATTTTATCTTAATGAATTACTCATCCGTTTTTACATAGCAAATTCTAAACTGTAATATTCATTATTTTTAATAAAAATTTGAAAGATGCAAGATAGTATTTAAAATGCATTAAGTTCCTTCTCATCATTATTCAATTTACGAACGTAACTAAATTTTAAAGCAAAAATAAATTAAAAAGCGACTAAGTAAAATTAAGAATTTTATTTTTTTGCAACACAATGTTGAAATAATGATCCAAAACCACGCATAACACAAACTAAATCCTAAATTTAATCCTTTAACAAATGCCATAATACAATAAGCAAAGGACCGTACATAAGTGTAGAAAATATCAACTCAAGCGGATAACATCGCGTCAGTTTCGCGAGTGCAGCGCAGAACAGAGACGCGGGACGGGCGACACACCGGGGAAAATCTCCGCGTTGCCGAGATTCCTCACGGGCAATCCCGTGCGCCTTGGGAAAAGGCAGCCAGCTCTTGCCCATAATCGCAGCACAATGGATAACGACGTGAGCTCCACCCGATTATATATTGTTTACGGGTTGGGTTAGGTGAGCGCTGTGTCTTCCCGCACCTCGCCCACTCGATATAACGCGTACGCGCCCCGCGGTGGCACGGACTCAAACTTTGCTTGCTCGAAGGTTAAGCGAGACTTCGCATTGATGGGGACTCATTATACTGTCTTTATCAATTACCTCGTGGTCGACGAACCGAACCGGAGAGGAAAGTGATTTTTGTAGTTACGCGTTATAAGTAAACGTGAAAATGTGCAGTACTGTATTTAACAAATTTAAAGTGTCATCATTATTTGAAAGAATAAGTGATTGAAAATCAGGAACTGATTTTTTTGACTAGTAATATTTTCTATTTTCATATTTTATTATAGTATTAAAACAGAAATTGTTAATACCATGAGTTGTGGATAACAAGAAACTGATAAAGATCCTATTTCATTTGCACATGAAAAAGTTACTATTTGATTTGTAACTTTTTTAATTTCAATGGAGATCGTGAACGTCAACGTACTTTAACGAAAGTCATATTACTAATATGAAATTTGAACAGATAAATCTTTTTCTGTCTAACTGTACCAACAATTCTCTTATGTAAATATGTGAATCACGTCTTCTTTTTTAATTTTGGAGTTATTTGCGGTAGTCAATCAATCAAATGTAAATTAATAAAAAGAAAGGAAAATAGAATCTGGGAAAATCCATATTTCCCCAAACTTCATCGCTCCTCCAATCCGACAATTATACACGCCTGTCGGCTTGGGAGCTTCGTGGCGCGACGTGACTTCTCTCATTTCGCCCCGGGGAATATTGATGGAGGTGCCGCTCGCAAAAAGCCGCTGGCCCGGGGATCAAGCCTCCCACGTTTATAAGGGGTACGCGGGCTACCGCGCGAAAAAGCGTTAGCTGGAGGCGACCGAGGCCAACCAAAAAAAAGCGTACGGTGAAAAAACTGACGAAAGAGTGAGAGAGCAAGAGAGAAAGGAAGAGAAAGAGAGAGAAAAGAGATGGGGAGAGAGGGAGAGGGAGAGTAAGAGAGAAAGGGAGGGAGAGAGAAACGATGCTTAAAATCATCTGCTAGAGCAGAAGGGCTGCGCAAAAGGGGTGGGAGAGATTCCGATCCGGCAAGAAAAAAAGTCCCGCCTGAGCGTAGGCAGAGGGAAAAAGCAGTGGACGCAGAAAATTGCTTCCGCACCGCTGCGGTAATCCGCTAATAGCGCGCTCACGTTCGCCCGGTAATCCGTAATCCGCTGATACACGCTCTGCGAATTCGCGCCAGCGCCACCACGTGGCTAAACCGTCGATCCTGAAGTAGCTCCTCTCTTTTCTCCGCTCCGCTGCATCCCTCTGTCTTCACTCTCGTCAGCTCAAGCACCGTTTCGCCCTCTATTAATGCGAAATTCTAATTTTCAATTGGGCTTAGCTTATAGAGTCATGATTTTTTTCTCGAAAATTGTTCATTCAGCTTATGGTTACTTTAATTCCATGTCAATTCTTTACTAATAATTTATGAATGTATTGTTTATTACATACTATATTTGAAATTAAAGGAGGAAAGCCAAATGATAAAGATGAAATTAGAAAATTTCGTAAAGGTATATAATTAATGATAATTATGATTGGAAACATTTAATTAAAGAAACTAAAGATTTCTTCTATCAAAAATTGGGAAGAAAAGTGAAAAAATCCACTATATCTGATAGAATATTAAGAAATAATTGACACATAATCTTTCTTTCTCCAATTTATTGTACAAAGTTATTCAAGTGAACAGAGAATTTAAGTAGTAAAACTCGAAATTAGTCAGGCATTGCTTCTTTAGTAAAATATCGCGCTATAAAATTAGTAAGTAATAAACAAATACAATCAATTTTTAATTAAATTATTAACTTCTGCATTGTTTTTAAAAAAATCTGACATTAGTATTATGCTATGCAAGTGACAGAGAGAATTTAAGTAGTAAAGCTCGAAATTAGTCAGATAGCGCTACTTCACTTACATATCGCACTATAAAATTAGCAAATAATAAATAAACATAATATTTTTTAATTAAATTATTAATTTCTAAATTATTTCTATAACAATCTAACACTAGTTTTATGCTATTCAAGTGAACAGAGAATTTAAGTAGTAAAACTCGAACTTAGTCAGGCATTGCTTCTCCACTAAAATATCGCACTATAAAATTAGTAAATAATAAACAATCGTAATACATTTTTAATTAAATTATTAACTTCTGAATTATTTTTATAACAATCTCACACTCGTATGCCGAGCAAGTGAACGTAGAGAATTTAAGTAGTAAATCTCGAAATTAGTCAGACAGCGCTACTTTACTTACACATCGCGCTATAAAATTAGCAAATAACAAATAAACATAATATTTTTTAATTAAATTATTAATTTCTGAATTATTTCTATAACGATCTAATACTAGTTTTATTATGCTATTCAAGTGAACAGAGAATTTAAGTAGTAAAACTCGAATTTAGTCGGACAGCCCTTGTTCATTAAGAAATATTGTAAAAATATCTAATTTTACTAATTATTTTAAAACGTACAATCAATCTAAAGAAAAAAAATACGTTCACACTTCGTTCCACCTAAAATTACGCATGTCGGGGTAATTGTTCGTGTAACGCCAGTAACAAGTGTCGCTCTTAAATTTCGAATGCAGCAACTCTTCAAATTTCCCCTCGTCCGCCTCGCGCTCCCCGAGGGTAGTTAAGGCGCGAAAACGACGCGGAGCAGTGGAGCGCGCGGCACCTTCTTCAAGCTCGCACGTACGCGCGCGCATCCGCCCAGCCGCAAATTCACCGAGTGCCCGCAAGCTCCTTAAGCGTATATCGCCGCTGCGCCAGCCCCTTAATTCGGCCTCGTCGAGACAAGCGCTACGTAGCGGTGCGCGCGCCCACACCCCCCTCGCGCTCGGTCGAGCTTCACCGATTTTTCCGACGTGACTTAAATGCTCATGCTTATCTTTGCTGTGAATTTCTCGAGCAGTTTTGCCGGACATGGGCGAATGACCTAAAGCAAGGTGCAAGAGAGCTTATTTCATGTTTAGACATTTTTGTTACACACTTATATACCGAGTTTCCTTTTTGGAAATTCAGGTTTTAGGTATTGTAAGGGTACCTGTACTTTTTTATGTAATTTGTAAACGTAAAAATGATAAAATTCACTTTACGCTTGAAATGATTTATGGATAGTGTAAATTTCTATCAACCATATTTAAATTTGCTCCGGTTTTACGACACCCAGTACATAAAAAAAACTTAATGAAATAAAAAAAATTCTCTCAAAAAATCGATCGTTTCTGGTAAAGGCCGATATCGCTGCAAGTGATTTTAGCCGGAATTTCAATCTCGTTTATCTGCGGTAAAATGACTTTAACGCATGGAGGATCTCGCAGCAAAAAAATAGATAGGAGGCTTTGGCGAGGGGGAGAAAAGTCGCGTCGCGCGCGCCGGAGGACGGGTAGTCGAAGCGAAAAGAGCACGTATCGAATTTTAATCAATCATCCGTAGAGACAGCCAATTCTCGAGCCAATTAACATATTCATTTTGCTCAAGCCTTTTCCACCTGGCTTCGCGATGGGGGGACGGCAGCCATGCGCGAGCCTCAACTTCACCCCGATGTGTCCCCGAAATACTCAATTTCGCGATAATGTCATTGCCGGTATTATTGCCAATATGACTGCTGCACGGCTCCACCGGGTTTCTAGGTTAAACTCCGATGAATTTGCTTAATGAAGAATTATGGATGTAGCGCCCGTGGAGTTCCGCGATTTATTTAATCGCGCGCTCGTGGAAAAATTTAAAGGATAAATTTTAATGCTCCGGAATAAAATTGAAATACGGAGTGTTTAATTGAAACGTAAATTAATTCTGATTTTTTTTTAAATTTTCGTCATTGTCGCTGGGAATTCACTTATTTTTCATTAGTTTGAAATTTTATGAGAATTCTGGGAACAGCGGTCAGTAAAGTCGTTGCTTAAAGTGCTTATGGATATGATATGAGATGTATTTTAATTGTCTCTCTGCCTACGCATATGTTATTATTAATTAGTAGATCATTGTTCCTTCTAGGTATCAAAGTAAATAACTTTTTGAAAAACTTTTTCGTTAGGTAAACTGTTTTTATGAACTTGGATTCAGTTTATAGTCGTAAATTTACAACCGAGATTAAAATTTTCATTTCTTATATTCATTTTCTGCATGCGATTGTTTACAGCGATTGAATAAAAGAAGCCACACGAAATTGTGCAAAATTTATTGCCAGATTCTGTCAATGGTTTTTATTAAACAATATGTGCTCGTGACCTAGTAATTCTATATTAACGGTATTGAAATTCGAGTCGGAAAACCGATATATTCAGTTTTGAAATACATGCCTTGAGCGTTTTTTAGACTAACCAATAACAATTCTGAAAACATTTCAGTGGAAAAAAATATTGATTGAATTTTTGAAACCAGGAATTAGATTGCACAGGCGTATCTATGAATAAACAAAGCTACATATCTCACGTTGTGGTAATCAAATATTTCTTGCTATATTCATGGTTAAAATATCAAAATCTATCAGTGTATTTTGAATACTAAAAATATGAAAAGATAGTGGATAATTTTTATTTTCCACTTTTAAAACCCTGAAAGCTTAGTATAGTTTCAAAATATTCATCGTATCTGAATGATTCTTATGATAAATAATTATTCAAATATCTTTTAATTTCTAATTGCTATTCGGGTATAAAAAACGAAATTTATCTTAAAAATTTTCGAAAAACTGAAAAAGCTCCTATCAAACTCAGAAGACATAAATTTATGCGCTCAAAATCAATGCAGGGCACCTCCAAAATCACTTTCAGGCGGAGTTCCGCCCTCGTTCTTAAGAATCCGCATTTATTGCGGCTGCATCTTCGGGATTGTTATCGCCGGCAGCCAAGCGGCTGAGGCCGCAGCCTGTACTCGTGGCCCGGGTCGCTTATTACCGTTTCTTTCTCTCCCTCGGTGAAATACAGACGCCGGCTCTCTCTCGTCTCGCCCGCGTAATCCCAATGGCGCAGAGCAATGAATCCCGAGTGTCAGAATTAGCGTAAGACGCCGGGTCTGCTTCTGGGCTCCCTGGCCAAGATGAAGCACACTCCTCTATCACATCATGCACCTCGTAAATCTTGGCGATTACGAAGGAGCTTTTTTTCCGGCTTTGCCAGTGTTTTATTTTTGCGCCGACGCCGCGATATTAATTTTACCATTCCCGGCTCTGATTTGCATCCGCGCGATATTTATGCGCTCCGCTTTTTTCCGAATTTGATAAATTGGCCGATGTTTCAACTTCGATGACTGGGGGTATCTGAATTAAAAAGAAAAAATCGCTGCGGCAATCAGCGGAGTTTAAAAAATGGCTGATTTTCTCTTGTACGGTGGAAGTACCTCGTAATCAGGACACGTGAGGTCGTTTGAAATCAGTAGTTCGGTCAAACGACGCCCTGTTCCTTTTTACGATCAAGTGTAAAGTTAGGATAATTTGGCTGCTCTATGTGTCTTATAACCTTCATTCCCAATTTTAATTATATGACGTATTCATTAAAAATTTAAGTAATTTATACCTAATTCAAGCAACGTAAACTTCTTGGCAAAATACTTTGTTTCTAGATATACAATTCGATTCATACCATGTAATTGCTTAAGAAATGGTCAGTTTCTACCCGACTTCTACTCTATAATTAGAAACTGAAAAGCTACGATTAAACTGTTGGCAACATCTTTTATTTACCGTTGTCTCGACCAGCGTAAAACTCTCCCGAAACTCGTATACTCGCACTACTCGTGCACGCGAAATATAATAAAATATTCAGCGTATTTGTGCCTCTTCGCTCTCGTGTGCGCTCATTTCTGCCCGGAGGCTGTACTCGAATCCCATTCTTCGTCGGCGCAACGCCTCCGTGTGAACCGCTTTGCCCTCTCTCTCCCCACCCCTTCCACCCTCTCCTACTCTCCTCTCTCGCTCTAGCACATCGTATCCAAGTGCACGGCAGCGGGGCGAGCGAAACTGCCGCCTTCGGGGAAAATGCCAGTATGTAGCCGGAGTCACGTAGGGAGGTTCGCTCGCGCGCGTACGCCCAGACGATAACGTCGTCGTCCTCCCTCGGCTGTATTCAAAGTGCAAAGGAAAAGGAAAAAGCGGCGACGACAACGGCGCCGCCAGCGCGAAGATCACATGCTACCTCAGATTGAGGCTGAGCAAACCTACGTGTGTCACCGACACACCGCCGAACTTCATCTACTGGTGGGGCCACTGCTATTTTCTCTTTGTCGTGTCGCAGCTGCCTTTGGTACTACGTTTTTTCATTTACAACGTTTTTGGATATCGATCTTACTCTTATTTATTAAATAATTTTTAAATGAAGTATTTTGGGTATAATTTTAAAATAATGTTTTCACTTATAAGAGCAAAATAATCTTTCAGAATAGTGTGTATTTTTAGAGGACGATATTAAAGTTTAATTATTAAATATAAGAAAACACTATAAAAAATGTATTACGTGAGAATTATCAACTTACTTGTATAAGAAAATAAATTTTACCCGTAAAAAATAAAATTTAAAAAAAAAAAAAAGAAATAAAATCTTTGATAAGTCCGGGTGACAAATATTTTCACCACTGCAGCGAGCATACGGCCATGGCTCGAAACAATCGTTTGTCGAAAACCGATAGCCGCGCCAGCAGCTACATTACAAACGCGTGACTTTGCGACGAGGGGCCGTCGCTTTATCACGCGACTCGCGGCAATGAACGGGGGCCTTTCATTGACAGAGACACATTACGGCCGCTTAATCATGAACTCGTAGATTTACGATTAATATGGACTGACGGGGGCAACGCGGCAGCGTGGTGGCGCCCGAATGCAAAATGAGAAGCCCATTTCGCCCGGGCGAAGCAATAAATGCTCGCGCAATTAGTGCACCTGAATGCACGGCCCTATTTTTATTTATTTTTTAGTTTTTTTTTTTTTTTTAAATGATTCACCCATTGTGTTTTACAATTAATTGGCCGCCTGGTGGCCGCGCTCGAGTTGCGCGTACAGATGTTATTGGGAGCCGGGGGGTTAGCAATGGATGCGCGCGATGTGTATGCGAATCCGCATGGATATATCTTTTTCATAAAGCTAACGATTAAAAGCAAAAAGAAATTGTGAGCATTCGTCGTTTTTATAGCGAGGATTTTATGATACTGCGCAGTCGTAACTTTGGGAAAAAATTTTTTGACAAAATTGTGTACATCCTGTAGGCATTCAAGTAAATTTTAGATTTAAAAGTAAATAAAAAATATTAAAAGATTGCTTTCTATGTGTTTATTTATACCTTTTACAAACAGAAATAAATAAGATTAAATAGAACTTTGGAATAACTTTATAAATTTGATAAACTTTTATTTAAATAAAAGAATTTACTGTTTGAAAAACAATTATTAAGAAAAGTTCAGAAGCCGTTTTTCGTTTTTTATATCTTACAATTTTAAACAATAAAAAGTCGTTGCCAAAAGCAACTATCGGTACCCATTCAATTATCAAGTACTAAAGTAGTTGGAGATGGGAAGAGCTACCTACGGTCAATCCATTGCGATCGCAGCTGGGGTGCAGTTCCACAATGTACGTACTATTAACATTGCGGTGAAAACTTTTTTCCAAGTTCAAGCTTTCTTCCTCTACCTCTTTTTTTTTAAATTAAAAGAAAAACTTATTATCACATTTTAGTACTATTACATCCGAGAATTAAGTTTTTCATTCTTTTTGATTTTAATTACTTTCTGAAAAATTATACTCCGGCAATTGCTCGAAAATTAAAGCTTTCCAATACAAAAAACGAAAACGCCTATTAAGATACCTAAACAAACCAAAGTGGAGTAATTATAAACCAATTAAAAAATCACAACGGGGAGAGCAGAAATTAGCGGGAGAGCTCGTCGTCGGCGAAAGCGATTGAGCATCGTGTAATATTGAAAAGTCAACCTTTCCTAAAGGCTCGTAATTAATTTCGCGGCATAATAAACGAGATCGCGCACGTACGGGCAATTGATTCAGCACTTAAGCTAATAATGCCTTGCGTACCTGCCCGCCGGCGCACTGTCGGATTGTTTACAGTGAACGACCGCGCCAAATTTGATTTATGGCCGACGGCCGCGAGTGAAGTATGCGCCTATTTTATTAACGCGCGCAAAAAAAAAAAAATAAAAAACGCGGAGAGCACGCGCTCTTCTCGCTCGAACTTTTGCGAGTGTCACGTCCTATCGGCTCTTACTCATTTTGATAGACTAATAGTCATTACAGGTGGATTATTATGATAAAGAGGCATCGATTATCGCGTCACGTACCGTAATCGTGCGTTATCTACGCCCGAACGCAGGCTCGATCAGTCGATTGATATGTGGTCGTGCGATCCAAGTTTGAATACGAAGTTTTTTTGGAATGGCAATCGCTTTATTCTTTTTATTTGAAAAAAAAATCTATATTTCAGTGAAGTGTAAAACCTCTGATGGAAATATAACATTTTTTACGAAATTTCTTTTCTATAAAAAAAGCATTTGCAGGCAATGGACGGAACAGAGTTCACAGGGTTCATGCTTGACCTGATTTTTTTACGCTACAAAGCGGAAAAAAATATAATCTTGCAGAAATGAGTCTTAGCAATGTTAGTTATTTTCATTAATTTAACGATTTAAAAGTTTCAAATACACTTTTACGCAAAAAGAGAAATAAGGATATTGCACGCTTAAACTACACTGCCAAAGCGCACCGAGAAATCATTCGATCACGTAAAAATCGGCCAATCATGCGTCGATATATCTAATGCCGCCGGCTACAATCTCCATTTACGATCTCTCGGTATAAGCAAATCTTTCCCCCCGATGCATTATTCAAACGCACCCGTCGCTGTTTCCCGCTTTACAGTGGCCGTTCGCATTGTCGTGAAAAGTGTATATCGGCCCAAGGTAAAAGAGGTACGGGCAGCTGAAACGAAAGTAAACTCGAGGAAAATAGTATGACTCACGTCCATTCCCCGTCGGTTTTTCCAGCGTCGCCACCCGGTGAAGCCGATGCGCTGGTACTCGAAGTAGTACTCCTCGGTGTACTCGACGCCGTTGCCGTTGCCGAAGCGACCCTGCGTCCGCGTCGCCGTGAGCACGCGCGGGGTGCGCAGGTTCACCTCGAGGTACTCCTTGCCCTCCTTCGTCACTACGTTCTTTGGGCACCAGGCGCCACTGCCTCTGTCGGTTCGCAGTCTGGAAAAATCAGTCACACGTCAATCACACAAAGCGATATATTTTTGTTATGCTTGGTTTTCATCAAATCCGCTATTTTTGCATAGAAGGTTAATGGTGTCAACGGTGAAGAAAGCGCCAAAGGCATGAACGTTTTTAGATTTAAATTTAATTTCATTGACTTAAATTTAGATTTAATTGAAGTTTTTCGTTGAAGAATAATTAGAGAACAATTAGGGAAAATATATAAATATTCAATGAACGTGGAACGATTTGACATTTCAATTTTTGTGGAATCGTTCCAATTTTAAAGGATAAAATAGTCGATCTATATCCAATTTTCACTTACGGCGAGAAAAAAAGTCTCCTCTATTCCTAGTGATAGTACCTATTGCATAGCAAAGCAGGACAGATGCAAATTTCGAAGACACAGCGCGCATTCGATGTTATTTGGATTCATATACTAATAACAGCGGGGCGTACTGCTGTACGCACTCATAGCCTGGAATTGTTGAGGGGGTGAGGCGAACCGGCCGGTCAGCAATGTGTGCACCAGCAGCACGTGGTGATAACGATCAGGGTCATTAGTAATGCTAATGCGCTTTTCGACTGATGAGGCCGACATAATGCTCCGCCACTCAGTTCTCTCTCTCTCTCTCTCTCTCTCTCTTGCTCACTCCCTCACTCGCTCGCTCGCTCTCTGTATCTGGCTTTCCATGTCTCCCTATCGCACTGCCCTTCCTGGCACCCCCTCTTACTATTTGCCTTTATACCTTGAATATCACTATACGACGACGATATTCGGTTTCCTCAAGTCTTGCTCCACACTTACTCGAGAAATCTAATAAGCGTAGGTTAGTGCAAAGTTAACGTAAATTTTCAGCTTAAAGCTGGATGTATTTCACTTCCTTGTAATTAGCTTTGACCTTTTAGTATATTTCAGACTTTTAATACCAAACTGTCTTTTTTTAATGCTGTGCATTTTTTCAAACGAATTTTAAAACAGCTTAAGCTGCTCTACTTTTTTTATTTTTCATGCAACAAAACGATTACGGACTATAAAAACGCGCTATTTTACTCATAATAATTGAAGAAAAATGGTATTTTGTTTGTGAATAAAGAAATTCTTTCGCTCGTGGCTGAAAAAATGTGCTGCTGCGTTTGCGGCTGAAGAAAGTCGCAATTCATTCCGACCTAAAAAGAACAGCAATTCCATTTGCAGATAAAAAAATTGCTGTTTCGTTTGCGGATCAAAAAGGGGCAATTTGCTTCACAATTGAAATAGATGCTGCGGACAATCGAAGAATTCTGTTACGAAAAAAATTTTTCGCCTAAAATACTTTGTCTCTGGTCAAAATTGCATTTTTTTGGATAACAATCGAGAATTATCTTTTCGCACATCGATATTAAAAATTACATCATCAACAATCATCAAGATAAATATGATAATTGATCATTATCTTCATACTATTACGCACTAAAATTGTTATTCAGCCAGAATTGAAATTTTCAAAATTTAACCAATTACGGGAGTCAGCCGTTAGAATCTATTCAGAGACGTGGCGTACATGCGGATCGAGCTTACGGACCGGGGCACAAAGTGGACGACCGTATCGGGGGATTATTCGGTGTGCATTTCGTCGACGGAATGATTTCGACGAGGTGCCGCGCGCGAACCGGTTGAGATGCAGGAATGCCAGGACAATGTTAACAGCATAGCAGCCTAATTAACCGCAAACGTGTTCTCAGCCACTCTCGCTGCTCCATTGTTAACCGCGTACGCGCATGCGCCTCTCTGTGCGCCGCCGTAATATCGGACGGAGCTATGAGGAGCGCGTGCACATAGCGAAATCGTTGAGATGTTTTCGTTTCCGAGCGTTCGCATTTGATTTTAGTCAAAATGTCGAAATATCTTGTTGATTTTCATGGATTTTATTAGTTTAAAAAAAGTTTTTATTAAAGGAATATGTAATTTATTTCTTATTTTTCAGTACACACTTATAAGCTATCTCAAAAACTAGCATCACGTTATACGCTGTAACTTTTAATTTCACCTTGACCTTCCTTATTAAGGTCATTTTAAAGTCAACTTGTATCTTTTAAATAGAAAGTCCTCTTTTCGACGTCCGATTCTCAAGAAGGTATTACTGTAGTAAAGTGGAAACAGAAACTTTCAAAGAATTTCCAACATTAAAAGCAATTTCAGAGCTGTTTATTTCCTTGTGAAACATCTTTTTTAAAAATTTTACGTAATCACTTTGAATTCAAGTCTCGTCTCGCTGTACACTGCGAACCTTTCGTCTTACTATAAATACCCAAAGACCTTGGCTTATGAAAATTTCCTAAAGACACGACATCCGGCTTACTCCAATTAACATTTTAATCCTCCCTCGCGAAAATTCAAAATCCATCCTCCTCCGGCGTGGAGCAATCGCGTGCCGTAACAGCGGAGCGTGCTCCACTTTAAGAAATCCAGCCGCCCTCCCACACTTTTTCCCCAGAAGCTTAATCAACGTAACGCATTCACGCTAGCAATTCCGCATCAGCACCCAAAAGGCTGCGAGAGCACCGAGAGCAATTTGACGGGGGTGGGGTGGGGAGGTTCGTCGGGGAGGGGTAGCGATGGAACGAAGGAGACGTCGAAGGAAAAGCCGAGGGAGAGAGAGAAAGAAGTAGGGTGGAAGACTCGTCTTTTTTCGGTGCTTTCACCGTTCAATGAGCCGACGACGCGACCCTCCGCCAAGCGGCAGCGGCGGCGAAAGGAAAGTGGGCCATGCGAGCACCGCCGCTTCTTCCTCCTCGCCTTCTTCGCCAGCCGTCCTCCCGAGGAAGAGAAAGGACCCCTTTTAAAAAGTCACGTCGTCCCGTTCGCTTAATGCACGTCGAATCGCCCGATGCTCCCGGCGACCGCGCGCCCGGGCGATATTATTTCCCACGAACGGGCGCGCGCGCAAAAAAAAAGGAAAGAAAGAAAACCCTCCACCGTCGGCCGGAGGCCGCATTGTACACTCGTATATTCAAAGCGAACGCCTCTGAAAGAAAGAGCAGTAAAGATGAAAGAGAGCCGGGGCCCGTAAATGGAAAGGCCAGACGAGGAAGCGAGAGGGCGCGACGCCGAGCCGTCAAAGAAAAGTAGCCAGCGGAATGGAGAGTGAGAAGAGAGAATGGAACGGCAGCGGGAAAAAAGCATCGGCGAGGAGAGAGTGTGTACGCTAGGAGGTAGGAGGAAAAAAAGGTGGAGTTGCCGAGTTACGCCGCGCGGTGGGCCAACGAGGGTGGGGGGGTGGAGAGGCAATCTAGAAAGGAACGCAAAGGCACGTGGAGAGGCTGCTTGAGCTCGCGATTTGAAAGACTCCGGGGGAACAAAGGGAAAAATTGCGTATTGCCGCGCGCGTTTCCCTTGAATTTAGATGCAATTAAAAAATAAACGAAGCGTTTTCCGCGCGCGCGCGGAAATGCGAACGAAGTGCGCTTTACGATGAGCATCGGCGAGCCGTAATGTAAAGGAGATCTTTTAATTCCGATGCGCGCTGCCGCGTTTCCTGAACTACTCTCGTCCCATTATCTTCTTTACGTTGCTTTTATTGTTTTACCTCGGCGCTGTGTAACTTTATTTTTTTTTTTTTTTACTTCGTTTATAAAAATTGCCGTTGTATTAGTTACAATTAACGTAAAAAATTGTAAATGCAATCCGGACGTCGCGCGCCGAGTTTTTGTCGGCGGGAATTCACGAGTCGAAATACAAATGTAAAACAGAAAAGGAAACAAAAGGGGAAAAAAGAGAGGAGAAAAGTGAGGCGGAAAAAGGGAAAACCAGCTTAGCGGTAACTCTCTTCCATTATTTTTTGCCGGTTATGTGCCCTCATGGTAAAAACTAATTAAATTTTTCCATAATACTGCAATTCTGATGATAACGGTGGTTACGTGGTCTCATTAAGAAAATCATGCCACCGCCACTCGAGATAAGTTGCGTTTAAAGTGTTTGACATAAACTAATTTCAGCTGTAATACGCAGGATGATCGTTATGCATCTTTTTTTATTAGGTCAAAATTTTCCCTTAAAAGTTTAAATTCGAAATAAAGTGTTGTAATTATTCTGCTGAATAACGTTATTTGTTAACCAAAGGATTGTTTTAATTATTAAATTTACAAACATTACAGAATAAAATCAACATTTATCAGAAATTTGATCATATTTTACGAATCATTCATGGAATTTCCTGAAATTTGTTATTACAAAGGGAGTAATAATAATGCACTTTGTTTTAAAATAATTATAACTCTTGCAAAATATCAACATAACCAAAGTTCGTGAAGTTATTGAATATTTAAAAAAAACTTTTGATATAATAACCAGGAGCACTCGGAAAAGCTTTTGTAATAAATTAGTAAACAATTCAAAACCACTAAACTTCGCTTTTATTTTAAGCACTTGGAAATGGTCGTTCCCCCGCGTAGTTCGCGAAACACAAACAAGGACAAGTTCAACAAAGAAATAAACGAACTCCCGGGCGAGAGGCAAAAAAGGGGGGGTGGGAGCGACAGAGTGAGCGAGAAAAGGGAAAGAAAGTTATGGAACAGCGGAAAATCCATGAAGAGAGCCGGAAGTGGCGCGGAACTCCCGATTGTTTGAGGAGGGGTCCTGGTGCATTAACCTAAGCACGCCGCCCATCGATTCTGCATTCTTTTTCCTCCTCTCGTTTCGTTCCTCCATTTTTTTTCTGCTCCCGTTCACGACAAAAATGTCATCCCATTTCGGGCAGCGCGCGCAAGCTCGCCTCGGACTACCCATTCGAACGAGGCTGGAGTCGCGTTTAGAAAAGGATAACGGAATACACGGAATGCAGTGATCTCGCGGAGCCGCAGTCTGTTATCGAATGCAGCGGGAGTGCGCGCCGACGAACACGCTGTCACCCAAATGACCCGTGAAAATTCATGGCGCTCGTATCTCCTTCGAATTCTTTGATCATAATTCACAATCATTCGTTATTATTTTTAATGATTCTATAGTCAGCCACATTATTTTTATTTTTACAATAATTAGAAATTTTTATTTATTTTAATGGAAGTTTTCGTATAATTATTTAATTGAATTATTTAAAAAAGGATAAAATATAGTGAAATAAGATGTACTTATAATTTTCAGGGAGCTGAATTTAGATATGAAGAATTTCCTTCAGATTTTTTCAAGCAGGAAATGTTCAAAAATGTATACAGAGGAATCTATAACAATACCATTTCTAATTTTATAACAACTTTCATTGAAAATTGGATTTCTTATCGGAAAAAGAAAGAAAATAGAATTATGTCACCGTTATTGCAACGGAATAATAAATGTAAGTAGAAAAATATAAATATGGTCAGACATCGACTTTTTTTAACTTTCAACAATTAAATTTTTTTTCTATGCTTTATATAAAAATAAACTCTTTAAATTTTTATTCAAATATCGCATTACCTTCTTCTCATGAGAAATTCAAGAAACATCACTCTCTTTTCTGATATTTCTTGAATGTTATCATTTAAAAAAGAAGACAAATATGTACTTATAATTTCTCGGATATTCTTATCTAAAATAACATTTTTCTTTACGGAATTTCTTTTTCCTTTCTCTTTTCTTCGGGAGCGCATAAAACATTATCTTAAAAAACTTATTTATTCTACTAAATTTCCATCTTCAAAAAATTGAGATCATTCGTGAAAAGTGATCGTTTTGTTCCAATTTGTTATAACCCTAGATATTAGAAAATAGTGACATTTGTCATTGTAAGTATCCAAAAATACAAAAAAAATCTGTTTTAATAAAATTTAATTTTTAAAATCTAATTAAATTTTACTAACTTCCAAAACAATGTCGCTCCTAATCAAACGAATAAAAATCATTACTTTTAATAAGAAGCAGAAACAACTCATTACTAAATCATTTATTTTTACATTTTTCTTCAACAAATATTTATGAACGAACAAAGCAATATTAAAAGGTTCTAACCACACGATTCCCTCCCCCCCCCCCCTCCCTATCCTCGGCAAATAAACGTGCCATTATATTTCTGGTTCGTGCGAAAAGGGAAGGAAGAGACACGAACGGGAGGAAGGAGATCGCGTGTTCCCTCCGAACGACGATATTAAAACGTTCGCGGTGTATATAGTCAAAAAGGCAGGAGGCGCCTTACTTCGGGCTCTCCTGCATACTCCTCGTTTTCTACTTTCCGCAAATCGGTCAATAAGAAGAGTGGTTTCGCCATTGACTAAGCGAGCCAAGTCATCCATCTGCGTCGCCCGATTTCACTCCGCCTTTGCGGCAGCCGATCTCTCATTACTTTTATCGACGATTTCAGCTTAGCCCATAGTGCCGTGCACTTTTGCATTTGCACGTTGATATTTTTTTTTTCGACATCAAAAAGCCTGCCCCTGTCGTGCGATTTTTTTTACTCGCAATCATCCCCGTTCTCAAAAGAAAAATTGAAAAACGCTTTTTTGCTTGAAACCTCGACGAGCGAAGTATTTTTCATCCAAAATACTATAGCTGTCAAAGGTTTTTTCTTCAATTTGTCGATAAATTTTAATAATAATAAATATTGATTAAAATGCAGAAGGTAGAAAAGGGGTAATAAAAATTGAATTTTTCCCAAAATGTTAGTAGGTAAAACATTAAATGCACTATTCTAATTTTTAATAGAATTTTTTTTTTCCACGAACAAAATAATATAAATTTATTATATAAACATTACAATAAATATTACTTTCAATTTGAGATCATCAGATAAATTTACGTACACACGTGTGTAAAAGAAGTGATTCGGACATACCGCAATTGTAATTAACACTCGATAATTTATTTAACCTCACAAACATTTATTTCGCTCAATTCAATATCAACCCCTTATCATTTTTCTGCTGCTAATTAAAAAGAAAAGCTCATTAGTTCCACTCAGAATCCATGGGGGGGTGGGGGTCATTCCCACGCGGTGCATCCCATTCTCGGGATGTCCGGGTTTTCGCGACAGCGCGTGTATGCCTCTCGCGAGTATCGCGCGGCCGAATCGAGCGGAGTGAAATCGACTGGCAACGTTCGCACGCTCGACCCCGGCGATAGGGCCGCACGCGGAAGTGAATGAAATCGATTTTCGTTATCGCGCCGCCGGTGCTCGCTCCCCGCGCCGCGCTGTCCTCGGAATAACACCGCACGTTCGGGGGATGAGAGGCGAAGGGACGGGAAGGCCGCGCGGATGAAAGAGGCGGGATGCCCGTGCAGCAAAATATTTTTCGAAGGCCTGCGCCAGGGAGGGAGGGCGAGGGGAGTTTCCGAAATGTTTGGCAGCGGAGCTTCGTCGAAAAAAAAAACGCTACTATTTCGACCTGAATACCTGCCAGCTTGCGCGCGAGGAATATATTGTACTTGTATGCGGTGCTATTGCCGTTTTTAAAAAATCATCTCTCGATTGATTTGTTTTACTGTAATGGTAAGCTCTGCTTTGTGCTGAAATTTAAATTTGTGGAATTGTTCAATTGTAATACTCAATTTGATGAATGCATATTGTTAGCCTTTTAGTTTTAATTAAAAAATGTATTTCTAACGATTTATTTTTTAAAAATAAAAATTCATTTATTACTTTTGAATAGAGAATATTACTCTGGTGTTGATCGATTGAAACGATAACAATGTTCATGTTTGCACTTTAATCAGCAAATTAAGTAACTACATCGCGCAAAAACGCCAAGCTCACTTGTAAGCGGAAATTTCTCTCTAAAATCATCCCCTCATCTTTTAAAGTGTTGTCGCAAAATTTCCCGACTCCATTGTGTAAAACAAAACTGCGGTCGAAAAAAAAATATTAAACGAGTCTCAGCGGCACACGCACGCGGGATAAAAATCTCCCTGTTTCCCGCGTAGCGAGCGTCTCTCCCCCGGTCCTCTATCGTTTCATTAAATTTTTATTTTTCATCAAATGCTCGCACCCCGGCGGGAGAAAGGAAATGCAGGACAACGGCTTTTTTACACGCAAAACGCCGGGGCGTTCCACTTTTCAACTTTGTGCACGCCTACAACGACGACCGCGTCAGAGGAGCCCAGAGATAGCCGGTCCAGCGTAGCCCGCTCCGGCGCGCTTATCTTCGCTTTTTCCTTGCTCTTGCTCGCTTTCAGTGCCGCGCTACCCCGTTATTTCGGCTCTCCTCTTTTGTAAATATGACAGACGCAGCCGAAAAATGTTTCGAGAATGGTTTTACGACTACAGCGGCGGGACTTCACTAAAAGCAGGTCAATTAAGAGATTTAATCTAATTTTCTTTCTGTATTTAATTTGATGTACGATATAGGTTTTAAAGATTTTCTTTAATTAAATGATAAAATACTCACTGTCTTCTTCGACATTTAAAAAATTATGAAATCTTTTATTTATTTTTAAATAATTTCTACTAAATTATTTCTAATAAATATAATCAAATGTTTGCTGTCTTAATTGTTGAAAGTAAAAATAAATCTCGCTGTAATTCATCATAAGATTTGCAAAAAAACAATTGGCAAACAAAAGTGTCAAATCTAACTACACCAAATAATTTAAAAATTGAAATTATCAAATTAAAAGTTAAACAAGCGCACGCTGAGTAATAAATTCAGCTTCGTAAAAAAGTGTAGCCGAATAAAATCGTTATTTTTATTCCGTGTATACATAAAACACCGGCCGTAAACCTGCGGGTGCTACTCGTGCCTAAAAAAAAAAGAAGAAAAAAAAAGAACAATGCAAAAAAAAAGCACCGTACATCCGTGGCGCGGTACAACGTAACGTATTAATTTCAAAGCAATAAAAAGGGCCAACCTCATTCTCCGCCTATCCCCCGCGGGCCGCTCGCAAAGCAGATAAACGCGCGCGGCATACATTCGCGCACAAAAGCTTTGACGGCAAAGCGAGCCCCGGTAATGCCTCTCCCAATTTACACGGGGCTTTTTTTCTCCCGCCAAGTGCCGCGCGCGCGCGCCACCGAAATGGAGGAGCCGAAGCGCGCGGCATTGCGCGATAGCGCGAGACAAGTCGTCGCGTGTGGCGGGCGGTGCTTACTCCGCGTAAATCGAGCTCGAATCGGCGGTAACGCCCGTCTCTCTAAGCTCCTCGTCTCGTGTCTTCCGACGCGACGGTAACGCGAGTTTCCTCATCAAGGACATTCCGCTTGTGCTTGCGCGGACTTTTTTCCCCTCCACCCCCGGGGAGGTGCGGCGTTGTTCGACGTGCCCTCGTCACGGCTGCTCCGTTTCGCGCATCGACCCTGACTCCCTCGGCCCGTATGGCGGACACTTTAGCGCGAGCACTTTGCCCCCTTGGCTTAATAGTTCGCGTTAGTCAGTTTTCAGGCTTATGACTCGTGACGATGTGCGGTGCTTAGGGGGAGTTTACGGTACGCAGCTCGAAAGTTCTGAAAGTCACGTTGTTTATTTCGACGCGATGGGCGATTTTCTTTTCTCTACTGTAATCTGAGATACTCTGCGTTATCCTTGAAGTTTTATGCTTAATGATGTATGTTAAAATGAAAGATTTAGATATGCCTGACTATACGTAGAGTTACTCTACTTATTCATATGATAAACGATAGTTTCTCAATAGATTCTTAGTCATATGTAAATCAGTTTTGGGCAGTTAACAGTTAATAAGTTTGACGTATAAAAAATTAAATTTTTCTGAAATTATGTCAGAAAGGCGTACATAGAATCTGAAATTATCTACTTCCGTCATTCTTCAAGTTTGATAGTTAATACGATATTACATGATTAACAAAATTGTTAGTTATGTCTGACCATACACAGATTTATTCTACTGGTTTATTCGATAAAATATAGTTTCTTAATAGTAGATCCTCTGCAATATTTAAAACATTTCAACTATCAGTTTTGGATAGGAATTATTAACAAATTTAATGTATTAAAAATTCAATGTTTGAAAAATTATGAATGTTTTATTCTTTCTCTGTTGTAGTTTCAGATAAACTATAGCATTTAAGTTATGCTTGAAGTTTAATCATTAGCACGAGACCTGATTAATACTATTTTTAGTTATGTCTGACTAAACACCGATTTATTCTACTTATTCATAAGATAAACTAGAGTTGCTTAACATTAGATCATTTGCAATATTTAAATCGATTTTAGGTAGTTAATTATTAACAAATTTAACATATAAAATATTAAATCTTTATAAAATTATGAGTATTCATATATTATAACGTTTATTATGTTGTACTTCAGTATTGAAGTTTAATCTTTTGTAAGTTGATGCATAAATAATATTTCGTTATGGCTGATTATAATCGAACATATTCTACTTGTTAGTACGGTAAACTACAACTACAGCATATTAAATCTTTCTTTGCTTAGAAATTAATGTCATGTATAAAAAATGTAACACAAATAATTTAATCTTTGTAAAATTATGACAACAAAAATTGTGAATATTACTTAACACGTCTTTTTCAATATTGCGTTAGTTATAGAATGACCCACTTGTAGTTGCCAAGCCATGAATTCATTTACATGAATCAAATTAATTAGAATATGCTCTTCATACATTAATAATAAATTTTAAGCATAAACATAATACCCATGAATGAAGTATCAAAACTAAAGAGAAGAACCTTAATCACCTCATGTCGTATTAAACTTACGTTGAATCAAAGTTAATTACCATGACACTAATCACGAAAAATCATCGAATTCCCACGTATATTGAATTTTTCATTTGGGCTCCGATAAAATCAAAAGAGCACAGCGGACGATTAAGGGTCCGTACGAGTCAATTGAATAAACGGACGATCCGCCACTTACGGCGCTTTCATCAATAAAACGACAGGGCGCAAACAAATGAATTCCCGCTCGGGCTGGAGACAATTAATTAGAGCCGGCCAAAAAGAGAAAGGACTGCAATTCCAGCGGATGAGTGGCCCGGCTCGGCTCTCGACAAGTTGATACACCGGGGGCGCGCGACCGGCCGAGCCCCCCCGCAGCGGCGGGGGACGTTTCGGGGCCGCGATATGATGAATCTTCGATTCTGCCCGGGCGAGCGTGTCGCGCGTTATTTGCGTGATACGCGAGTAAGAGAGGAAGAGGGACGAAGTGAGATAGAGGAGGGGAGGGGGGAGAGGAGGGACCGGCCCATAAATCATTCGCGGGGCGTTCGCGCCGCGCTGCTGGCTGCACACACGTCGTCGCGCCGCCGGCGAGAAGTAAAACGTAAACGCTGGTAAACGAGCGCGACGGAGGACACCCGTTATCATCTCCTGGGGGGAGGGAGAAACGTATTAACGCTGGAGTGTGTATCGGGGAGATTGATAGAGACGGAGAGAGATGCATCGCTTGAGAGCTTTGAGTACTTCTCGCTTATTTTTTTTTTCTTTCATTTATAAGTGAAGATAAAGTGAGCGAAATTGGGTTTATAATCGCGCAAATCTCTTATATCATTTTGTGTCATTCTTTGCGCTGAGTAAATATTCCGTTCTTTTTTCAGGATTGCCGCTTTTGATAGTGTTCGAGTGCTTTTTTAATATTTACTGTACTACTGCAAGTTGACGTACTATACTTAAGTACTTGAGTCTCTTACTTGTTAGGATCGCTTCACACATTAAAGTTTATAAAAGTAAAATGAATTTTTATAATATTCGGGTACAAAAATGAAAAAGAAAATATAAATTAATTGATGTAGCAGTTTTCTTTTAATTTTGAGACAAAACTCAAAATCTGTTTCTTCATTTTTCCTCTTCTTTAAAAAATGCTGCATCTTATAATATAAAATCTGCTTAGATACGACGTTTGGATTAATAAGCTTACATCAAAGTAATGCTCTCGGCAAAATAGTACAGACATTTTTACGTTGTAAAGAGCATCGCGAAAAAACCTAATAAAGAGGTGAAGCTACATCGCAGAAAGGAGCGAGAAAAAGCTTATAAAACGCGAGAAGAGAGTGAAAAAGAGAATAAAGGGGCGCAGAAGGGCTGTACGAGGTGGGTCGGAAAAATGACTGGAATCACATACGCGGGCGTCGGCCGTAACGTTTTTGAACCATAATGCCAAGTATAGGGAGCGGCGTCTGTAGCCGCGGGCCAACGCTCGTCCTTCCATTTCTCCCGGCCTCCTCCGCGCGCTGAAAGCCACCGCGCGGGTAAACGTATCACGCGCGATATTTCTGCTGTATACGTGTGATTCTTCCGTTCTCTCATTCCACCGTCTCTCCTTTCCTTTGTCCTCTCTTCCTCTCCCTTTTCTCTCTCTCCTTCTCTATTTTTTGCAGTCATCACTCCCTTACGTGGCTCCACTTTCTCTCGCACTCTCTCCACTCTCATTTTCTCCTCTCTGCGCGAGACTTTGACTTTTCAATCCTAGCGTTGCTCTCGTTGCGCGGTCGCAACTAAAATTAAACTTAAAACGTGAAGGTTCGCTGAAAATTAAATCCGTAAATTAAAATAAATGAAAGCAGCTGAGAGCTGATATTAATCAAGAAAATATTGGAATTTAATTTAAATTTTATCTTTATTTTTTTTAATAATTAATTTTAAATCACTAAAAATCTTATTCTACATTTAGCAGCGTAAATTTAAAAACTTCTTGTATAAATATAAATTTAATCTATACACCGTTTTATTAAAAAATACGATCTTCTAAAAAAGGAGTGCAAAATGATGTGCAGTAATCAAACGCAATACCCGATAATTGTGCTTCATTTCATTAATAAAACTGGCGAAACAATTTTTAGTCGGACAACTTATAAATAGATTGGTCATTCTTTAAAAGGCAGCCTCGCCAGCTTTCATTCTACGGCCACCTTTGATTTTCTATTATTCCCGTATCATTGTTCACACTCTCCTCCTGGGCTATCTCTCGCCTTCCCTTTGACTCCCTCGCGCTCCAGCGGCGTCGAACTTTCCTTGTACCCCGCCACGAAGCTTTTTTCCTCCCGACCGGCCCCTTCCTCCGCCGACGCTTTGTCAAGTTTTCAATGTGTCCCCCCTCCCCCCTCACCCTTCAGTCGTTCGAAGCGATACGAATGGCCGGGCGGCGGTACCTGTCGAAAAAGTTTCCCCGTGTTTCCCTGCTGTCCGTGGCTCGTATACACAGGACGGAACGAGGCTCGCACCTCCCCGCCGGTCGGACCTCCGAGCCTTATCGATCTGCAGCGTTCCGGGCCGGCTGCCGTCTTACCGTCATCTCTCCTTTATCAACCGGACAAGAGCGAGAACATGCAAGGCTTGTCTAAAAAGGGGATTTCGCTCTTTTTTTATTCTTTTTTTATCGTCCCATCTACCCCAGCCCTGAAAACGGCTCCCGAACAAAGTAGATTTATTTGCCGGAGTGCCGAGCGTAGCTTCGTCTCGAGCGGTGCGATTGACGCGACGGATAATGCTTGTTGACTCATCTAAGCTGCTTTGTTCCCTTTTGTTGCTTTGGATTCATTAGTAATGAATGAATTTTATGCGATGATAAGCATTTCAACACATGTTTAACCTTAGGAAAAATGTCTGCAGAATGTTCTGCAGAAATTTCTACAATAAATTCTGCAGAAAATTCTGTAGAGATTCTACACATAAATTATGTAGAACAGTTTCCATTTTCTGTCATGTTATTAACTTTGTAGTGCAAGATGTACACGCAGCAGCCGAAAAACTTGATATCTCGGACTCAACATACTCCCTTTACACCGCGTTTCGCATTTATATTTTGCCGATAAAATTTTTCGCCGCTCCCGGAGGGTACGTGAAAAAGCCGTTAACATTAGCGCGCTCTTTACAGCGCGGAATTATGCCGCGTAATTGCATCTGACATTATATGTGATAAATTATTTACGATAGCGCTTGCATATTTTGCCCGCTCTATCCTTTCCTTTTTCTCGGCAGCGGCGCAAACTGGCGGCCCGGGGCATAAACATAATTACTTCTCGTTTTCTACCGAGTCTCACCCACCCACTCCACGCGGCGTTTCGCTTCTGTTTTCTGCGCAATTTTTAATGCTGTTTATACATGCGCCCGGGTTGCTGGCGGCGCCGCGATCAGCGTAATTGTCGGAAAAAATTTGCCAGTCCAGGCGAATCTACAACCGGGGAGAGAGAGGGAGAGAGAGAGAGGAAAGCGGAGGAGCTGCGCCCGCTGCTCCTAATACAGATTTATAGTAGCATAAGACCCGAAGCTCGTGGATTTAATACAGGTATTATGCTGAGGCAAGCGCGTGGAATTTACGCGGGAATCGGAGGCAATTTGTTGGTGTAACCCTTACGCCCTCTTTTCGCGGCTGTAGGTCTCCCTCTCCGCCGGAACGTTATTAATCGTTCTTAATTCTCAAAAATTAATTTTTGTATAATATACTGATCTATTTATTTCATAAAAGTTACAAATTCTTGGGTATATCAGTTATTCAAGTCGACCTTAAATTAATTAATGTTTAAAAGTTATTTGAATAGTAAGAAAAATCCTCTCTTATGATTTAAAATGCATATTATATTAAAATTTATGTAAATAATTTTGTTCTTATTTATTCAATGAAATTGTTTAATTAACTTGTAACGAAAACAGCTTTGACTTGATGTTTCGATTAACTTGTTTGAAGTTGAGTCAACTTGTAACTGCACCTCGACGTTTGCCTTTTCGTGTTTCATAAACAAAGCAAGACTCGAGACTATCGAAACAGTCTGATCACCGGAAACCTTAAACTTCTCCTGTTCCAGAGAACTTTAACAAGGATAAACTATACCTTTATACCGTCTTCTTGTTCAGTATAGATTAAGGACTCACTTGTAAAAGTATTTCTATAACAACAAAATTTCTTTTTCAATTTTAACATTTTGTAATTTTGTTATTACATTTAAATAAATATTAGTGTTATCAAATATAACTTCAAAGATAAAGTAATTACTTGCTATTAAATAAGTGCACCATTTGCAGCGAGAATTTTTCTGGCCTTTTTTCGTCGCAAAATTTTTATGAATCGAACTGAAGCTAATAAAAGTTAGAAAGTGAATCTAGACTATAATATGTTTAGATTAATCAAATACATTTCTAATTACTATAAAAAAATAAAAGAATAAAGAAAATTCAAATTTCCATCACCAGTTTGACTTCTTTTGAATTTGCGGCTGTTTTTGCCTGGCAACAAAGCGTCAAAGCGAGCCGCGCCGATGGAAAACAATTTTTCACTCCTGATACTTTCCGCGCCTCCCCCTCATCGTCGAAAAATTCATAGATGCGCGCGTAACACAGAGAGCCGAAAAACGGAGCGAAGCGCAGAAAATTTAGTCGAGCGACAAAAAAGTTTTGAGTTCAAAGGATCACACGAGCGCGCGAGTGGTACCTCGTCAACGCAGGAACCTCGGGTCGTCGGGGCCGCCTCCTCTGCGGTCCGGCAAGTGGATCCGAGCTTATCGAGGCGGCAATATTTCGAGCCGATACATATTCAACGAGGCATTAAGTCCACGTCGTATATCACTCCGAATTTCGTTTCCATTGCCGGTACGTATGCATTAAGCGGCGGGACAAAAGGAGCCAAGGCGCATGCGCGCGCGCGCGCGGCCACGAGCCAGACAATCCACTTGAGACTCGGGGAGTCTCAGATACGATTGTCCCCGGAAGCGCGCATCTTTTTCCCCGTACATACCTGGCGTGCTTCGCCCCCAGGCTGGGATCGTACATCGAGCTCGCCGAGATGTCCTCGTCCGGTATTTCGCCGCTCTCCATGCCCAGCGCCGCCGTGCATTGTCCTGCAACAATTAACGCGGTCGCATTAAGAGGTGTTGCTTGGGCTCCCGCTAATTATTCGCGCATTTGTATATTCATTATTCTTGGCGAAATTATTTTGCGGTGTAAATCTGACAAGATAAAATTGTTTTCTTTATTTTTTCTTTTGCAACTGCAACGAGACAAAACGATTAATAAATATTTCAAATAGTTGAATTTATTCAGAAAACTTTATTTATTTTTATCTATTCAAAATTAATTATTGACTTTTCGTCGATAGTTCTGTCACTTCTTGATTTAAGATTTCCGCTTTAGAAATTCATCAATCTTTTCTTTTTAGACAGGTGTAATTATAAATTTATTGAACTATTCACTGTTTGATACACGATACATGAGAGTCAGAAACAGTGCATGTATTGATGGCAAGAAGTGCAACAACCGCCGTAGTATAGCTCACAAGTTTCCGGTTTCAAACCTGTCGCAAGCACAAAATAGCAATTCAACTGCTATTTTAGCAAAATTTTTAATTTGAAACATGACGTCAGAGGTGGGCAAAATATTCAATTTGAAACATGGTGTCGAAAGTAGGATTCTACAAATCGTAATTGGAGCTGTGCTTCTTCGATACCTCGTGTGACTTTGAGAATTTGTTTCTTTTAATATACTAGCAAAAATAAACGCGTTTCGAATATCCCAGATATATTTTTTTACCTACGATGCATTATAATTTTTGAGATTAGGAAATTTATACAAAATCTTTTTGAATTTTGGCTCCATTCGACCGGATGTACTCGTGAATTAATAAAATCCCGTTTTAAATACTTTATAACATTCTGCCATGGTTTTTTCAAGAGAGGAATATTATTGAAAATGTTGAAGATCAGTTAAAATTCTACCGTGCGCATATGCATGAATAGTGTGTATATCTGTCAGGGAGTCAGCTCGGAATAAATTGCAGCTGCGTTGCATTTAAGCTGGCCGAGTTATACCGGCGGAAAGTTTCAAAACTGCAGAATGCACCGGATGTCAGATTAGTCAGCCCTTCGGACTCGACTATTACGCATCCAGCTTATCCCCCCCCCCTCTTGCCCATACACGCGCAAAAATTCGCCCTCTGTCCCTGCCGTTGGAATTAGCCTCGCCAAGTTCGAATGGACGGGACTGGGCGAAGGAAGGGGGGAGGTCGTGTGTTTGTAGGGGATTCGCGCGCAATACCTTCGCGTAACCTACGGCCTCGAGTCTCCATCCACTTTTCCCGCATTACTAGGACAAACTTCCAAAGCCGAGTGTCGGTGACTTATTCGGGCTGGAGCGTTCATTTCAAGTTAAATCACCTAGACCATTGCTGCGGCTGTTATACTAACCAACTACTCGTGTTTCTCGTACCCATCAGGCCTCCGTAACCTCGACAACGCGCCCTTTCTTTACTACGATGCCCTTAGTTTGAATTAATCTCAACTGCTTTCTCAAGCGATTCTGGGTAGTTTAACCATGCGAAGATTTGCTAAACGCTATTAGGGCGTTAACGACTTGCCGTTTTTTTCGTAATTTGATTTTTACTGAGTTGACCAGACTCGTAGCTTGATCTTAATTCATTGTTTATTCTTGAAGTAGCCAATGAGTTTTCAAATCTATTTTAAAGACGAAATAAGGTACTTGATGAAAGATTTATATTAATCTACTCTGGGGGGTACAATTATCTTGTAATTACAAACTGTAGTTGCTAGAATTTAATTGTTACGAGAAAATCAATTAATTCTCTAAATAAGGAGAATACAGTTGCAAAATGTTTTGCACGTTGTTTATAGAAAGCAAATTGACTTTGCAAACAACGAAGTTACATCTGCAAGAAAACGAATTTCCTAAATTACGACTCAATTTTCAAAAATCAAGTAACGAAAGAAAAAGCAAATTATTCCAACGAAAATAATTAGCTTGTCTTTCTCAAAATTCATCAAGACCAACGGCGTCCGTTTTCCCGTAAATTCCCGCTAAAACCGTGTGGCCTGCGCGCGGTACAAAGCGAGAAATCGCGTGGACAATGGTAAAAAGCGAAGGAGCCCAGGGCCCCCCGCGGGTCGACGATAAACAAGGGATCTTCGGTGCGAACGAGCGAGAGGGAGAGAGGAGGTCGGCACAATGCTTCGGCTCGTCTGGTTTTGAGCAGCCATTAGATAGTATTGTTAATTCAACGTGCGGTTGACATTTCATTTGCGTCTGCACAATGTCCCCGGGAGTCAGGGGAGATCGCGCCTCTACGTGCAGAGGCGCGCGCGCGAAACCTTTGTGCGCTAGCGATCCGCGACGAGTCTTCCGTTATGTCGTTGCAATGCAGGGAATGCACAGAGGGTGACGAACGAGTTGCAGAATTTCGGCAAAAATGATTGTTCATTTCATTTTTTTTCGTTAATTAAAGATTTTTTAATGTTTAAATTATGTTAAAAGGGATTAAACCAATTTGAAAAATGTTTATTAATACGCGCGGCGTCAACAATTTACACATTCAAGAAAAGGATATAGGATTCAAGAGATTTCTTCTTTACTTAAATTATGAATCTGTAGTCAAAATCTCAATATTATTGCTTGTTTAATCATGATCTTTTAGAATAACTATTTAAATCGCTGTTAGATTACATTTATAAAATACATTTTTATTATTCAAAATTTTTAGGTTTTCAATTCAGAGGAAAAAGATGACACGTATTGCGCAATAAAAAAGATGATCGAAACACGCGGAGAAGCGACTAAAGAAAAGATAGAGCGATCGTATTGGCATTGAGGTACTGGTAAGAGGGGGGTGTGATAGAACTTGGAGGATGGCAAAGTACATCGAGTTGATGGCAGCGGTAGCGGCACGACTGCATGACTGGAGGTTATATGCTTCGAAAGATCGACACACGAGGCATTTCGGTGTTTGCCGACTGCTCCTATCCAGCGCGGCTGATATCAGGCTCCGCTCGAGACAAATATAGCGGGGCTACATCGATAGGTTAAATCAATACACCTTTGCTTTATATTTTTTTTTACTCGCGATCGCTTTTTACTCCACTCTTATTCTCTTTCACTTATATATATTATTGATTTTCATTTTCATAAATATTTACGATCCTCTATCGGTTGTGATGGCAGATTGTATATACCCGCGGAATAAGTAGAACGAATATTTGAAATAAAACGTGAATTTAGTTGAAGATAGAACTTTTTCTCTACGCTAAATCTTAGGTGTATTCAAAAGGATTTATTTTAGATCGAGTATGGAATAGAGTGACATAGATTTAAAAAAATATTACTTTTACGTTAATTTTATCTGACATTAAATCTTTCATAACGTACTTTTGCATGAAGATGGAAATTAGTTTCACACCGTATCTCGGTCAACTACTTTAAAACATGAAACATTTATGCTAAATTTTAATTGCATTTTATTTATGGCATTGGAATTTTAATAATAATTAATAATAGATTTTCTATTGTTGAATTTCCTAATAGAGAATTTAAAGTTATGTGCACTTTAATAGCAAAATATAATACACCGCAAATAATTTAAGTAGTTCAAGTGCGAATTTAGTCAGACAGACTAAACTACTTGTCAAATAGAGTTTAATTTAGTTATAGATTTAAATCTAATTTGCAGATTTTTTTTTTACTTTTTTACATTAATATTTTACTTATTTAAAACTAATTAACAAAGTTTGTCCTCATTAACCAATCGACCGAAACTTAAATAAAGAATTTACCGATCTCTAGTATACGTAAAATTTGTATAGCTCACAAAACCCCCTGCGATCCAAGATCTACTTTCCAAAGCATCGGCGCAAGTCTTAAAAAGACTCTCTTGCATTACTCGGAACGCTAAATAAAAAATCAAAAGCTTACCTATATCCAGACCGTAGAGGGCGGACGGCATGGACAGCAGGACGACAATGAGGATCTCCCCGAGGCGGCGTTGGCTGAGAGGGCCGAGAGCCGGCATGTTGGCGAGTATTAGGCGAGGGCCCTCCTCGTCGATCGGCACCTCATCTCAGATCGATTGGCCCGCGGCGCTTCCACTCCCGGCCTGCCATTTACGACGGCGACGGCGCTGCCGGCGCTCCTTGTCGCCGTGCGCGCTGCCTTCTCGCCGTGTGCTGACTCATTGTCCCGGCCGCGTTTACGCCTGTAATAAAACGCAACGGGAATCGTTAGATCTCCTAATTCTCGGGGAATTGACGGAAGGCTCGCAGTAATTCGGTAATCAGGGCAGCGGATATAGACGTGTGTGAAAAGGGAATTAATCATTACAAAATTTTGTAGGGTTATAATCCGGTTTTGTAGGGATGTAAAAGCTTTTTTACATCGCAGCTTCGTGGACTTTGTAGTCAACTTCTTCAGGGATAACTTGAAACTTGAAACTGAAGGTTCCAAGTCAAATGATCTATATTTGGATCTTAGGAGGGCGAGGTAGCTGCAGCCTTCGGATTGGCTTTTATTGACCAATAAGAGAGCCTGCCAAATTGAGCAGATGTAATGATTGTCTCTGTTTAAGCTGGGGGATGGAGGTTTTTGCAATTACTGTTGTCTCCTGAAATTGAATGTTGTGGTCTACTAAGGCAAAGTGAGTGAAATGTTTTAATTTAACTTTACTTTAATACTCTTTTATTCTTTAGTTTATCGTTTTTCCGGATGCTCCTTCGTACAGCTTTTCACAAAAGCAAGGGGAAAAATATTTCAATGAATGTTAGAAAACATTCTGAAAGCATTAAATCTTCAAACGACTGTATAATAACTGCTCGTTTATTGGCTTGATAGACGATTATTACGAAACAGTCGTAAGGTTTTATTACGGATTTTATAGGGAATTGGATGGCAATTAGTGATAGTACACTATTCAGCTTTAGAGAATATTTTGTTTGAACATTACGAAATTAACTTTTATAACGATTCAGCGCTGCACGAAATACTAGCGGTAAAGAGCTCTTGAAAATCTAGAACTGTTACACGAAAAAAGGAAAACATCGAATTTTCCCATTGAATTTTCATCCGCTCGCATTACGAGCCGCAAGCGACCTTCGCACAAAAGTTACCTTCTCCCCTCGCAACTTTCTCGACTTTCATTTTTTCAACCCCGATAAAAAAGTAAAAACTCCCTCGCTAACGAGCTCGCTCTGCGCGGGTGCTAAACCATCGCCTCTCTTCGACGTCCTCGACTATTCCCGCTGCGCGCGCAGCCGCGACAAATAAAAATTTCCGGCTTAGCGGGAGTTCGATAATGCGTCGCTCGAGGAAATTTTAATTACGTCGACAGTTCGAGCCTCGAAAATCCCGCGCGCCGACGGGGGCGGGCGTCTTTCTTTTTTTTCCCTCCCCCGAGGTGAAAAATCAATTGCACGCGCGCCTACGACGGTTTCAGCACCTCGGCGGGCTGGCGTCGCGCGTACGTGCCTCGCATTGTGCCGGGCGTCACGATGCATCATTCACACCTCCCCCGGCTCCTCCTCCGCGCGCCGGGGCGAAAAACCCTCCCGTTCCCGCCGAGAGAGCGTTACACTCGTGCGCTGCGTCAATGACGTTTATTCCCGCGATGCGCCGGGCGCGCATCCGAATAAGATAAATGCCCCCGACCGGCTGGCTGTGAAGGGGAGTTTAGGAAAAATTGATGGGGAGATTAAGAAGTCGCTTTTTGTTTTGATACTTTACGCCGGGCTCGCTTTCAAATGCTTTTTTTCAGCACTGAATTATTGATCGCGTGTTAAAATTCTAGTCGCACTTTGAATTTAATTTTCAGAAAGGTACGGTCTTTCCTTGCTGAGTAAAAATTTAAATATAAATCTTTAGAAGGAATAAACAATTGCAGATAACAGCAGTTAATATTTGAAAATGTTATAAAAAAATCTTACCGGCAAAAACTGTTGGAACCAGTAGACGGATTACTGTTTATAATTTAATCATGACTAAAGCTGTCTATTTTCAATTCATTTTAAAGTTTTTCCAATGGTCAAAACTTTTGTTTCGAGTGTTATTTATTTATCAGATCATTACATTTAAATCTCTACTAAAGCATCAGTTTTTTAACTATTATCAATTTAATTAAAACAAAGTGATGAATCGCGTTTGAATCATTTAATTTCATCATCATAATCAAAGTAACAAGCTAAACTGACAATTGATTGAAATTCGAGCCAGGTGCTAAATAATAATTTGCTTTCGCGAACAATGGAAAATAACAACGGTCATGCAAGTCATCTAAGCCCGCAATGAAAACAAAAAGCAGGCAACGCCGCGTATCTCGCGTTCGCGCGGCCGTTCGTTAAGGCCGTTAAAAATTCAAAAGCACTTGGCGCGTCACTCGAGGCGCGCCCCTCGCAACAAGTACCCGGTGAAAAAAAAAAGCGGCCGCCGCCGGCGCATCGATCATCGTCCGATAATCCGCGCGTGCACGCCCCGCGATATCGCCCTCCCCGCCCGTGTGCTCGCATAATGAGACCCGAGCTTTTCATTAAACTTTTTCCACACCGGCACTTTTGTTTCACGGCTCCGGCCACCTGAGCCGCGTCAATAGGTTGCGCAGCGAAAAAAAAAGAGAGGAAAATTCCCCTCCCATCGCTTTTGCTCTCCGGATCGCGCTAGCGCTTTAGATTTTTCTCGCTTTCATCGGCTCCCTTTGACCCGCGTTAAATGCTCATTACGGGTTCGATGAGGAGGTCAATGCGGGGGCTGTTCTGTTACGCGGTGCGTGAATGGTAATAAGGAAGTGAAAAAGCACTGGGTGTGACTGACATGTTCCGGATATGTAAACTACTTAAGTCTACTTTATGATAGCTACGTATTCATATTAGATGTTTTTTTCAAGAGAAACTTTTTATATAAAAATTGCTGGGTTCAGAGGAGAACATGTATTGATGACCTGGACTTTTATCTTAGACCTTCATTTTCAAAGTCGCACATGATGGTGATCTTGAATTTTCATGAATGTCTTTCTCTCAGTAGTTCCTTTTTCCATATGCTATCATGTTTCGGATCAATATGACCTTTCTAAATTATTTCGAGGTCAAGTAAGTTACAACTGCAGTAACCGCTGAGAAATAATGTGAGATAAATATTTTAGTTATAGGCTGCAGGAATCGGAGGGGAACATCTAATGGCGACCTTGACGTTACCTTAGATGTTGCCTCACTTATTTGGGTCACCATTATCTTGTCTATAAGCTCAACGGACGACTATTCGTTCATGACGTTGCCAGTCGAGTTACCACTTAAACTTGCCTTGAGTAACCGAATCAGCATCAGATCTTGCCTTATCCTATTGGAAATCTCCCACTGGCCCCAACAAATTGCAACTAAAATATAGTTTATCACACATTTATCTCTGCGGTTATTGCAGTGGTATCTTACTTGATCTCCAAACGACCTCTCAGGGTCATGTTCATCCTTAACACGATAGTGTGTTAAGATGTGCATAAAGTTTATCACACTTTTCATTTCTGATATCTAAAATAGTAAAGATGGAAGATTCCTTAAAAAGAATTTAAACTAAGCCTCTCGGTTTCTCCCCCGACATCCGAGTTTGTCTCTAATTATTTTTTATATATTACCTTACTATATTTATTTAAATCTTATTCATATTTTTGTTAATCTTTAATAAACGAAGTGTGTACTATTAAATTGAAATCATAACGTCATCACAACCGCTATCAATACATTGCCAAGTGAGTACCTCAAATTTACTTCGTAAAGCGTTAAAATTCATTTTTAAAATCAAATATTAATCAAATATTAAAAAATCAAATATTAAAGCCATACAAATTATCGACTCGTTTGAAGTATTAACGATGCAAGCTTAATTATCCGTGGTATATCTTCGTGTTTGCTACAAATTAATAAAACGCACGAATCCCTCGCATACCTCGAATGATCCTTCTCGGACGATTTATAATGAATTCCCCGCAATCAGCAGAACCGGGAAAGGCATTTTGCACGGCTGTATAGAAAATCTCGCCGCCTTGTTATTTCGTTCGCGGCGGTGCCAAATCCACGCTTAACAAGGCGAACTTAAAAGTTCCGCGCTCGTACCGCTCGGGCTGCTGCGCCTCTCTCGCCACTTCTCACTTCGACTCCGCTTCGATCCGACCATCGCTCGTCTACCCACGAACGACGGCAGTTTGTCTTTTCCGCGCGGGGCCTTCGGGAAAACGAGTCTTTTTCCCAGATAAATCCGTCGAGCTCAGTCGGATTAGCCAAGGCTTCCTTCAAAGGTCCGCCTCGTCTTTCTGCATCTCATATAATTGTCTTTCGAATTACGAGCTTTGCGTGATATATATTTACTCTACTGAGAGGTAAAGTGGGGGCGCTTCTTCTGACTTTTTTTGCCTTATTGCCCGAGTCAGAGATAGCATTCGACGAGGATCTCGGATTTTCAAGCTATTCATCTTATGTTTATTTTTTCGCGTGAAATTGCATTTAGAAACTCAAAGAACGAGTGTTATACGAACTGCTTATGTGACTTTGTACAAAAAAGGGAAATTATTGCATTATAATAATTCAATTTTATAATATTGAATTATAAAATGGTTTGAAAGCTTTGAAGAATTAGGGTAAAAAATGTAAAACTTGCATTAGGAAAAAAATACTTAATTTATAATTAAATTTTAGAATAAATTTAAATTTCCAAAATGAAACTTTAATACGCGATGTCACTCCGCTCATGCATAAGCGCATCCGAAAATTTCCTCAAAGCCGAAACTCAAGACGGACTCCGGCAAAGTGAACCGCGGCTCTCGTGCGCGCGCGTGTGCGCTAGGTGGGCCGAAAGCCCTCGAGCTTTATGACCTTCCTAGGATCAGAGTCCGGGGGTATGAATAGCGATAAGCGTCGATGCGCCGTGGCTCGAAGGGCCCACACCACCGGTCGGGGTAATAAGAGCCCAAGTTTCGGCTGCGGCGTTGCGCGCCTCGAGGAAAATTGCTTTTGATTGCCGCGCTCGCCGTCCACAATGACGGGCGGCTAAGGCGACGGACGCCGGACTACTCGTCACGTGCGCCGTGCGAGCCGCCGTTAATTCCAGTCATTCGGCTACCCCTTAAATCAGTTGGAAATGGCTCCTTCGCCGCGCCGCGGCTCCATTGAGAGGTGGCGCACTCGCGCGCAATTTAAGTGCCCCGAGCGAAACGACCTCGTCCCCCACCTACGTCGCCTTTTTTATCCCCATTTTGCCCAGCTAATTCGCAAAGGAGAGGGACTATCGTTAACTGGCAGGACGGTCGTTGGACGGAGGCGGACAAGTGAAGTGCATCGCGCTTTGCAAGGTAACGCTGTTAGGCGTAAAGTGGCAAGGATACAGAGGTAGTGAGAAAGATTCTTTGGGCAGTAGTCGCTGTAATTTCATTAGCTGCGACGCTCTGTGAGAGGGAAATACAAGTGGACGACGGTGGTTTGAAGTAAGGCTGACATAATTAGACTTTTATTGCCGACATCTACTTTTAATCACCTTCTGTTTCAATAAATGCCTTGAAATTCTTTACCAAATTCTTACTCATCAATGTTCCTTTTTTCGATAGATTTTGTAATGCAATGCATTAATTTTAGAAAATAAATTATTCAATTTATAAAAGGGAGTATCTTACTCTCGAATTTGAGATGAAGTGGAAAAATAAGTAGGTAATTACATTGTGCAAATGTCGATGCAAAAAATGCTATACTTGCGCGTACTAGTAGAAATAAAATAAAATAAAGCAACACCTTAATAATTAAAAATTTGCTATTATAATTATTTTTATTTTATGCGTATTGTCATATCATTAAAAATCTAATATATGTAATACAAAATTTAATAAAAAATTTTCTCATAAAATTCGTTACAGACTTATTGTCATCATTGAACATGTAAATAATCACGTTCGCATCTTCACAAAGTACACCGCAGCTTCATAAAATACCGTATCATCAAGAGGAAACACAAATGCAAAAGCTGCACCTATTCATACGTTATCAAGTACCGGAACATTGAAACGTGCCTCGCATGAACCACTCCTTTCTCTCCGATCATTATCTGCAGTTTCCAAAACCAACTAGAAGCTCCCAGTACAATCGACAATCATCTCCAGACAAGTGTCATCAGCTGATAACTACATCCTACTCTCCACCCAAGTCTCCCATTGTAACTGTACGCTCTCCATTCGTCCAATTCAGCGACCTCGCCAAAAATTCAAAGAAACTCCGATCCCGAAAAAGTACTGCACTCTCGCGTCTTTATTTGTATCTTCACAAGCACCTGGACGATAAAATCGAGCAGCAGTGATTTAGCTTAAAGAATCCATTCACTCCGCCTCTGGCCAGGTGCATCGTTTTCTGTAATTACAGTGGCAAACGTCTGCACGCTTAGCGATTCCGCGCTCGAACCGCGCGATTTCACGTACGGATCCGCACAAAAGCCGATCCCCTTCACGCGGATCATCCCCGGCCGTCGCCGGCTCCCCGCCGTCTTTGTCCGCACTTTGACCCGCAATGAGGCCGCGGCGAAGCTCGCCAGCTCAAAAGGACATTTAAGTACGTTAATGAGTTGCATTCAGACGCGGGGCCGAGCGCGCGCTGGATGCTCGCCAATAAGTCGAGACAATTAGCTAAATACAGAGGACCAGGCGCGCATATAGGCCTGCGGTGCAGCTTCGGCGCGCTTGCTCAGCGCGGGTTCAAAGTGATGCTCGCATGCTCATTGATCACGTCGCTGGAATGAGGATTGGGTAATATTCCCGCTTGAATCAACGTGCATTAAGCCGTTTCTTTGTGCCTTTTGTTTTATTAAAATTAAATCTTTACATGTGTATTAATAAAAAAATACTAAATTCTTTTATTGATGTCATTTCATTATTCCAGTGTAATATTATTTTTCGTAGTAATGTAAAATATTTATAGCAGGATCATTGCAATAGATGCAGCAGTAAACTCTCGGAAATGGGATTCAAAGATTCCCAGCTATTATTAATATTTGCATGAACTCATTTCGAAATGCAATTACGAAAGAAATTGCAAAGTTAAATGAAAAATTGAATCAATTTCCATGATAAACTTTGAAGATAAATTTCTTAGTTCAACTAATGATATTTCGAAAACAAGCAGAATGGAAAGGTACCGTTTCAATCAATTAAATGCAACATATAGACACGAGTCAAATAGAGTACGTGCATAAAAAAGTAGACGTAGTTTACAAACGAATCCTGGCAGCTTTAAGGACGCGACGGGTGAAAATAAACATGAAATTCCTTATGGCGTCGGCGAGGCAACGACAGAGGAAAACCGGTCATGTAGTACGGAGTAGACAGCTCTGCCTCTCTTCCAGCTCCAACAACGCGGGAGTACAAGTTTCTCTTTGAGAATTCAGGATCCGTGCTCGCGCATTGATTCGAACTAGAGAAGACGTCTAGATTTTCAAAGATAGACCCGACGGAGAGTTTTGTGTTTAAAAAACATTTATTATAATTTCAAACTCTCGCAAAATTACATTTACAGCGAGGCATGTAGAGTTTCATTTAATTTCCGGGCATTACCATATTTTACCTCAGCTTTTTGTGCTGTTGCATGCTGAATTATTCTGATTAAAATAGACTAGTGAGCTACACGTTCTGTAATCTTGTTTAGGACAATTCTGGACATTTTTATCAAATGAATCTAGTGATTAAGATTTGTTAACAAAAAATCAATAAAAATGAGACGTGCTTGTAAGTAGTTTGAATAATGGTAATGTATAAATATATCCAACATCAGTAAGTGAGCTAGGGGGGTTCTGTCTCAGTAGAATGAGTCGTTGTGTGGTCAGACAAGGGCCAAGGGGATTCTGGTACAGTAGTATAGGTCCCCGTTTAGTCGACCAAAGGGCCAAGGGGATTCTGGATCAGTAGTACAGGTCCCTGTTTAGTCAGCCAAAGAGCCAGGGGAATACTGGCTCAGTAGTATAGGTCCATATTTAGTCAGCCAAAGGATCAGGGAGACTCTGGTCCTCGTCTGACCACACGGAGACTCATTCTACTGAATCAGAACCTCCCTAGCTCACCTACTAACATCTTTTCGATCGTAGGTTATCATTTATAATTGGATTTTCACAAATGCACAAAGTTTTTAATTAGCCTGAAAAGTACTCAAATATTTTTCCATTGCATAGCAATTATACAATAACTAACCACCGTTTAATTTCAACTGACAGATGTTTTTTAAAACTTTTTAAATTACATTGATTACTTTTTTGTACGGATAAAAGCTTTTAAAATGATGACCTATTTTTGGTGAAAATTGCAGAAGCAGAATCATCGACATCAAAATCTATTGAAAATTAAATAAAGCAACATTTATTAAATTGATTATTGCAAAATTTTATTTTTAATGTCAAGACGAATATCATATAATAATATATATGAATATATAATCCATATGAATTTTAATAATAAGAGCTCTTACTGCCAACTGAAATTGAAATAATATTTTATAAAATATGGATATTAATTTTATTTCCATTCAAATAAAAATTTGTTATTTTCAATAAAAAAAAACTTCTTTTATTACACACATGAAGTAAATATGAATTTCTATTTTACAAAAGTTAATAGACTTTCATACAGTATATTGAAATGGATTCGTTATCATATAATTGAAATTTCCAAATTCCCTCATTCAAAGTTAAAAATATTAAAATTTTATTTTAATAAAATACCTTCAACCATCAAAGGACGGGGGTTACGCAGCCGAAGCAGTTCCCGATTCCCCTCGCAAAATTAACCGACGGGTGGCAGGTTCGCGGTCGCGCGACAATTAACGCGCGCGTCATTGAGAAAATGATAAAAGGCACCGTGCAATCTTCGAGTCGCGCCCCGGCGTCGCGCGTCTGTTTCACAGGCTCTTCAGTCGCGTCGCGCCGCGCTTTGATTGAGGTATTCATCGCGAGACTGAAAGCCCGACATTCGTTACTCGGCCCCGTGAAGTGTCGCGGTTTCCTCCCCGCTCCCTCCGCCCCCTCCTCCTATTTATCTCCCACTCGCTCTTTTCGCCCTCGTTGGCGCGCTTTCACGGCGGGCCGCGGAAACAAAGCGACGCCCCCGCACCGAACGGGGAACGCCGGGAATCTCCCGCGGGAGCCGGGCTCCCGGGCGTTTACCGCGAATCTTAACTAAAATCCAGGCCCTGGCTGCGGCGTTACCGCGCCTCCCGCTCGACGTGCTCTTTTTATTTTACTTTCGCCGCCGCGGGCTAAAATCCGCGCGGCATCGGCCTGCTCCGGAGATGGAGCTAATTTCGGAAACACGAGGCGCATTCTTATGTAGAGGAGCACGGGGATACAAAGGATTCCTGACATTCTTATGCAAATAAACCGAGGGAACTAATTACTGTTAAATGTCTTGCTCAGATTTTTCGGGAGATATTAATATAAAGAGGTATGCTAATTTAATTTTGCGTTGGACGTGCAAATAATTAATATTCTAATGGGAGCTTTTTTAATGAAAAAATTGTTTTCGAAACAATGCTATGTATTTCCCTTCTCTTGACGAAGTTGAATTGCACTTATTGTTTCTGCAGGTGCCAACTTTAGCTAAATTTAATAAAATTATTTTTATTAAATTTCACACGGTTGGTTATTATACTATATTGGTTACATCATAGTTTGACGATGGAACTAAAAGTTTGTATTTCATGTTGTGTTTAAATAGGAATTTTAAAGAAGAAGAAGAAAAAAGTAGAAGAAGATGTAACACTCTTTTTTAATAAAAAACAGAATAGCTTCTTCTTATATCAAAATAAAACTGCCATCTTTCTTTAACCAAAAACGCAATAAGTCCTTCTTTTGCTAAACCGTCAAGTGAATATCAAAGTTTGGTGGAAAGATAGTACTAACTTAAAGAGCATCGTCAACAATGTTAAATCCGTTAGCCGAGTAACCTTCTTGAAATCGCATCCACTTAGTACCATCTTCACCCAAATCATCGATACAATCTCGGACATAGTGTTTTATTTTTAAAATTTATATTTGTTCATATTTTCTTTGCAAACGATCACGCTATCTGAACTGAAAGCAAGCTAAAGCCGTTGTATTTATGCCAGACTTATTGCAAATCCCCGAAAATTCCCGGCTCACGTCACCTTGTACGCTGGAGGCGCGCAACCGATTACACCCCGCGCGCCGGCGAACGTGACTAATCTCTGGCGAGTCGCGCCGCAACCGAAACGAACTTTATCCCGCACTGTCTTGCACCGCCATACATCACCGCGCTTTTTCCCCTCCCTCACGGCGGCGCTAAGAAAATACCGAAAAAAGGGAAGCGGCGAGCGCCACCGCGAGGGGCGGGCGGTGAGTGACACGTACACGGCGAAGAGGCTATCGCGGCCCAGGGGGTAGGGCGCTGATGCCGGAGGTGGCGCGCCGCCGCTGCAAACATCGTCGGGATGTGCTACGGGTTTGTCCCGCGGTCGCGACCGTCTACACGCTCGCAGTTTATCGCCCTACCAGGCGAGAGCGCGCAGTGCCACGTTCATTACTCGTCACGGGGGCGTAAGTGCCCTCCCATGAAATTTTCATACCTGCCGATCGCGCGCAACTTTTTAGGGAGGTGCGCTATTCCGAAGGCTGATATACGCTGCGTCGGTTACGGCGTACTTTGGTAATTTTGCGCGAAAATTAAGGGCCGCTGCCGTGTTGTTGCAGATGCCAGGCACGTTTTTAGGTAAAAATTAATAATAGGTTTGGTGCTCACGTAAATTATAAGGTTTACTTCGGGGCAAAGGAAGCAGTATCGATGTTATTATAATCGTTTAATTTTATTAAGCGTTCGAAAATTAAATTTTCAATTCGCAATTAAATATTCATTCTGTAATATTAAAAATTTAACTCGAATCTGTAATATATTTATAATGAAATTTTGTGGAATAATCACATTGTTGCATTAATTAATAGTTATAATTTCAGATTTCAGATTAAAATAATTTATTTATCAAATTATTCCTTTAAAATTCAAAAATTGATACTTACGTTTATTATTACAAATTTATGTTAATTTTAATTTATTTTACCGCAATTTTAGAAAGAAATTATAATAATCAATATTGTCTACCAATTCCAAGACACCTACCGCTCCATTAACATTTAGTTTACGCTCGACCGTGTGCGATTTTTCACCACTTTCGTTTCGTGAAAAGTGCGACATGAACGTGCATTTGTCGCCGGAGCGAGATTCGCCGACGTGCGGATGAGCAATTAATTATTCAGCCGTGTAATTATTTCATGCTCGAGAGAGAATCGCATTTGTTAAATCTGATCGATTTTGCGAATTCCGCTATACACGCGCTGCGTACTTTGACGTCAAAATCGAGAAGCTAGCGCGACGCGTGCGATTTTTCACTAATGATTTAGCGCCGATATTCTAATATTTATGTATTGATTCCTTTACGAAATTAAAATAATTAATCAATTTCGTACTTGGTAATACTTACGTAAAGTTGCTTTAAAATAAAATAAATTTAAAAAATCGTACTATTTACATAATTTTAGCAAAACATTCCATAAAGAAGAAAGAAAAAACCTGAACACTCCACAAATAGCTGGTGCTGTTTTGGTTAATGTTAAAGCTCATACTTTTAATGTTTAGCACAAATTTTGACTAATGAGACTCATTACTTTGATCCCTAAGATACATACAACAAAATAAAATTTTCCGCCCTTTCTGAATCTGTCAACAATAGGAGTCTATTAAGAGTTCAAAAAAAGAGCACTCATATTAAAAAAATCTTAAGTTAAACTTCAAATGATTTTCAAATGAAGGTCAGATCATTAACATGTACCTCTAATTCAAACCACTTCCATCCAGCTGTCAATTAATTTTACTATCAAATAAGTCACAATTTATTATCTTCAAATATTACTTTACTTATGGTTCTAGCTCAATGATAAATAAAATAATTGTATAAAGTTAATATAAAGAGTAGTTACGACCTGGTGATTACATATATTGCAATCACAGCTAGAAATAGCTTGTGTACAAGAAAGGACCATATCCAGTACCAGCCTGCCACGCGCACTATATAATTTCTATTTTACCGGCTCCATCGTCATCGTCCGGTTCGTTCGTCAGAGTCGCATAAAGCATCGTTAGGAGAAAGCCTCGACGACGGCGGAAGGCGGCTCGCACCGACGAAGCAAAATAGACGAGAAACCGTGGCGTTGGGTAGAGGTGGGCTCCGGATAAGAAAAAAAAAGAAGCTCCGCCGTACTTCTCAATAACGCGAATTGTGCTCGTGCGTGCTCTCTCCGCGACGGCGCCGGCGTGTCGTTGGCAGTGGCGTCACGAAATTTTCCAAAGCACATTATTGAGTGTTCTGACTCCTGTCGGGAATACAGAAAGTGAGCGCGCGAAGGGGCCGAAAGGAGGTAGGTGTCGCGCCGCGGCCCTCCCCCTTCTCTCTCTCTCTCTCTCTCTCTCTCACCCTCTCGCGTGCGCGCGCTCTTTCGTTATCGAGTGACGGACCGTCGATGCGCCCACTCCCCCCGAAGTCCGGGGTAACGCCGCGCCGGACGCGTTGGCCGCGCGGGAGCGAGCGAGACGGGGCTAAGCGGAAAATTACTCCGGACGCGTGACCGGAATTAGGAAAGGCGGACTAGACTGCAGTTCGGCCGGTGAGGTAGTAACGCGTCCAGTTGCTTTCTTATGCACTTCCCGACCCGTCGCGTACGCCGGCTCTTCCCCGGCTACCCTTTGCCGCATCTCGCCTCTCCCATCTCGCTGTTTCTCGCCTCCGCCGCGTTGGGTTATTTGTTTTGAGCAGACTGCGCGAGTGGATGAATTTCGAGTGGAGTGAACTCAATGATTCGAGTTGTAATGGGCAATATCGAATTTACCCGGATTATTTCGTAGCCGTCGCCTAAAATATAGGCGTTTTATAGTTATTTTATTTCACTTTGTCGAGTTTTTATTAGTCATAAATAATGTAAATAATAAAGGGTTATTATTATGGTGTTTTGTGCTAATAATAATATAAATATACGTTCGTAGTATTCTACAGCATTAAAACAATAATAGCTCAGGGAACTAGTAGTATAGATCAACGTTAGTACCGACATTCTGCTAATTACCGTTCGCTTCAATTTGAGAAGCAGTTAGAATTAACATCTTGTTTCTAAACGCTACATCTTAAACATTAAATACACGTTTATGATCTATTTGTAATTGTATAATTAATTAGACTATAATTTATTATCTCACTTATAAGAAAGTGAAAGAAGTTTAGGATTATACAAAACGCGCTTAAAAAAGACGTGCTTATTTTGGATTCTTTTAGGAACACATTTTTATTTTTTTTTTAATAATATTGACCAAACGATTTTTAAAAAATAAAATCTAGAATGAATTGAATACTTTATTTTATAACAGTTGAACGGAGCAGTAAAGTATGTTACTCTAATTTTCTGATATGGTTTTTTATTTTGAAAGTCTGCTCTACAATTTAATGTTCATCAGTATTCTAATATGGAAGTCGTTTTCTCTTAGATTATTAGTTCGTTTTATTTTCTACGTAATTGTGAGACCTGAAATCGCGAACTGTCAGCGGTTTATTTGACTGCGCAGATCATCGATCATCGAAAATTTACGGCCCGTCTCGGCATCCTCGATAGTTCCCAAAATGCTCTCGTGCTAGATTCGCACAAATCATCCGAGATACTCAGGACAGGCAATAGCGACGGATGTATCATTTTGAATAAACTTTTATTAAATTCTTCGAAATAAATCAATTTTTGACTCTCGACCACTTGTTAACGAAATTTTACTGCAATATTAAATATCATAATTATAGAATATTTTGTAAAATATTTGACGGTCCTTAGTAATGGAATAAAAATAAGATTTCTGTTTTAATTATATTTAAAACCAACCTGCATCACTTCCTTATTAATTGCAATTTCATTTAATTAATATTCTTAGAACAAACCAATTTAAATTAATAATAATTGTTACACGTTGATTTACAATTGTTCATTCAGCGGTGTAAATTAAATCAGAGACCATCAATATTTTACCGCTTCAATATTCACCGACGATAAATGCATAATTACCGTAATGCAACATAAATTGCATCCCAGCCTGTTCAGCGGAGCGCGGCTCTTGAATCGAGTCTCGAAGTCCGCAGCGGGGCTTTACAAAGCGGGAAACGCGCAAATAGAAATTCGCAAACTTACAGAATATAAAATATCGCGCTCTTTCGAGAGTCCGGTCAACGATCGGCCAAGCGAGTGGAAGAGGCGGTCCACTCCCGGTGAACGAGCAGTAATAACGTTTGAATTTGTAATAAGTTTATGTTTGCGCGTGTGTTCCGTGCCAAACCGACAATTTGTTTTGCATAAATCATCATCCAGGCTCGCTACGCTGGACCGAACGTTTTCGTTCTCGGCCGAGTGGCTTTTCGGTCGATCCCTTTTATTAATAATGGACGATGAAATTTGGATTGTGCGACTCTTGATGCCTGCGCTTCAGATTGGTTGGATGGATTTTCAGGAATTCGACCTGTTATGGGACTAGAATAAAAGCAGAGATGGAAGCAAGTAAATTAAAGTAAATAGAAATTAATTTATTTGCGGACTTCGAGTATTGGAATAATTTTAATGGAATGTAATGTAGTCAGCTTAGGACGACGAATATGTTAAACCTCAAGTGAGGTGACGATTGGTTCTATTATGTACAATAATTAAGACAAAAGAGGAAATTGTATGATTATACTAACGATTTAACTGAAAATCCTTTCGATGTTCCTCAGGAAATATTTTTTCATATCACCTCATAACGGCGGCAGTTTCGAGAATCGATAGCAGGCCGGATACTTGCCAAAGTCAAACCCCCGAGATTTCGGTATGTTTCTCTTTTTATTTTCTCGCGATTCCGCACATTCAGTGCATCGCAACTTGTGATATCGGCGATTTCCAGCTTTGAAATTAGAAACTTGGAGCATCAAGCGAGACTCGTCGATTCAGCGCTTCGCCCAGTCGCCGCACGTGTGTGCGCCTCGTCATCGAAACTCTCGAGCCGCGAGTTTTTTTCCCCTCTCCCCACGGAAAATTTTCCACGGCACGGAGTGTTTACCTTGGAAGGCGGGGGTGGCGCGATTTTCTTTTTGCTGTGGATACGTACGAGCCCATCTACAGCCCCCTTAAAACGGTATTATCCCAGAATGAAGGGGCGGGGTGGAATTTTAATTCTAGTCACGAGCCACTACGACGTCGCCGTTTTATCCGATCTCTACGTTAAGGGAGCCTGCTTAAGACCACCGCTGGGTCAGCTCGCTCTGAAAAATTTTACATGGGAGATTAGTTTCGCTTCACTTTGGGTGGAGAACCACGTATGAAATCTATTCTTATAGCTATTTGTACATTTTGATCCATCTGAGAATGAAAGTCTACTAGTAAATTTATTATTGTTTTAAACTTATTTTCTAATTTAATTTTTCAATATGGTCTTTTCTAATTCAATTTCAAGATGTAAACTTCAAGTTTACCAGTTTACCTTAATAATAAATATTTTATTTTTGACCTATATGGAAAATTTGTGCAAGATTTTGAGTTGGTATTATATATGGCAAGATATTCCAATTCACTGCACTGTCTGTTATATGCGATTAATTACGACCTACATACAACAAAGTACAAAATTACGCTCGTAAAAATAATGAGCAACCATTTGTTAACAAAATCCGAAATTCATATTTCTACGGACCATCTCCCCTGGGTATTTCATTCTCGGATATGCAAAAGCTTCGCGATGCGCACTGGAGACCCATCACTTTAATTTCGAGATTGAAAGGTGCGCATACCTACACGAAAAAAACGCAAAAGAAAATGTAAACGAAACAAAAAAAAAGCCCTCAGCGATGACTTTGCGGATCACAAAAACTGTCAGGAGAGGGAATTCAGCTTCAGCAACGACATGCAGACTGCTCTTTATTTTTTATTGGCGCGCATCTGCGGCCTCGACTCTTAACTCTCCCCCTCGTCCTGTATCCCCTGCGCGCCTCTTCCTCCGGCACACTGGGGAAAATCAAAGAAAAATCGGTAGGAAAATCCTTCGCGCGTTATTGTCTAGCGATGAGGAGAGGGAGCGCCTCGTGCCGCACGCGACAGTTCCAGGCGTACCGGGGAAGGAACGCATGGGAGGACGAATTGAAAGCGATAGCAGAAGGAAAGAGACGGAGAGGGAGGAAGAGGGGGAGACAGGGAGAGAGAGAGAGAGAAAGGCAAAAAGATCGCGTCGTCGATCGAGCTATTGTGCAAGTGGGTGGGAGAGAGGCAGCCAGAGCCGAGTCGTTTTCATCTTGGACCCAGAATCGTTTTCCAATACCCGGCTGCGATTTCGCCTTCTCCCCGAGAGCATTTTCTATTTTAAATAATATCCCGCCCGGGGAGAGGTGCACCGAGGGATTCGAAAAAAAAAGCGCGCGCCGCGTGCACCGTTGGAGGTAAACCGGCGGGCCAAGGTGCGAAGGGAAACAGACGCGGGGCAAAAAGGCTGAGCAGAAGGGGAACGAAAAATATTCAGATAATGCACTTGCCCGATAGCGCGGTGAGCGAAGGAAAACAGAGACGGTTATGGGAAATTTTTTCGACTGCTATTGGGATAACTTGCTTTTTACGTTTACGAGCGATTGTCCTTTATTTTCTTTGGGAATGGATTTAGATATTTTCTAGTGTATAAAATTAGGAAGTTTCGCGTTGAATGGATTGAAAAGAAATTGAATCAGTTTGTGCTGAAATGAGCGAATTCTTAAGTTGGAGAAGATTTCTTAAATATTATATAAGGATAATAGCTATTAATGTAACTTCATAACATAATTGAATTTTTAAAGGTTTTCGAACGACCTACAAATGAGAGTTATTTTAACGTCTTAAAAGAGGAGAAGTATGCATCGATTTTGCATATTACTTGAAATTAATAAACCGAGGAATTTTTGAATTGAAAAAAGCAAAAAATTGACTTTCCATTCCCTTAACGTAATTTTAAATTCGTTTAAAGTTTGCATTAAAAATTCATAACGAAATTTCACATCTTATTTTTAGTTGCAACTCGATCCTGCCCCATTCCGCTTACCAACCTCCAGCTCCGCGGGTGAAATTAGAGGCGCATTCCGGTGTGTATGTACATCCGCCGCGGCACTTCTCATCCCACGGCCGGGTAAAAAGTATTAGCAGCACGCAGCGTCCGCGCGAGTAAGGCGACGCGGCCGTGTAATTCTAAATTTCAGTGTAGCCCGGAGGCCCGCGAGGCCGTACACACCGCGTACACCGTAATATTGATCCTGTCCAGCCCGTCAACTTCGTGTATAACCGCTCCCTCGTGTCGAACACGCTGCCGCAGCCGAGTCACGGGGGCCGGAGTCAGCCCCCGCCCCCGCGCGCTCGCGTCGATGACACTTGCCTGTTGTGTGTATATTCGAACGAGCATCGGGACGTACCCGTCATTTCGCCGGACTGGCGCTGTTTGCGAGAGCCGCTCGTAATTATGGCGAGTTTACGGGCGAGCCTTTATTTTTGCCACGCGCGACGCGCGCTTTTATTGAATCGCGGCCGGATTAACCCTGAGGAGGGAGCTAATGGTCGCTCGGGTGTTATGAATGGTACACGGAGGAGTATTAATAAACGTGTGCGAGCAGGAAGGCTGAAGTGATATTTTATATTTGCCTGCGGTGTATCAAATTTATGTTGTAATAGGTGTACCTCGTAAAGAAAATTGGAATGCGAAACGAGGATTTATGCTGATTTATATTTATTGATTTAAGAAACTGGGTCAAAGAGTAAATATTTGCTATAAATAACGTTATATTCTTATTAGTCGAATCGATCGAGCAAATAAAAGAAACAGTAGTAAAATTATTAATTTCCATGGGTTTCGTTCACAAATTTAATAAATCCCAAAGATACTATCGCGCGAAATGTATCCAAAACTGTTAATGAATCGCTAATGCACTTTTAATTAAAGTCGAAAGGAGGTGCGAGGCGAGTACACTAAAAATAAGCAGGACAGAGGTAACCCGAAAAATCCTCTTCAGCGCTGCATATTTATGATGTTTCAGCGAGTGCGCTTTTTGATTTACATCAGTTTCATCGCGTCGTTAGCCGCAATCGCGCGTCCCGTCGCCGGTATTATCTTGCAATTGACGCGCGGCGCGCGGGCTACTGCTCGTCGGCCGATTCGCCGACGATTGGCGTTTAACTGGCTAGGTGCGAGCGATGTGAAAAACGGCCAAAGTGGAATGAATGGTGGCCGCGATTCCGCGAACGCGGGATTTTCCTTGCGCTCTGCCCGAAGATTTACGAGACGTTGGATTCCGCTAATTTAAAATAAATTTATGAGATGATAACCCCGAACTCTTTTTTTTTATCGATTGTTTTTTTCAACACGATGTAGATAGTTTCGTGATATTTATTGTTGTAAACTGTGTATATAATTTTTAAATTTACTGAATGTAATTTCACATTATTTTTAATAGATTTTTAATGCGATGTCACTTATGATCGTTATTATTTATAAAAAAGAAAAACAGATTATTCAAAGAATCTCTAATTTACATTTCCACTCATTCCATTTACAGCCTTAGGATAAAAATGGTTTGAAGACTTTATAAATGGTATGCATTATTAAGCGATTTTTTCGAAAAATTGTTCTCATTCTCAAATAACAAGAAAGCCAATTTACCGTGTAGCATTTTTAAATTAAATTAGTTTTTTTCATGATCTTATTCAAGTGTATATTAACTTAATAAATTGTTCTTTATAATTCACCATTTATTGGAAATAATGGACTACTCAATTTACAAAATTTTACTGCTGTACAGTAATTTTTTTGTTTAACTAAAGATAAGAAATAAGAATCATCATTTAAAAATTAAAAGAATATCGCAGTATGTAAATAAAACACATTAACTGAATGAAAAATCCCTTGAGCGTATCACATAAATAAACAAGTACTTTCTCAAAATTAGAAGGTAAAGCTCCTTAGAAACTTGAAAACATTTGTGCCTCGCCCGTTACATACCCCCGTAAATCACCTTAACACGCACGAATCCACCTCGGCAATAAAAGCAAAACTCTCTGCGGCGAGAAAAAGGATAGCCCGCTTAAAAAAAAGAAAGAAAATTCCGGCAGCATATGCAGCCCCAGTAACTCACCTCGCGCGAGTATAAACTCGGCGGTGTACAAACGGCCGCTGCCGCTAAAAATTTCATCCGTGAAAGGGCTAAGTAATACGTCATCGCGTGCCCCCGGCGAAGCGGAGCGAACGGCCACATTGTCGAGCGGGCAGGGGAGCCAGGCGGATATCGCGCATCGAGGAGGACGAGGAGAGAGGCGCGGAGGCGGGGAAAAGAGTTGAAAAGTTTTCCAAGTGGGTGCTCGAAACTTCAACGGAGCCGTTGCCGACGGCTAGTCCAGTCCTAACGGCTCGAGCGGGAGGAGGTTTATGAAAAATTTTAATCACGCTCACTTTACGATCCGCACGTGTCTCGAACGCTCAAAATATTGCCAGGCCGTGAGACTATTCGGCGTGTACATGTGCAACCATCGTCGGCTGGAAGGACTTGGAAGGAGGACATCGGGAAAAAGTGCCAGCTCCGCGAGATATTTCGTAGCTGCGTTGGCGAAAGGTTACTTTGAGTTAGGGATTTTTTCCCTCCGTGCAGAGCTCGAAGTAATAGAGGCGCTTGATCAATTTAATTCGTTAGCGAGTAGGAGTGCGGTCGATCAGTCGAACTTTTAAATTAAATTTGGGAGTTTTAAATGGCTTTTAGCTGATAAAGCATCAAGGTGTTATTGCGTGATTTACTATGATCCAAATTTTTTGTTTAATGCATCTGACAGATGCAATAAATTAAAAAGTTCTTATTTCCAGATTTTATGGAAATGATGTTTAATAACTTTTTTTAAATGTAATCTATTCCAGTTCTGCTATCATTATTACAAATTATGCTTACTTATGGTACCAACGTTGGATTGATTCCATTTCTGACACCAATGCTACAAATTTTCTTCACTTCTAACACCAAGGATGAACCATTCCACTTGTCACCAAAGTTCTGGATTCATCCCACTTCTGGTACCATTAGTAAAAATTTATCCCACTTTTGACATCAACGTTATGATCACACTTCTAACCTTACCACTACTTCTATAGATACACATTCGTCCCACTCATCACCAACATTACTCATTCGCTGTAACGGCGGATAGATTCATGACGGTGACCCACTTCGAAACCAGATCCTCTGTCGCCGAAGTCGTCTGCTCCAAGCGACTGACCATTAGACAGTGAACTCAGCGGGAGAAATAATTTATAACTATTGTGACTTTATAGTCTAGTTGAATAACACACTTCTTAGATTAATGAGAAAAATGAAACGATAAATAGTAACTATTCATCCAAAATCCACTTGCACTCCTCTCAATTTTTATGATCCTATATGTGACACTTTCCCCATGATGGCTACCTCGTCAAATTTGACCGGGTTGCGTGGGTCTACTTTGCATTTACAAGCCTTCAGATTTTTTCGTCATTTCCGTAATAAAAGTATAACCATTTAATTGATTTGCAATTTAACGATAACTGATAATACAAGTACAAACTTTCTCCACCGCAGATCAATTTCCAAATAATAGATGGAAAATCATTTGAAAAATCTAGGGAATTTCTTTAAAAAGGCCAATAAAATGTTATCAAGGCGAATTTACTAAATAAAAAGAGAATCCACTTTATGACCCAGTGCAGAGCACCGCAAGAAAAACATTCCATTGCAAATAAAATTTATCGTAACTGTGACTCGAAGTCCCTGTAGAATACGCTCAGGGAGTAATATTTCCAGAGGGTGGTCGTTCTAAAGCACGATTTTCGCTTCGGCTCTCATCTCCTTCGCACCTCTCTTTTTGTCCCCCTTTTCCCTACCACTTTTGTTTTATCTCAATACCGCCATATCGTTTTTTCGCCATTCTTTTATGTATTTCTACCGTACACTGTTTTGTTCTGCACAGTTTTCACCTGTATTATTTCGTATTCTACTTTCATTGATGTTTGGGTGCCATTTCTTTTAAAGTAATATTTTCATTATTACACGTAAATGAAATAGTAAATAAATAGTAATAGTATATATTATATAATGTAAAAGAACTTATGTGTTTACTTATTAAAACAAATACAATGGAGAATTTTTTTTAACTCTTGTCATTTATGCATCTGTCTACAACTCGTCCAACCTCTTCTTATGCTCGCTAAAAGTCGCGCATTCCTCTGATCCATATCTGCGCAGTATACTCTAGTATTCTAAAATATAAATTCTCACGATCCTATACTCCGTTTTAATGCATCGCTTTGTCCTCCTCCTATCATTTTAGCATGTTCTTTTCGGTAACTTCGAGGGAGAGTATAGAGGACCTGTCGGTGTGCGAACCTGATCCCCGTAACTCATATCACCGTGTGTCACCGGCTTAATCTAATTCACGATCGTTGTGCGTCGTAACTCACTCGAGAATAATTGCCCGATCAATATTTCCAGGCTTGGGTATCGTTTCTCGGTAGTGTGGTGAACTCCGACTGGGCGACCCACTCTCCCGTCGACTCCTGACGCGACGCTTTGCAATCTTTGCTTATCAGTGGCTCACTTATCACACCGATGATTTACTGCACCAAGAACTTCGGATGCAATCTCATTGCGACCTTTACCCCGTTTCGCTTTTGCGCTTTGATCAACTGTTTGAGTTGCAACTCGTGCAGGGCAATTAAAGTATACATTTTGAAATTCAATTTGCAAGTTCCGCAGTGGTGTAGTGGTTAAGCATGCAAGTCCCGCTTGCTAAAATTTATTGTTATAAAAGAAATATGAGTTAGCAGAAATCCTGCATTCTACAGATGACTATTTAAGCATAAAAAAAACTGTTCATAAAAAAATTGATCTCCTTCATTGAAAGTTTAAAAAAATTTTAAACGATTATGTGAGTGTCTTGCTATACTTGTCTGTTTCTACTTACTGATCCGAAGTATAGCAAATTATTAAATTGCCTCTTACAAATGTACATTTTCCTGAATATATTATTTTGTATATAAGAATATAAATATACCTTTCTCTGCAATAATTAACATCAAAAGATTCATACACTTATTTTAAAATTGATCGAAAGCATACAGAGGCACTGTTCTGTCTTCTGTTTTGAAAATTTTAAGCCGAAAATGTCTTTTTAAAAGTTAAAACAAAAGTTAAAGCCAAAAAATTTTTACAAAGTTGGATGAAGGAAAATAAATTTTAAATACTCGAAAATTTAAAGGCTACTTAACTATAAAACTTAAAGCAACTTGAAAGTATGCTTAACGAGAGGACAAAATTACTGCTACAAAAGGGAAACTGCAATTATACATGCGTATAAATGAAAATTGAAATTTTTCGCAAGAGAGAAAAAAATGAAACCTCGCAGTAGCTAAAAGATTTTCAAGCTTATAAAACGATTTATTCAAGCACTCTTGACATTTTATGACAAAGAAAAAAGCATTCGCCGGGGGGAAAGAGGGAGAGAGAGGTAGAGTACGGTAAAAAAGAGAAAGATGTAGCAGAAATGAATTATTAAACTTTTCGAAATGGAAGTTAGGTCAAGTGTTTGATCGTTTCATTCTCCATTTTTGTAAGTGTAACATCCGAAATTCAAACTCCCGGGCTCCCCGCGGCCGCCGCCGTCGCTGACTTTTTTACAAGTCATATCCCGCATCAACATTTCAATCACGAGTCGCCCGTGTAAAACCCGGCGAGATTATGAAGATTTTTTACGCGGCGGAGGAAGGGGACGATTAGCATAGTTGTCGGCGCGCCTCGGCGCAAACGTCGAATCCGGGCTCGGCCGCCGGCGAAACTTTTCCCTCCGCTCGCGGTAGCGGAATAAAACTTCATTCCGCGGGAAAGATGAAAAGCTAACTTTGGCGGTAGCCATCTGATAATATACCTTGCGCCGCCGCCAAAAAGTCCGAAGGAGCCTGTAATTGCCCTGGAAATCTCATCGATGGGCCGTGGTGAGGAGCCGCGCCGTGGGTGGGAGCGCGAGCCCCGGCTGCGGGTAATGAAAGTTGAGGAGAAAAAGGAAGGAGCCAAAGTGGGGGGATGGATGGATGGAATTGCTGCCGCTGCCACCGCCTCGACCACTCGATTCATCGCGAACGCGCCGCGCGCCCATTAACTTCGACTTCGGTGAATCCGTGTAATGGACCGTTTCGATTTGTGCGGATTAAGGGGGGAGAGAGTGAGAAAAAGATACAGCGAGTTTTAGAGATTTAGCTAAGTTCTTTGAAAAGAATAGGAACGCTATTTTATGTTCATTTCAGCTACGTTTTATTCGCAAATAAATAAAATTAATCTAGTGAAACAGAAATTCCAAAACCATTAAATAAAGTAGCTTCACTAAATTTTAGCTTAGTCACAGAATCTTTTTTAGAGGTATAAACATTTTAGTTTCTCATGAGTATTTATTTAATGCTATTAAATTATAAATAATTTATATTCTCGCTAGTGTCTATTTCTGGATATAGCCAACAGTGATTTATTCCAAAGACGCTAGGCCACTATTTTTATTAACTTCAAGGTGATGTTAATATGTTTTTCTTTATTATGTCCAAAATGCATTAGAGAAAAAGCTGAATGTCATATAAAAAATGCGGGTATGGAAGTCAACAGTTAAGCTTGAAACTAGCGGATGGAAAAAATATCGAAGAATAAAAGAGTTGCTTTTTCTGCCAATCTGGGTGGAAGACGAAGGTAGAAATAAAGTAGCTGATGGTCGATGTTTTCCAATTTCCTCCGAGCCAAATGACCGTGGCCTCGCAATAACTGGACGGCGATGATACGTTCCCCAACTCTGGAAACCTCAAACGTCCTCCCGGGGTAATACGCGCGCGCATACATGAGCCTTTTGTAAGGGGGGACAGTGCACAGGGCAGGGCAGACCCACCCGGCGCGGCCATTATTTCGTCTCCGTAAACCTGATTGATTGTGAGGCGGAAAAACCGGGACAAAGATCAATTTTGTTCCGCTGCGCCCATTGTAACGGCATTCCGGGGAACGCGATACGTTTCAAATGTTGCGAGCTTTATTTGACTTTCCCGACACATTCCGACCTCTTGCGTCACGTATAAATTCCGCGATTGTCTGACTTTTGTCAAGTTTCGCCCATTCTTCCCTCCGGCGCCGGGGGGCATTCTTCTCGCTCGACTGGAAAATCAGTAAGGTGGATTTTCAAATGAATCCCTTACAACGGCTTAACGAGCCCGTTTACATTCTTCTAATAAAACTTTTATTCAATCCTCGTGGAAAATTTCTCAGATTAAGCAAAGCAATTTTTTTTTAAGTCTTTCTAAAATTGCTGGAAGTGAAATGTTAGGGCGAGGTAAAAAGGAGAGTAATTGTTTTCGGGGAAATAATTGAATAGCTCGGGCGCGAGTAACAATCGGGCGGAGATAAAGAAGGTGTAGACGCCGGCGGACGTTTGCATGCGCGCTATCTTCTCGCGAGCGATGCCAGTATTAAGGACTCGTTTCTAGAAACGCATTTGTTATCCGATAATACGATGCGGAGCGCTGATTTTGCGCACCTGAACGAGCATTAAGTAAATTACGTATCCATTAGACGAGCTCCTGTAATGCGAATTTACGAGGTGATTTGCGCTTCACGAATGCTTCTGCCCAGCTACCGGCTAATGAGTAAATAAAATCATGTTCCGTCACTTTCTAAAGGCTGACTCATTGTATATACCGGGATGTTGAAACTATAATTAATAAATCGTTTATTTTATATTGGACAACTTCTGCACTGGTAATTAATTACCGATTTTACGAGTAGCAGTCTGAGTTAAAAAAAACTAGCAATTATTTTACTACGTGATATAGGACATGGAAAACGTACCAACAAAAAATTCTATTCTTTTATAACAGATATCATGATGTATATTCGACCAGAACTCTTTAGTCGAATAAACAGAATAATATTTGTAAAAAAAGGAATAGAATTTTGATAATAGTACCTATAAATATCTAATAAAATTTCTTAATGTCCATTTTCATATGAAAATTTTTTAAATTAAATGAATCTTAAATAAAGTCGTAAAGTCGTTAAGCCAATTAGGTAGTTCATTAGCGAACCTAACTCGATTATTTTCATTAGTTCAATTTTTCGAAAACCTTTTACCTTGTAATTTCAATTTAAATTCACTTAAAAATTAAAGAATCTCAATACAGTTTACTTACGCATAATAACAATTAATCCACTTCATAAAAGGCTGTCAGCAATTCTTCGAATCATAACCAGCCCCTCTGAAAAATAAAAGTATACTTTAAACTTTCCTTATAAAATAGCGGCATCTTCATTAAAAAGTACAAGAGAACAAAATGTAAAGTATTCAAGAATTTATTGTAGTCAATAATGAATTACGAGTATCACTTAAACAGTAAGAAGGAAAAAAAGTGTCCCGTGTTATCCGAGACGTCTGTCATCCGGATAAACATCGGCTCGAAATCGCGAGCTTGCAGGGCGGCCGCAGTCGGCTCATAATTTACCAGCTATTACTCTGTCTCTCCGCCTTTCTCCGTCTCCGCCTCCGCGGCCTCCCTCTCCCCCCCTCTCGTTAAATCGATTTCCGCGACGTACGAGCACGATAGCTAATGCGCCGCTTGAATGACAGAAGCGTAATAGAGTGAGTTTCGGTTATTGTTAATTTCGCGAATGCGAGCTCCGGAGGGCGTGTGCGCTCGCTCCGGCCAACTATGCGTCCGACCGCGGCCCGCAAGATCCGAGGAGCGAGGCCGGGGCGGGAGGGGATCGGTCACATGAGCGCGGGGTCCAGGAATATTCCGGGGGTCACGAATGCGCCGGGCTCTCGCCCCGCGCGATAGCACTTAAGCAGACTGGGAGGCCAAGCAATGCGAATAACGCCCTATCGATCATAGCCGAACGGAAACCGGACGAGACACGCTCCGCTCGCTAATTCGACCGACGCTTTGTATGGAAAACGCTGATGGCACTTGCGAGCGAGCTCGCCCCCTCCGCGCCCACTTCGCCCGTTCAATTGGGACAGGAAATTAAATTTGTCGGCTAATTTGCTGGCTTGTAAGATAATTCCGTCTCGGTCTCCGGGCACCTCGGCTCGCTGTGATCTCTCGGATGGATATATTCTTTTTAGAAGGAAGCGAACGGTAAATCTCTTTTATTCTTATTGCAGCGACGGAACTGATGAATTAATTCCTCGCACGCGGTTGATTAAATTGGAAGGTTCCATTTTTATTTCTGCCACTGAAAATAAAAATATCGATAGGAGGATTTTAGAAAAAAAAATGTGAAGTTAATTAAGAAGACACTTGAATCGAATGAAGTAAGTTAATTCATTTTGCTTGTAGAGTAGGTTTTTTCTCATTTCTTACTCAAGAAATCTATAAGCGTCTCAGGGGATCATTATTTTTGTCTTCTAAAATTCTAACTTTTTGCACTGTAAAAAGGAAATGTTAGTGAACCGTGTAGGGAAAAGAACCCACCAAAATCCTAATCATATGTGTCAATAAAAATACGACCTGTATTTCGCAGGATGCGACATATATATCCAGGAAAAGTACGCAAAAATGTTTGCATTTCTATACAATTATTTTCTACATAAATTGCAATAGTTTATAAAAATCTAAATATTATACTAAAAATATTATACTGAGATTGTAGGGCACAGCCATTCATTCTTCTATACATACATTCGATTTTCAAACATTTAATAAATACACCTTATTTACTGGATTAAAAAACATTTCTTCCAGCCTTTATACAGATCTTCCCAGTGACGACTCAATGTCAATAAACAATTTTCGCGTCGATATCTCGACCGCTTATAGATTCTCGCCGGCCTCGTCGGCAATATCTGCAGACATCGTCCGCGTTGTCAGTCGCGGCTCGGCCGTCCGCTATATTTAACGGTCGCCGAGTAATTTCAGCTCGAGGCGCGATGTAAAAGCCTACTCGTCGGATCGCACGAGAGAGAGAGAGCGAAATCGTAAAAGCGAGACAAGTGGAGGAGGCGGAGCGGAGCGACGGCGCGAAGCAGTCGTGAAACTTGACACGCCATTGTAGTTCACTTTGCGTGCGCTGCCCGGGGAGGCGTGCGGAAATCGGATTTTATTTCTAGGACGGATGATAGTAACTTTGAACGGCAACTCTCCACGGCTTGTTTGTGCGAGGGGGCCGAGTGCGCTTTAAGTTGCGCAAAACTCGATGCTTGCTCGCGCCGACAGAGGCGTTATTATGTTTACCGGTTCGATCGTCGCTTGTTTGCGCACTCTCGGTTTAAAGTTATTTAATTGTCATCAATTGCTGTTCTAGTTAATGATAACTCGTTTTTATTTCGAAAAATTAATTAGCGAGCGAATTTGAACGTAGTCATAAGAGAGAATTAATTAAAAGAAAGACTTAATTTAAGAAATTTGTTATTTTATAATAAGCATTTATTACAGGCAGGTGAAACGTGTACATCGTAATTAAAACTAACGTTAAAATGACAAAAAATCGCCATAACTTGGCCACACATTTATGTATTAAATATTTACGTATTTATTACTTTTAAATATACAATTTATTTCAATATTTTTATTAGTATCTTAATACTAATGAATGGTGCCAAAAAGTATTCTCATTAGAAATTTCATTGGTTTTACTTTGAATAAATTTGAACGTAACACTGTAAAGTAAATAATTAGTTTTACGACGTTTATTATTAGATATTGTCAGCCTGTCAGGTAATAACAAAAGTCTAGTAAGTCAGGAAGTTTGCCTAGTCTATCGAGGAAATAATAAAGGCTTCTATAATACACCATCATAACTTAGTTCAAAATGAAACGGGATAATAATAGAGGGCCGTGATATTACTCCGATCGTAAATACCCTTGGTAAAAGTTTATTTCAAAGAGTTAAGTAAGTTATTGTTGTTTATAAAAGCTCCCTTCAGCTATAGTATTTTTTTGATAATTTTTAATCTACATTTTTTAATATTAAATACTCAGATAAACGAAATTATAATAAAAAAATTTTGAATTCATATTAAACGCTAAATACAAAGATACAGCTATTTTAATCGCAGTAGTGTTCCTTTGGTCTATAAGTATCCGATTCTTTGTGAATTTAAAATAATTGCTCGCTGTTATGAAAAGAACAACTCCCCTTCTACAAGCTGCGTATTTTCTTTTTTAGTTTTATTGCCGAGTGAATAAAAGCTCTCCCCTCATTCTTTCATAATCGTTTGATGAGAAGAAAGAATTGTGCAAATGATAAAAGAAAGACGAAGGAGAACAAGGAAGAAAAAGACCCGGGCTTGTCCACGCGTTTATTAAAGAAATCCCAGAACGACAGGACGTCTTCGAATCCAATTCGTTCCCGAACGGATTATATCCCCTTTAATGCGAGACATTTAATTCCCCTCGGATTTGATAGGAAACAAGTGGAAATAATTTCATTCCTCGAACTCCGAGAAGTGGTATAAAATTTGACCGCTTACCTCACCGTCTGCGTCTCTACCAAGTGTTGTTTCCCAAACTGTTCTTCCTTTTTTTTCTCCTGTAGATGTGAAATCTAAACGATTATTTGTCGATAACTTCTTCGATCACTTGTCCGTACCTTTTAACGTTTGACAACTTGTTTCAATCGATTATTCATGAAAAAACTTAACAGTTTTAATCCATTTTGCTTCCTTCAGCTACTTCGAGTACACCGACGAAATCGATCTCGTTCTTTTTATCGAAAAAAAACCCTTCGCGAATAAACTTTTGCTCATCGATTTTTCCATCGCGGTATTTCTGCTTGTTCCTGCGTTTCCTCTTTCCTTCATTTTAGCAGCGCCTATGAAAATCTCACGAACTAAAACGGCTTTGCATAACTCGAAACTCCGGCGAGCTCGAAACTTTGGCCCTCCGTCATTGGCGATGGGAATCTCGCGAGAATAGTGATAGGAAAAAGGAAATGAAAGAGGGAGGTACGATACGGACCGGCGGAAAAAAGGCCGAATTTTGACTTTTGACAACGTTTGCTGAAACAGTCGCGATCCCTGTTTCTTTCGATTGTTCGTAAAACTTGCCGAGCGTAGCGAATAATAAATAATACGAGTGAGTGTAAATGTAAAGGAAATTCGCTTAAAATTTTGATGAGTAAGTGAAAGCTGGCAATTTCTTTAAAAGGATCAAAAATGCAGGCTCGGAATTTAAAAAAAAAAGCTTTGTTATAAATTGTTTGAATATAAAAAGTCTGATTCGTATTTCAGTTATAAAGAGAAAATCACGATCATCATTTTAAAGTGAACAGAAGAGGAAAATACTTATGCAAAAAAATTGTTGACGCTATCCAATCAATTTTTCTCATTGACTCTACAAGTACTCTCAGAGGCGCAAACGGGAAACGGATAAGTGCTAAAAGCTGTTTACTAAAAAATTAAATCTCTCGGGCGATTAATGCCTTCTCACTTTTGCCCCTCGTCATTATCGATTCCCCGAGCTCAACGTCCGGTTCAATCACAGCGAGAGAGCCGGCATCTCGATCCTCCGCGAAACTTCTCGCCCCGCGAACTTCTTTTAATTTCTTCGGCGCGCGATTCCGCGATATTACGTAGCCACTCCTCCGAAGGCGAGCGTAAAGAGAGAAAAGGAGTCGAGGGGTGGGTTAGAGGGCGGGTCCGAGCCCCCGACCATCGAATCGCTCAAATACACCGGGGAAACTTTCGAAAACTGTCCGGTGAATGAAATAAGAAGTTCAAAGCTCTTTCAGAAACACGCCGCTCGCTTTAGCCGCCCCCGATACATCGGAAGCGCGAGCGCTCCTTTTTATCGCTGAAAACACGCTGCTCCCTTCCGGTCTCTGACCCTCCGAATGGATTTCTCGCAGCCCCTTTCGCTCGTCCGGCGTCTGCATCCCCCTTTCCCCCGCTCGCTCTTCCCGGCGTGCTTCACGCGAAAACCTTTCTCGCCGGCTCGCGCGCAGTCGTACAGAGCGCGCTTGCTCGATTGTTTCCCGCGAGTGAGAAAGAGACGCGGGAGAGTGGTACGTGTAATGCGTATGCTAATGCGTTTTTGCATCCGTCTCCTTCCTGACGCGCTGCTCTTTAAAGCTTCCCGCGGTTCCTTCTGTGAGAGAAATTTTGTGTAACTACACGGTGACGCGAGCTTTTGCCGTGGGAAACTTTCTGGAGCGGACTTATTTTTCCGGATGCCTCGAATGAATAAGTGTAAAGTTAATCGGCACCGCGTGTATTACTTTGAGAGAAAAGAGGAATTCAAATTCGACCGGCATTACGACTTTTCCGGAATAATTTATGAATAACTCATCAGCACAGCTTTTCTTCAGTTGGGCTAAAAGGAAAAGGCGAGCGACAAAACTTCCTCTAAAGCGATTTCCACCCATAATATTTTAAAAAAGTAACATGAACTTGAAGAGGTACTACTACTACTAGTACTATAGTTAAGAGGAAGTAAACTTCTTAGTCAGGAATCTTCTTTGATTATTTCTTCGATTATTTAAATATCATAACAAATTTTTGTTTCACTTTGCTCTAGTGCTTCAAAAATGACAAGTAGAATAGGCTTTTTTTCAGATACGTTGCTTTTCCTAGGAAGCGACGATAATTACAAATTTGTCGATCTGCATTCTTTGGAATGAAATATGAATGGAATGACAATTTCAATTAAAATTGAAATCAGCCATTCTTCGTATCATTACGGAGGGCAACACAAGCCAATTTTTTCAAAAAATTATTTTAAATAATAAATGATGAAGTCAGTATATCATATTTCTAACCAAAAGTCTTGACTCCCTTTCACAAGTAAACATTAGATTCACTTCTGAGTCTACCAAATTGCGTACCCAATCATCAAACTAAACCAAACATTTTAAAATATTCAATTTCCATCAACGCTATTGTTTCGCGGAGCGAAACGAAAGAATAACAAGTGTCGCAACGTATCGCGCGCGCAACCCCCCAACCGCCCAGAGGCGGTCACCGACGACCGCACGATGACGACGAAAAAAAAAGAGAGAAGGAAGCGAAGGGTTCCAAGTCGCGACGTTTTAAATCAATGTACCTCGCACGAACGCGAGGCGGACTCGCGTGCAGCCCCGGGCGAGGACCATTACGATACATCATGCCGGGGCGCCGCCGCTGCTTTGTCGCTACGGCTGGTTAGCGCGCGGGGTGTTCGTGTACTCGCACCGGGGCTCCGGGGAGAGATAAAAAAAAAGAGAGGGAGGAGGAAAAAAAAGCGGGGTCGGGGAAAAACGGCGACCAGAAAATGTATTCACGGCTATCTCGCGTAGAGCCACGCGTAGGGAGACACGCCCGCCCGCGAGGTTTTCCGGCGAAAAGGGTTTATTGTGCATTATGCTAGCGAGTATAATCTGTTTTAAAGTTCGCGCCGCGCGTTTCTTTTATTGTTCCTGCTTCTCTTTTTTTGCTACGCCTGCCTTTTTTTTGCAACTGTAAGTGTGAAAGCGCGGGTGCCTTTTGAACTTGGCAGGGTATAGTTTACCTACTATCTTGCCCTCTTTTTTAAACGAAAAATCTAATTGCGAGGTAAGGGGAAAATGGAACGTGTTATCAGATTATTTTAAACATTTTGTTGGTATAAAGAATAAAAACAAAATAAATAAAAAGAAAAGAAGTTAAATACACGATCACTTTTTTATAATTAAATATTAACAATAAAGTAGTAAAATAATAGATCACTTATTAAATAAACCACTGGTACATAAAAGACGTAACGAATAAATGTTTTATTATTTCATGAATAGATTAACATCAAATTTTTTTAATTTCAAAAGTTTTAAATTGAAAATCTTTTGATTTTAATCAATGAACAATTAAAATTTTTAGCAGATTAAATTATTACACCAGGACAGTTAATTTTACCAGTATTTTCACTTTTTACACTTTCATTTTTACACTTTCATTATTTACACTTCTCTACCTAAATAATTCGAAATATTATTTAAAAAGTAGTTTAAAATTACAATTAAATTTTGCAGCTCTACCGTAATTATCACTTCGTTATTTACTCCGTGGACAAATTACAAATTCAATTGAAGGTTGCAGAGTTAATTTTATCTTCACGCTCTTTATTACACCAGCGTAAAAAAAAAAGTGGGGAGGACTTCAATATTTAACTAACTGCGCCCCGGTATCGCGACCTGCTAAGTTTATTTATCGAAACATTGGGAAAAGCATTATTGGGTCGCCGGCCGTTAAGCGAGATACGGCTTCCCGGCTTTTTCATGCGCGCGCGCGGATACACACGTACACACGTGTACGCGCGGTATCGCGCGCAGCGGCCGCCTGCATTAGCGGGGGAATTTATTACGAGACGCCGGGGCGAGATGCGTGATTGCGTGCGACGCCCCCACGGCCGATTCGCGGAATCGAACGAGCCCGGTGGAGGGAGGAAAAAAACTATCCGTAGCCCGGATTTTTACGGCCGAAGGAATTTTATTGCGATAAGCGATCGAACGTCTCTCGCGCGGCCAATTGTTTCTGCATCTCGCGTTCTGTTGGCCTTTTTTCCTCCCGAGAGCGCGCGCCATTCAAATTTTTCCCTTCGCGCAACTTTTTTTCACGACGTTCGACGCGCAATCGTGATTATCGCGGCATAGTTCTTTTTACGACACTGTAAACGCCCGCGTTTTTTATTGTCGGCTGGCGAAGGGTATATAGGTAGCGAATGTCATGAATTCGTTTGAATAAAGTTTATCGCGTCGGAAGATTTAAGCTCGTGTGCAGTGTTAAACGTTATTGTAGCATAAACTAACGGAAGGCATGCCTTATCGAACGCGTAATATAAACAATGCAAATAACGATGTTAATTTTTTTTTTAAAGACTCTTGACCTATCGTAATTAATGTAGTGATCGCTGCAAAAGCGTTCTTTTTAATTTATTTATGTATCTAAGTTGTAGATAATGTTTTAATACTTATTTTATAATGAACTTAATTAATTTTCTTATCATTTAACTTTATTTTTCATTAATTTTTCGATATTCGTATTCTAACCTGATTAACAGAAAAGCTTCTCTATAGAAGTGTTTTTACTTGTTCGCATTTAATTGATAAATGGTTTTGTAGGAATTAAACGAAATCAGGAACGAAAATATTAATCAAAATTTCATCGATCAAATATGTCAAAGCGATTAAACAAATAGAATAAATCAGTATCATAGTTTAACAGAATGCACGTAACAAGTAGTATAGTCATCGCTTTGGTCAGACAATTTTTCATATCAGACCTCCGTGCAGCACACCTCCCACGAAAGCCCGGGCTCATATTTCGTGTTAAACAAACCTCATTTCGTGGAAGCATTCTCATTCAATCTTGGACTCGATCGTCTCGCAGGTGCAACGACACGTGAAAAAAACAAGGCCCTCGGGGGTAGCGCGCGCGCGCGCACGAAAAATGCGACTCCCTGTCAGCCGGCGATGATTAATCGAAACGGCGCGTTTGTTAAACACGTGACGGCATTCCACTTCATCTTGCGTCCCCCTTTTTCTCGCGTTTCTTCGCTCGCCACGTATTCACCGCGCCGAGATTTGGTATTGCGGCGGGGATACCCTCACCTCCGGGCAATCTCTTTCTTTTGGGGCTCGAGTTAAAAAGCTTGCCCCGGCGCGTAAACGAATACCCATTAGAACTTGGCGCGACTCGCTAATTGCAAACTCAAGACCAAGGATTGCTTTGCAGAAAACAGAGAAACACGTTTACGCGAGCGAATGCGGGGAATCCTCTCAAGTATGCCTTACTGTGTGTTGTAATTCCGCGCACCTATACAATTTTAACTGCCTGCATTAGAATCTTTCTAAGTGCAAATGCTAGAATTAATTGGCTTCGCGAGTGGTAAAAATTCAATTAACTTAAATTCATGGTTTTCATGAAGTACCAGTATTGAAGGAGAAGACTTGTGACAATAAAGATATGTGGATAAAAAATTGTATTAAAGTCAGACCGGTAGAAGATTAAAATAGACTAATGCAATATTTAGTGGAAAAGGAGGGTGCCAGCGAATCTCCTTACTAAATATCAGTAGAAATCCTACAAATCTGATAAAAACATAATGAATTCATGCAAAATGGAGTTTTTGTAAACGAGTTTATTTCTGCATTAAAAAAGAAATATCGAAAAAGTTATTTTTTGCAATTTACTACTGAATGGTTCATGAAATCTCGATTTTTCTGCTTACCTTAGCAAATTCAACCTTTATTTATCTCAACTTTTCCTTTATTTTTCTGGATTCTTTTTAATTTCATATTTTTAGAAGCTCTAAACAATAGTAAGAGTATTTTTTCACGTTTATCTGTACTGTCCTATATATTATACGTTAATCTTTTTTCATTCTTCTTTTCCTGTGTATGGAAAGTAATGCAGCACCATTTGTTTTATGAAAAATAAGATATATTCAATAATAAAATGGTTTGTATGGAGTGCAGCTAATTATGATAATCGTTTATCACCGCAAGTAGAAATGGTCAAGATATGGTCAGACATTCATTTTTCATAGACTTTAAATTTGCATTACTATTAAAGATTGGTTTAAAAAATGGATTTAAAAATAATTTATTTTCTTTTTTATTTGACATTAAATTTAGTTTTCTCACGACGAAGGAGAAACTCCATTTATGCCAAAGGAAAGTAAATCTGTCTAGAAATTATTTTCCTAAAAGAATATTATAAAGTCAGCTACTGTTAGTGTTAACCTATCGTCTTTCATGTACATCGAAGCTGAAAAAGCGTCATTTACAATTAAAAATATTCGAACACGTTAATTTACATGCATCAAAATATTTGAATTCAAAATGTAATCTTTCACCGCTAAAAATTGCGCTCCGTCTCCGTGGACATCGACGCCTTAGCGCGCCAAGGCGCTGATGCAAATGCGCGTTCAAATGCATCTCCGTACATTCGAGCAGGCGCTCCTCCTAGACGCAACGGAAAGAGGGATAAAAATCGAGCGGACGAGGCGGAGAAGACGAGTTCATCGGGGTGCGGCGGCAAGGTGGAGAGGGGACGGCCGGGCAGGAGAGTGTAAAGCGAGCCACCGCGAATAATTAGGTGATGTGTTTATCGCGCATCAGTTAATGCAGCCCGCGTGCGCCTCGTGACGAGGAAACCGAGCGTCCAACCGAGCGATCGACCGACGAGCCAAACAACTCCCCCGAGCTAATCGATTAGCGCGCGCGCGCGCGGGGCCCCGGCGCATTCTTCACAGTACGCTGGAGATTTCTTGCTGCGACCGCCCCGCTCGCCGAATAATTCGCCGCTAATGACTGCGCCGGCCACCGGCGACAGACGAGTGGATTGAACTTGATTCTCAACGAGGAGGCCATTTACCGCGAGGTCGAATATTTTTACCCCCGGTGGCGGCTCGTCGGGACCTTAGGAAATTGAATTTAATTGCTAATTTCCGATAATGGCTTGTAATTGCTATCTCTTTACTTTAATGGCATTAGGAAAAGTTGTCGGTGCTGCTGTTGAGACTGCAGATTTGAATAATTGGCGAAAATTGCGAGAGAAATAAATTCATATTATCCAGATTCGGTTTAAAGTTGGGTATGCAAAAATAGCAGTTTTATTAATTGTAATTCTATTGTCGGCAGTCTGCTTTACAATAGGATCAAACAAGTTTTATAGCGCATACTTTTTTCGGATAGGTTATTTTTGTAAAGTTCATTGTACACAAAATAACTGTTGGTATGAAATCTACAGCCATGCGTGTTATTAAATTTAACTGCACGTAAACTAAAAAAATTCAAAAAAATTCTGTTAAAAATTCTACAAAAAATGAACGTCAGTATACTTGATGTTAATATTTTGTGATTCCAGTTTTCCAAAAGTCGAAGTGCATATCACGCAAAAAAAGTGTAGCATACAAAATTTTATTTTCTAAATTTAGAGCAGCAATGAATAAATTAAAAAGAATACAACGTGAATAGAGATTTACTGGTATGGTTCGAAATAAAAGTCGAATGTACATTTAAAGATATACAGAGTCATTTTTTCTTACTATGCTTTAAAAATTGTAGTTTCTTCCGGTTATAAACAAAGCTCAAAGACTGATAGCTTCGAATTAAAAAGTCTATTAAACTGAAACCATCGTGTTTTCTTATCAGTTTCTTATGACACATTTCCTGACGTCCACCCAGTTTTTCTCATCAATCATTTTCATCAATGTAAGAGAAGCATACGACTCTCAGAAAGATTAGAACCATTGTTCTAAATTAGCTTCGTGAAAAGTCGATGCTCCAAAAAGATAAGGAATCGAGCGTCATCGGAAACAGTTACCCCCTCGTAAAATTTGTTTGCCATAAAGGTGTTTCCTCCCCGACCCACCCGTCGCTTTCTCACCGAAGACCAATCTCTCGAGAGAGGGAAGACTTCGAGCACTGCTTTCCGCGTCGGGCCTGCCGTAAAGAAAAATCAAGCCGGTCTGCCCTCCTCAATGCGAATTACGACGGGCCGTGAATTCGAAGGAGCGCACGCGCCCTCCCCGGCTCAGCGTCCACGCGGAAAGCCCCAAGGGCTCTCTAAACATGCTCAATAAAGGAAAAAATTCGAGGAAAGCGAATCTGACGCCCCTCGCATTTTTCACGGGCCGGCCGGGGAGATAATCCTCAATCAATAATCGATCGTCCCTCGGCCGCTGCCGGCTTCGCCGGGGAAGGAGGATTCGACTTGCGGGAGGGCGGGGGGTGGAAAAAGGGGCGCGACGCGCTTTTCTCCGCGGTCGCGCGAGCGTGACTGAAATGATTTTCAGTCAGGTGTTATACGATCCCGGCGCGGAGGCGAGAGACTGCGGGTAAAGCGGAGTGGCATTCGGTCTATCAAAATCTTATATTGAGTCTGAAAGAAATGAGGTTTCCAGCTCCGTAGGCCCGGCCGCGGATAAAGGGGCGACAATGGGCCGGACGATACCGGCGCTGTAGACGACGGGGGCGTGAAAGGAGAAGAGACTCCGCTCGAGTAACGAATTTTTTTCGAACGACCGATCCTATTATTCCGTTCCCCCGCGCTGGAAGAGTATTTCGAGATTCCTCGAAGCATTCTTTTATCAAATATTTTACGTGGGCAACAACGACGAGATTCAGATTTAAAAGACGCACTTTTGTAATATTTGTGGGTAACTTCTAATATATTTTCATTTACGATGGGCTACCGACGTGATTTAAGCGATTTAATGATTTAACAGCGATTTAAGAGCAATTTAACAATGATTTAATAGTGATTTAACAGTGTTTTAACAGTGATTTAACAGTGATTTAACAGTGATTTAACAGTGATTTAAATCGTTAAATCATTAAATCAATTATAACTATTTGAGAATTTGCGAGCTT
>UXGC01000191.1:0-241016 GCA_900480045.1 Eurytoma adleriae | reverse complement strand
TTCCGGTACCGGGAATCGAACCCGAGCCTCCTGGGTGAGAGCCAGGTATCCTAGCCACTAGACCATACCGGATGATACGAAACGTAAAAATATGGAAAATAAAGAAAAGAGCTGATGATAAGGTAGATATCTACTTTACCCGTGTTTTAGCGGGCTAATTTAAATGTATTTTAGAAAGATTGGTCACCAAAACTGTAATAAATTTAAATTAAAAAATATTAAATTACATTAAAAATTCTATAACAAATAAATTAATTAAAATAAAATATAGACTAATAAAAGAATAATTTTATTATAACTTCAAATATGTACAAATTTCGAAATTTTGCATGTGAATACATTTTTTTCAATGTAACTACGAATTTTTGAACTGCACGTGTTGCAAATTTTAATTTTTTTATGTTTATGAATATTTCAACTGCTGTTTTATTTTCGCTGAATATCGAGTCAAAACATCACTGAATGATGTGGGAAAGTAATTCCATGTGTTATGAGATTTACAGCGGTACATAACTGGTAGGAGTTACAAATATATTATCAAATAAAAAAAATCAATTGTAACTACAAATTGAATTTACTTACGGCTTTTAAACCACACAGAAGATGCCGAAATTATATATACAATTATTAAAATATTACAAAATAAGATAATCACGTCGTGACCTACTGGCTATACTTTTATGGTCTAAAAATGGGCATTTCGCAAACAAACGAAATTTTTAAAACGGTGTTGAAAATATTTTTAATGTACATTTTTAATTTGGTTTTTATTCCAGGCGACAGATTACAGATTATTTGATGAATCATTTCATTGGCTTATAATTGGATCTAATTTAAATGACACCTTAGAATTAGTAAATGATAATTCTTTTGGATTGTCTACTGATTTTGTAATAGCCATTTTTGAGGAAATAAGTTACACAGTTTACGATGTGTATAATCCTTGTAAAATACGAGGGGGTAAACTAAATATCAAGCTTCTCGGTTCGTGGGATCATACTGGAGGTTTTGAATTTATGTTGGATCATAAAAAAGCAGATAGGTGGAATCTTCTAGGAATGACATTTAAAATAGCTGGTCTAGTATGTATTTAGTTTTTATATAAATAATATTAGTCTACTTAATTTTCTTTAATATTTAAATCAGCAGTTTCATAAAATTCTAAAGTAATTTATAATAATTATTATTATTAAGGGGATGTGAAATTCTCTTCCATAGGAATCTGTATTACCGGCATACACAATTTTATTTATTATTTAAAAATAAAAAGCATTTCTCAAAATTCGGCCAACGTACTGCCCTCCGTAATTGTACAAGGAAACTGTAAATAAAATTTCAACCAATTATATTTACAAATGGCTTCAGAAAATTGTTTGTAAATTTTTCACATCCCCTTAAAGCAAGTACTGGTTGTTGTACGTAAAACAATTTACAAAGTTAATGAAAATTTAGGTAGACTGTGCAATACTTCTAATATTTTTTACGTGATATATTTTTCTATTTATAGGTAAATAGCCTATCTGAAAACACTTCAATTGAGAAAATGTTAACAGATTATAGTAAAAAAGAAGTAGATACAGTAGTAAAACTTTCATACAGCATATGGGTTATTTTAGCTGAAATGTTTAATTTTACGTATGTTTTATTTTATTTTAAAATAAAATAAATTAATCTATTTGTGCATGCAAGCAATATTTTAAAAATAAAATTATGCCATTTAATTTCTTAATTGTGCAAAATTAAATTTTAGGTTAAGCTACACGGCAAAAGTAGTTTGGAAAAAAGGTGATAAAAATGGTCCAATAATAGGTAGTGTACAAACAGGGGAAGTAGACGGAACTGGAACCCCAGTAACCATGAATCATGAACGCCTCAATGCAGGAAAACCAGTATACCCAGCAATACCATTCCGGTAAGAAATGAAAATGAAATTTATCATAAAATATACGCAAAAAGTAATTAATAGTAAGTAAATAAGTTGTTCAATAGTATTTAATAATATAGAAAAAAACAATTGTTTATTTTAAAGAATTCTTTAATATTTTTCATTTTTCGAGTTTTAATTGTAAATCTTTTGAGTGGGAAGCTAAAGTTTGTAAATATTACAGCTTACTTTTTCAGGGAAAATCAGATTATAACATTTTCGGATTATGTTATCGATTTATGTTACGAACAGATTTATTCATATAAACTTTTTCGTTTTTTAGATCGTGTTTTTTCTTTAGAAGTACATCGTCATCTCAGATCAATATTAAACTTATATTTGAACCACTAGATCCCATAGTGTGGTACCTTACGGTAATATTTATTGTACTGTCGATTAATATTATGGTGTTGTTATCTATTTTCACACAAACTCATCTAGGATACAAATACGTTAATGCAGTTATGTTGAACGTGAGTGCATTTTGTCAACAAGGTCCGTAAAGCATATTCAGAATACATTTTGCTTTTTATAATTGTTGTAAGAAAAAAGATAATTATTTTAAATTATTGATTTTATAATAATTATTATAGGAAGTGATTTTAATACAGCACAATTGTCTGGGCGCATAGCTATATTTTACATTTTTTTATTTAATTTATTATTAAATAATTACTATATGGCTAGTATTGTATCAGCTCGGTTAAATAATCCATTCAAGAAAATAAATGATTCTCTGAATAATTTAAGGAAAACGGATTTAACTTTTGCTTCAGAAAAATCTTTGTACTTTGATTTTTATATGAAGGCAAGTAGATTATATAAATTTCTTTTTCCATATACGTGCAGGTACACATAAAATAAGTATTAAACATTTTTAGAGAAATGATTGGGAAACAAGATCTTTTTACACAAATAAGTGGTTGAAAATACCTGAAAATAAAAGATTTATGGATCCACAACAAGCGTTGCCTTTAGTTATGAAAGGAGGTTTTGCGTATCATACGGTTCCTGAAATAGCCTATCCATATTTTGAACGGTTTTTTGATAATCGTAGAATTTGTGAACTAACTGAAGTACATTTGTTCCCCCTAACGCAATTATCGTTTTTTGTCCAAACAAATAGTTCTTTTACGGAAATGATGAAAATAGGGTAACTAAAATAATTTGGCATACTTAAGACTGTAAGTGGATATCAATTAAATTTCATATAAAAATTTTAGTTTTGCAAGAATATCAGAATTCGGATTACGAAATCGCCAAATAAAAAGATGGTTATCAAGAAAACCTCATTGTCGTATAGACATATTAACAATGGAACAAGTTACGTTGTATGAAGTAGCTCCAATAATAATATTTTTGTTAATGGGCATAATTTTATGTTCAATTGTTTTGTTAGTTGAAAAATATATTTATTCTAGTTATTCTAAAAATAAATAATATACAACAAATTTAAATAGATATTTACTATCAGCAAATTTTCAATAATACCTAGTTATTTTAGAGTGAAAGCATCTGCAATAGCAAGTAGCAACGTAAATTTATTCAGAGTTCATACATGGACATTGCAATAATTTGAGAGCTAGACTAAGATCACTTCCAGGCTATTTGGATATTCAGAAGATCGCTATAGGGGCAACACTTTGCAGTAAATACTATTCTTGCATTTTTCGTGGGAAGAAAGAAAATGCACACTGGTGCAACTTCCCCTTAGAGCCTTTTCGTCAGTTAAATCGGAGAGGAACGCTCTGACTTGTATATCTGTGGCTTCTCTAGCAGAAGGGAATAGCTTCATTTTTTATGTTGCCCAGTAATTTGAGTTACTCCCCAGACAATTTTCATAAAAATGCAATTATGTCCTTCTGACGGGAGAATGCAGATATTATTCATAAAAAAATTTCAAATCTCTAATCTTTTATTCCAAATGAAGTGTTACTTTAAATACAGATAGCAAATATTAGATTAAAAATGTATAATGTTTACTATGCAATATAATCTAGTTCGAGAATGCTCATTATAAGTTCATATTGTTGTGTCTAAAATAACAGCATGACACAGTGTTTTCACAAATTAAATATTTATCCTTAATTATGCAGTATGTTCAATACGGTGTAGGTTTGTCGTGGCAAGTGAGTGGCACTACAATACGTTTAAGTAATTTCTTTCTGAATAATAAAATAACCATTTAGATTGATCAATACGATATCATAAACAGAATTAAGGTCAGTACATGAACGGATCCTGGAAAAGTAGCAATTTTAAAAAGTATTTTTTAAATTATACATTAATATTTATTACATTTTCTATTATGCATTTTGAAATGGTTACAGTTTTACAACTAGTTAGCATTTGTCTCGCTACTCGGGACAATCTTTTTATCGTGAGTTACTTTAAATATAAAAATGCTCCTTTTGTGGCAGGTTTTTCATGCAACAGTGACGAAGGTTAAAAAAATATCCAATCCAATAATTCTAAAATTTACATAAAATATCTATTATATATGAAATACGTGCGGTCTTTTTCAGGAGATAACAATTTAGTAAAAAATTTCAGTGATGCAGGGATTTTTTCTTCGCTAGATAAATTACACGTTAATTTTACAATCAAACCATTTTTGTACACCGTGTATCATAAGTTGGGTATATTTTTAGATCTGAGATGCTATAGTGATGCTGAGAATAAATACCTTTTAACAAAAGTAAGTAGCATAATAATTAAATTTTTCGAAACTTTTAAGAGCTCTTAAGAGATGTTAATAAATCAACAATAAAATATGTTATATGCAGGCCTCAATTGCCCGACTGTACGGAGAGCAGCATTATTGGCTCATTTTGGGAAAGAATTTAAACGAGAGTCTAAAAGTGATAAACGATACTGAGTTTAGTATTTCGACTGACTTTGTAATTGCTGTGCCGGAAGGTGACGACTTTGTTATGCACGACGCTTACAATCCGTGCAAGTATCGAGGTGGACTTTTAAACATAACGTATTTAGGTAGTTGGAACAGCGTTAGAGGGTTCAATATTACTTTGACGCAAAGTAAATTTCGGAGGAGATCTAATTTACATGGCATGATTTTACGTATGGCAGGGCTTGTGAGTTTGATGTTATAATTAACTCATTTTTTTGACAATAATTAAAAATAGACTTTAAGTGATTTGTAAAATGAAGATTTATCAGCTCAATTAAAATTTATCACAATTCCATAATTTTGTTGCTTTAAATTTCAGGTTACAAATAGGCCAAAAGATGTACCGCTGGAAGTGTATTTGCAGGACTACAGTACGAAACAGCAAGACAGTATGGCAAAATTTACATACACAATATGGCTGCATTTAGCTGATTTTTTTAATTTTACGTAAGTAATGCATTTCTTATTTAATTCATTTCAGCAATGGGTATTATTACTGGTAGTGTTATTTTAAGTGCTATTGAAGTATAACATGTTATAGTGGCAATATAAAGTATCTTCACTTGAATTATTGTTATTTAAAAATTTTACAATTATTATTGAACACTTCATTAAAACTATTACAAAAATATAAACCTAATTTCGTTTATTAGAGTTGAAGCTAAGGAGTTAACAGTTTGGAAGCCTACTAACAGAAATGGTCCGATGATAAAAATGCTTTTAGAAAGGTCAGCTGAATTAGGTGGAAGTACAGGAATTCCCACACCTGAAAGATTATCCATTATAACGCCAATTCCATCATGGCCTCTACGGTAACAATCAGTAAAAAAACTGAATTTTGAATAAAAATAATGTCAAATATCGTCTCAATTTAGCTGAAATGCAATAACAATCTAAAATTTTTTTATTTTATTAGGACTTGTTTCATGTTTCGTACGACGCAATCCAAAACCATTAAAGTTAACCATTTTCTAAGGCCTTTAGCGACGGCCACGTGGTACTTGACAGTTGTACTTATTGTTACTGCAGTCCTGGTCTTTGCTTGGGTTCTACTATCAGAACACATTAGCGACAAATTTGAACGTTATTCCGCAGCATTTTTGTTCACAATTGGAAGCGTATGCCAACAAGGTACAGTGCGAAAATATTTTAATATAAAAGAACATATTATTTTATTCAAATTTTATGCAAGTGCACACTTTTAATGAAAGAAACATGTTTAACCAACGTTAATTTGACAATTTTCTTTTAAAGGTTCAGACCTGCAGATTACACATATTTCTAGTAGAATAGCATTCCTACAAACGATGCTTTTCAGTTTACTCATTTATAATTACTATTCAGCTAGTGTAGTATCAGCACGACTTAGTGAGCCATTAGAGAAAATAAATGATTCGTTGAACGAATTAGCAAAAACGAGTTTAAAATTTGGAGCAGAGCCGAGTCTCTATTTTAATTTTTTCATCAAAGTATAATATAAGTTATTCATTTTTTAAAAATTGATTTTTTTACATTTAAACAGTAAAAAATCTTAAAATTTTTTCTTTACCATTAGAGATCGGATTGGGAGGCCCAACAGTTTTACTACAAGCGTTGGATTAAGGTTCCCGAAAATGAGAAGTTCATGCCGGCATCTGTTGGCATAAGGCGCATCCTTCAGGGTGACTTTGCATATCACATAGACGTAAACGTAGCTTATCCAGTTATCGAAAGACTATTTGACAATCAACAAATTTGCCAACTGACAATGGTTTATCTTGTACGACCAACTGATTCATCTATATTTATGGCCTCGAATGGATCGTTTGTCGAGCTCGCTAAAGTTGGGTCGGTAACTATGCAATTAAACGCCATTGATTTTCCCAAATTGGAATATAAATTGAATATTTCGCTGATGAAATCTTTTGCATTTTAGAGTGGCCAAAATTAGGGAAACAGGTTTACGAGATAGATTAGTAAAAAGATGGGCAGCAAGGGTACCCGAATGTAGAACTGACATACTTGTTATTGATCCCGTTAGTATATACGAAGCGGCACCCGCTTTTCTATTACTTTGTTTCGGTGTTTTTTTAGGGATTATGATTTGTAGCGGTGAAAGAATCCTATATTGTAAGAAGTATCACGATCATGGTATAAAGAGAAAAATGAGAAATATATGTTACAAAGCTTGTAATTTCAGAAAAAAGAAATAAACTGCATTCCGATTACGTTTCTTTCAATTGACATTTCCACTGTACCAGTTAATTTGTCGTACGGTATAATTATACTTCGATAAATGATGTAAATAAAAAAGTGTTACTCTTATTTTTTCTACAAATAAATTATATAATCATCATTTCATATAAATATGGAAAGAGAAATTCATGCTTTCATGTTTGAATAAGAGAATACTCACTTCGCGATAAGTACCTATATGTGAGGATGAATTTTACTTATTCAAATTTACAGAGATCTTATAAAAAAGCCTGTTAAGCCCTTATATTGAAAATCTACCTCAAATATTGACTTCGACGAGGTACAGCAATAAAGTTAAATCATTCCGCTTTTGAAAAGACAAGTACCCTCAGGAACTCAATAGTCAAAAAGCGGACAGTTTACTTGGCTGAGAATAAATCGAGCGAACGCCAGCGCTGATCGATAAGTTGGCAAACCAAACAACTGTCTCGCAGTTTTTCCTTCACTTTGATAACTTCAACGTATCTTTTCCATTGCTCTGCTTTCGTTAGTTCGGACCTTTTTCTATCACCGCGTTTCTTTCACAGCAAATAATGTTTTTCATTATTTCATGTCAATTCTTTCAAATTCGTATAAAGCTTATTAAAAACTTGCAGAAGTTATTGATACTAATGCAGAATAATTTATTTATCAAACTTTAGAATTTGAAATGTATTTTACTGATAAATGCTACGAGATTTTACTGCTCTATTATTTAAAAATTTCTTAGATAGTAAAGTAGTGTACGATTCTCGCGTACTAGAGGAATTTTCCTGTTTGCGAGAGGGTCAGAGAGAGAGTAGATGGACTCAAGTGGACTATTCGTATCGTCCGACAAAATTTGAATCGGAGCTTTGCGTTTGAATGGAGTTTGCTGAAAACGGAGCCGTGCATTACATGTACACAAAGTGCCCATGTTAAATTACGGATATTTGCATATCTACGAACGTCTCTGACTGTCAAATATTCGGGAGACCCCATTTACTGAAGATACTTAACCGTGTGTACTTAGATTTAAGTACAAGCAAGTGCAATGGGAAATGTAATGTTGATTTTAGTAAAAAAAACTACTAGCGTCTAAAAGTAAGAAAGTATTTTAACAAATATTTTAAACACACAATTCATTAAACTAATGCGTTAATGAGCTACTTTATTAATGACCTCACGTAGCATTAAAGTACGATAAAAGATTGATGGTCAAGTACGTTGCACTTGATAGCAACAGGATATAAATTATAAATCGGTCCTTTGATCATTTCTACATTTTCTTTTATAATATTATATAAAGGGCATAAACAGTATTGCCTTCATTTATAAACTGCAGACGTTTACAATTTCCACAAATTTTGTTTAAAAACATTGCATAATTAGAATTTTAATTAAAACGTATTCTAATTTAATTTTAATTTAAATTCCTTCTATTTAAACATTTTAAATAATTACCATTACATTTTTCTATAATTAAAATTTTTCCATTTATTAAAAAAAAACAATACAGTTAAATAATTTCACAGAATTATTTCGGAGAAAATTAGTTTTTACTGTTATTACAAAGGCAATCTCATTGCTTGCAAATCTTGGTAATTAAGTTTCAGGTAATTATAATAAAGCATTATAAATTTGCATAAATTCGTAGAAAAGTTATGTAAATGAAGATTGATTCATCTTTGAACTTCTTATTTGTGGCATTCAATTGTTTGTGTTTGTTACTTAGCCAACTACATCTGTTGGTATAACAATAAATGTGTCCACTTGTTAACACTAATTAAATAATGAATTAATGAATTATAATCTACTTTTCGTAAGTCCCTTCGAAGTACTGACACTGAACCTCAAATGAGGACAGCATCGTAATTAATAAGTCAAGGACTTTGAATTCACAGACCTTCAATGAGGTTAACTTTTAATTGGGATTATATAATTAAGATATTAATATAGATAATAAATAGAGTTTAACTAACTGTAAAAAATCAGCATTGTTTGCTGGATTAAAGACTGTAAAATTTTAACAAAATATTCCGTGATCTCGTTTTTCTTGCATTTCAAGCTCGACTTCGATGATATACGGCGTCAGATAGTGGAAATCTCGATCTTCTTCGTAAGTTATCCACTCGTCTTTGGGAAGGATTTCACCTTTTTTATCTAAGAGTAACGCCCGCATGATTCTGTTGCAAAGAAAATGCAAAAATATTATTAAAAAAATATTTTAATTTGTTGTTCAGATATATTCCACTGCTATTTTAAGCACATCAATTTATTGATTCAAGAAGCTTTTCAACGTGCTTTATTCAACAGTTGCTTGTTCAAAAAACCTTTTCAGAATTTCTAAACTCAGTTTTATCAAAGTAAAGCATGCATATTTCAAATCTGCATATGAACGCACCGAAAAGCTCGAGCATCATAAACCTCCGGAGGTAAACGCTTCACGGCTTCCATGACAGCTGGGATCTCGTCGTTGATGAGGTCCTCTGAGTAAAGGCCGTATCTTAAATGTCCCATTCGATTTATAAAAAATCGTCTGATGACATCACCCTTGGGTTTCTCCCTCTTTCCTTTGGCAGACTTCATAAATGTGCCTTTTAAAATCTTCGTCGGTTGCAGCTCTAGTTTGTTTAGAGATTTCGACAATTTTGATAAATCTCTCAATTTAGTAAATAATTTTGACGATGGTTTTACTGTCGATGTCATTTTTACGTTTAAAAATATTGATATTTATACCAATCACACTTTGTTTGTTGTTGAGTAGCAATAAAGGCGTAGGTTATATCTGTTACTTTCCGATGATAAAAACAAACGTATTTGTGACTTTTATTTGTTTTTATTCGGATCGTTTAAACAGAAACATTTCCACCGATGCGTATCACGGATAGTTCTTTTAAAAAATGATGAAAAAATAATTTTTTACCGCAAAATAGCTTGCATTCCTTTTTGAAATTAATTAAATAATCAAAATTTTTCTAAAAATCAATACTGACTTTTATGTGGGCTTTCGTGAAAAAATGTGTTCCACGCCAAAAATATAAAAGAAATTTTTTTTTTCTACGGGATTTTATTTCAAAGCAATCGAATGATTCTTAATGAGAGACTCTCCAGATGAGCATCGAGATTCAAAGTGTATCGATCGAACACCTCGGGTAATCTGTACTAATTACGCGGATGAAAAGACCGGGATTTATGTCTCCAGTAATCGATTCGGCGAAATCGTCGTATAAGGATTAGGCGAAGGGAGGCAACGAGCGTGGTGCCCATTGGTTGGCGTGTGCTGCTTCCGCAGCATCCCGAGCCCCTTTATGCATAACCCAGCTCGTACGCTACAAGGCGCATGTAACTCCGCGTGTGTCGGTGTAATAGCGCCTGCAGGCAAGAGAGGGCTGTCGCTGCTACGAGCCGCCGCAGCTAATTTACGCTCCCCTGATTTATCTATGGAGAACGCACTTGCCGCCGCTTTCTATCTTTCCGCCCATCTCCTATATCTTGACGCATTTCATTGTTACATTGATTTTAGAAAGTAGATAAGTAATTCAAGTCTGGAGTGTAATAGCATTTTTTTAATCGTCACTTTACTAGATTTTGTTGTGAAAATTTACATGGTTTGTATGTTGATTTTTTTTCATGCGGCGCATAATTCAAATTGCACTTTTCGCAGAAGTAAACGAAATTATGAACAAGTCATTTACTTAGCAAGCCACGCTACTGGACTCGTATTGCAGTGGAAATTGTCCCTGCCTTAGACGCGATTCTATTTAAACAATTGCAGATATTTACCTCACTGAAGATGCAGAGAATCTTCTTCCCCCTTGCGTCCTAAGAACCTTTCTCGCCCAAGCACAAACTCATAGTTTCTACCAAAATTGTTTTATGAAATTCCAATCCGCTCCAAATGATATACACGCAGTCGAGTCCCGTAAGTTTCTCTTAATGCTTCGTTTGACAATCATGTCCTTTACACAGTTTAATCGGATTAGGTGAATTGAGTAAAATTAAACTAGGACTGTTTAGCTGAACATTGTTTGAAAAACACAAAGGCGCCTGGACTGTAGAAGAGACCAGCAAACTACCGGCAATGCATACAAACGTAGTGCGCGCAAAGCTAAAACTATGTTTCCTTTTTTTGAAAGTAGTTACATGTGCTTACACGGGCCCTAGATGGATATTGGTCCGCCTCGACGTGCAAGGCTAGCGACGAATCGTCACACCTAGTAGCGCAACCCGAACCCGAGTCATAAGTTCGTAAAGACCCTTCCTTTTTAGCCTAAGCTTTCGGCGTGCGTTCAAGATTTGTTTTTGAAGTAAAAACTAATATTTCCAACGTAATTAACACCTCTGTTTTTTTCATCAAATCATTGATCCATCCGAATAAATAAATAATGGTCAACACTCTTCACAAGTGCCAAAAGTAAAAGAAAGCAGGAAAACAAAAGCAAAACAAAAAAAAATACAATCACGAGGACAACAGCACAATACCCCCAGCAACTGTACAAGTAGGGACAATGAGGCAGGCGAAGAATAAATGTGCTCGAGCGAAAGAACGCGGAATGGGTGGAGCAGCCGGGGTGCATCTCGAGCGAGAGGTAATACCGTATAGCGGCGCGCCGATACACCGGTGACTCCCGCGCGTTTCATGCGCGGCCCCCACCCCCTCCAGCGTCGTCCGCAGCAGCCAGGGATAGGAGGAAGAAAATTGCAAGTCCTCGCGAAGCGCGCGGCATCCTTTCTTGCTCAAGGGGACAAGGGCTCGATTTATGGGCGCGACGCCGTAGCCCCCGAGACACCGTCGTCGGCGGCGGGGAGGAGGAGGGAAAGGGCGCGCACGTACTATGTATTATAATAGTTCGGAGAGGAGTATACCTGGGGCCGAGTGCTCGGCGCGCGCGCGCGGCTCAGCACGTGTACGTAATACTTCCCCATTGCGCGGCCCCCGGGAAAGGAGGTACGGGCGCGTAGACGCGCTATTTGCGCGTCGCTAGAAGAGGACGGAATTTATGACGATAAGGCCGAAAAACCTCGTTAGACCCGGCCCCCGCTGAAGCACCGGATAGCTGCTCCGTGATACCGTAGGCTTTGTGCGAGATCGATATTTTACTGGAACAGACTTAATTCTGATTTATATTTTCAATATCGTCATTTTTAGCCTGCGGCTTTAGTTAGTTACAGTGGTTTATTTTCAAATTTGGGAAAGTTTAGATGATATGTTTATTAAAAAAAAATTAACTTTTTTAATGTCTGAAATTACATCGCATTGTTTGCCGATGGAGCCTACCATCAGGCTAAAAAGCGCTGTATTTAATCTATCTGGGTCTATCTATCTTCATTTTCGTCTGCATTGTGTTTTATTCCGGGTGTGAAAATTTCTCTGCGTTCCCGAACGACTCTCATTTATACGACGCCCGATAGTAGCCCGCATTCAACCATATGCTGGTGCTTATCCTAAGCGATATACCGTTTATACGACCCCAGTACTCAAATCCACGCTCGTATGATGCGCTTATAAAACCAAAATGTTCAGTAGCTTATGTACACTGTGAAGTAACCCGTACTCTCGCCGTGAACGCAGAGAGCATCTTCTATAGGTCACCTGGTATAACCATGTGTCAAAGACTTCCTGAGCTAGCCTCATATGTAAAAGATCAATCTTTTAAAATATATGCAACAGATCATAACAGAAATGCAGTTAATTAAAACGGAATTACAATGAAATATTTATACAACTGATGAAATGACATTTACTTTTGATTAAGTCACATGTGCTAAAAAGGTCAAAACAAAGCAACACGTTAAATTGAGAGAAAATTTTACATATAAAAAGTTATCTTTATTCAGTGCACACGTTAGTGTACCCGTCATATCACTTGATTACAATTTCAGTAAAAACAAGTTGTCGTATGAAAAAATTGTCAAGACATTCAGGATTACGTATTATCTTTAATTTTAGTCCGTTATAAAAAGGAAAACAAGAAAACAAAGTTATTATAATCTTTTATTTTTTAATAAAAAATTCGTCACCCTCTTGTACATTTTCTCTTGCAAAAATTCACCATCAATAAAAAATATGTTCGTGATATCTTATTTCAATAATTTTATTGATGCGGCTCACATGTACACTCAACATTTCTCGACATACAATTACATCGCTCGAAAATTACGAAAAATTTAGCGCTTGTAGTCTTCGGGTCTGAATTCCGGAAGTCGTCCCTGAGTGATTTCAGGTACGAATTCGCTCTGATGCTGGGGCCTGTACCCGTTGCCGAGGTAGCTAGGTCTTGGAGCGGTCAAGCTCGGATGTGGCGGATAGAAGCCATTCTGCTGCGGCCGCTGCGACAACTGCTGTTGCTGCGAGCCAGATGTGGATGGTCTTGAGTTTTCGGTGAACCGATCACTCAACCACTGGAACGGGCGGAACGGCAAATTGTTGTTGAGCCTGCTGTCGTCCGGGAAGAAAAATGCGGATGCACCACTGAAGGCGAAAAACGCCAGGAGAGCGAAAATCGCGATTCTCATGACTTTTGGCGTTTGTCGGTTGTAAAAGAAAATCAAACTCTGCTGGAGTACTTGCTCGATAGGGACATGTCGTTTCTTTTTATATGCGTGCGTATTACCGGCTCTGTTGATACAGGTGTACTCAGAAAAAATCAGGAAAAACGCTATTGCGTAGATTTGAATACACTTTGGGCAAATTCTTGTTATTTTTATTGAAGTTGTTGGATGAATGATAGTTTTCACAGTTGCAGGCCGAAGAACTTTAATTCACGTCTCTTTGAATATTTATAACAACCTATTCATGCGTGTGGTATCATTGTTATGCAAAAAAATAGAAGCGGAAATTTTGACACGTGAATAAATTACGTGATTCGTACGCCATCTTTATGTAATTGTAAATTTTTTAATCGTTCTTTATGCAACACGTTTGTATTATGATGTTTACTATTGAAAAAATTATAAATCTATAATACTTGTATTGTGAGATGAAATTTGTAAAAATATAAAAGTTGTTTAAAGAAAATTGGTACAAAAATGGATAAAGCCTTGCTCTCATGCAAGTTGATATTCAATTTAAAAGAAAACCGCAAGTGAGACATTTACAAACATAAGTGATATAATAAACGTGAATGTATTATTAAATTGTTTCTCTTCAATTTAAAATTTTTCTCTTATGATTCTTATTACAAAAATTAATTTAAATTAAATTATCACTTTAAAAACGAAACGATTTTATTCAATCTTTTTTCAAATTTATATTACGCAGCAATCACAGCTGCTTTAAAGCAAGCAATGCCGTGCACCAAAGATGTTTGCGGTTATTTCTATTGTAGGGTATACATAGCGAATTCAATAACGAAATAATTAATTAAAGGCAGGAAATTTGAAATCCGGTCTTACCAAACAACAAGCATTATAACAACAAATGTTATTTGCAAAAGCACAATTGGGTATTAAGTCACTTTTATTGTGGGTAACATAGCGGTAGTTTGTCAACTTGGATTTCTCTATTTTTATACGCGGCGCTTTGAAATATCTAACCTTTGAAACTGTTTCCCCTTATTCAACTTGGTTCAAGAGTATGGAGTTTTCAAAGGACTCTGAGTATGAAATATAAACTTCCACGTATGTCAACTTCATTAAAGAATCATTTATATAAATTGTGTTTTAGCATTATTTTTTTTTCAAATAAATTTATATGATTATGATTAAGAAATGAGAGTTAAAATTGAAATACTTTAAAATTTTCATTAATATATAAAAATACAAACTTATATGAGAAACTTTTATTTACTGCCTTCAACAATGAAATAAAAAAAGTCTTGCATAATGTTAAACTCTAATTTCCCTTTAAAAACTAAACTTTTTATTTAATGCGTAACTGAAAAAATGACCGTGACAATAAAAGGAATCTTTATTGTGTGTCATTAAATTGTTTGTCCCACGTGTATGTGCGCTCTATGCCTTAACGTACTGTGCAGCTGTACAAATCTATGACGACTTTGAAAGAAATCCCAAGCAAATTTCATTACACAAAAGGTAAAAAATAATGAAAAATAGTGATCAAAGGTATGATAATATTATCTTTATAATTTTAATTTGAAATTAATTTAAAACTTTTTTCCATGTGTACAAAGTAACGCTTGAGTAATAAATTTTTTTACGTCATAATTTTAAAGTATTTCCACGTAATTAATTTACTGAATAAATAGATATTTCGTAATTTAGAATTAAATCCACACCTACAAATGTCAAAATGCTTCTAGTTGATGAATTTTGTCCTCTGTCAAGTAATAATGTCTTCAATTATCATTCGTAAATAAACAAGGTTTTTAGTTAACAGTAGATGAAAGAAAGTCAGTGGATATTAGTAAGAAAAAAAATAGTGCAATTAAGTAAAAGGTGGGTAGGTTCGCTGTTCCCTCAATGAGAAGCATTAGATCAGCGTTTCTTCTTTGCACTCCACCTAAGAGAACAGAAGAAACGAAAGACCGCGACCTTTTCAATCAAGATATACTTGTTACTTGGGCTTTTTCCCTCCCTTGAAGTTTCAAAGAAGCACATTATCAAAATAAGACTTTCTCATTGACTCAATGTCACCAGAGATTTTAGTGCCAATGTGACCGTGCAAACTGACATTAAGGGTGGGATCTACGCATTTTAAGACGGATTGGTGCGATGTAAGAATCAATATTGATTTCAATAAAAATGGAAGATTTCGGAAAAAAATATGTTTACATGCACGCAAAAAATAAGAGAAAAATTGAAGCTGGAACTAATATTTTATGTGGGTGGACATATTAAAGTATAGTAGTATAGGAATTCTATACACCGCGGTATTTGAAATTTCCAAGAAAATTTTAATAGAAAAATACATAGCGGAGAGCGGCGCATAATAGGATTTAGCAAAATGGGTCACCGGCGCAAATGGGACGCATGGAAGTTGTGGGATCAAAGGAAAAATTAAATATTTGTAGCGATGAAAATGAAATTTTCAATAGTAAAACAAAATAAATGATTTAGATAATTAAATGAAATAGAAAAAGTATTTGAAAATAAAATTTATTTAAAAAATAGAGAATGGAAATGCTTACTGAATCTTGTAAAATATTTTATTTAATAAATTCAAATGTGAAAGAGTTTTTTATTAAATGTATAAAAGAAAAAGTATGAAAAAGTTGAAGTACGTCAATAGCGTTCCATGATATCGCCTATTCAGTATTCGTTTTATTCTATTTATTATAAGGAATCGCGTTAGAATTGGAAAACTCTTTCTCGAAATAACAATAAAATAGGATTAAAATTCTGATAACTCTTTAAAATATATTTATTAAAAATCTTTTACTCATAAAATATAATATAATATAATATAATTTAAAAACATAAAATATAATTTTCATTTGAAAAAAAAACAAAGATTTGTATATAAGGAGATAAAACACTAAACAGCTGCTGTGGGTTATTTCGAAAGAATAATAGCCATTAATTAATTAGTAAAAATCTGTTAGTATAAATCCTCCTAAAAATATACTTGAAAAAATATATAAATGTAGATAACAATTGTTTCAAACAGATTCTTGAGCTTTGCGATATTCGTAAACACTTCCGCGCTCAATAAAAGTTTTGGTTGCCTTCTTTGCGTGCACTGCTTTTTCCTGGGGTTCACCATATCCTCCACCACCAGGAGTTTCAAGGATAAAAATGTCCTGTTAAAAAAAAAATAAATATAAAATAGATTACCTCTAAATATTTTTTCCGTAGCATAAAAAATTGTTTACGTTAAAAGTTCAGTTATAAATAAAATAAATTAAAGAGCATGAAAAATATGTCGATTTCATTTCTTCACTCGTTTCTATCCAGTATCCGCAGCTTTATCTGATTTTTGTTGGATAAATAAAAGAAAGTAAAGAAACAATAAAATCTTTCAACGTGGAACGTTTAGAACAGTTTTATAATTAACAAATTAATAGATTCCGTTTCTTTCATTTCTCCTCTCGTGCTGCATCCTCTTCAATTTTGTAGGTTTTTTGTTATATACATCATCTATTCCCGGCTACACACTCCTGCTACTGCAGATTTACAGTTGCGTATAGAAGCAAGGTAACTGCAAAAAGGGTATTTCTGACCCGGACTTTTATTGCACCCAATGCCCCAGCCTACTGAACGAAGGGGACCTAGGCGACATTTCATTTCGATGCAGACCTTCGCGCGATGGACACATCAATTCTAAGGCTTTGTAAACTTTTCACAAAATGTATTTCCTACTTTAAAAAATAAACAACAATTTTATTCATTAAAACAAAGCTCATTCTTTATAATAAAAATGTGCCCCTCTTTTAGTACTTACACTTCTAGCAAAAACGAAATATTTTTTTCAAGCTGAAAAAGCTAGCGAAGCATATAAAAGTCAAGGTTAAAAGATGCCTCCTCGCAATTTCTTAATGTATGATTTGAAGAAAGAGTTACTGCCGAGATCGAATATAAAGCATCGTTTTCCCAGCGAAGAAGCCGAGGGAGAAGACACGCGCGAGGATATCCGCCATCGGTCTTCGACGGAGAAAATGTGTGAATACGTTGACAGCAGCGAGATTTCGAAAGGCGAGCTCGCACCCCCGCCGAGGAGAAAGGAGCGCCGGGCTATACGGCTATCGGGGAGCCGCCGAAGGAAAAGAGCTTCGCGCTCGGCAGGATAAAATCTTTACGAGGCCGAGTGTGTGCCACGAACTTTCTTTATTTTCTATGTTATACGCGATCTCCCGATATCACCTCCATTTCCCCTTTGTTTCACTCGAGTTTGTTTGCTCCGCATACTCTTTTATTTCGGCTGACTGATCCTAATTGTTGTCGTTCGCGTTATAGCCTTTTCAAAACAGCAGTGAAATGGACTCGAATAGTTTATGGCGTTGAACTAAAGATGTGGCACTTTGTCACATTTTTATTACGTGTACACGTTAAATGTGATATATTTCATTACGTGGGTTTAGCTAAAGAAAATTAACAAAATATGACACAAATTGAAACAAGCTAAGCTAACAAATATGCTAGAATAATAAAATATTTCACGACAATGTCAGTAATTAAGGTACGTTAAAATAGCTGCATTTTAAATACGATGCTCTTTGTTCGTCATTCGGCGCGACAGGAAATTATTTATCTTTTCTACCAAGTGAAAAATACGTTAATTTTAAAGTATTATAATTACCCCAGCATTTACAGGTACAGCGGTTTTCGGACCCAAATTAATGGTTCTATTATCCTTTCGTTTGAGTGTATTTCTGCCTCGAGCTCCCGGCTGGCCACCCTCCAGTCCCGGCGGACAGTGAACTCTTCTTTCGGTCAATACCGACAGCATCATTGGCGCTCTGTAATAAAAGGCAATCAACCGTCTCATTAATTAAAACATTATTTAAACTGCACTGTTACTGTAACATTATCAATAAAATAGATTAAATATTTTTAATTAATCCTCGCGGCGTTGGTACGGCTACCGCTTTATCCGCGAATATTTAAAATAAACGAGAATAAGAAATTTGTGGAAATAGAAAAGCCAGACGATATTTCGCTTTTTATATTTTAATTTTGTTGTACTTTTTATGAATAGTGAAGAAATATCGATATCCCGTGCTATCGGGAATTTCAATAAAAATGTGGTAGAATATATTGAACAACGGATGAAAGCTTTTGACCTTTAAACTGCGTATTCCATATACGTCACCTGAATAGCATTTCACGTATGACTCCATCACCGCCACGATGAGCGCCATCGCCGCCACTTCCTGGACGTAGAGAGAATTTTCGCAAAATTACCGGATATCGCAGTTCCAAAATTTCAGGATCAGTAATTCTTGTATTGGTCATGTGCGTGTGTATGCCGCCTCTACCATCCCAAGTTGGTCCCTGGATTAATAAAAATCCATGTATTTCACGACGTCCATGTACTTACGAAATACACGAAATATAATCATCATAAAAAAATAAAAAACATTAGGAAAAATAAGTAGGAAGATTACTATTAATTCAAGTTTTAAAAAATTGTTTTAACTATAGTAAAATTGAAGGTAATCTTTTTCATGTTTCCAGACTGACTTACGCCTTCAAGAATTTATATTTTTTGCTGCATAAATTATTTAAACGTTATATTTTAATCACAGCCCCCAGCATTACAAAATTGACCATCGTGAAGTTAAAGCGCGTCCCTCGATCGCGGAGTACAATCGATGCAACATAAACATCGCTAAAAGATCCGCTGAATATTTAAATTTGCAATCAGCGCACAAGCGGGACTCCATGCATACTTGATGAAAGGAATGCTCCAAGAATAATGCGGTCTCGCGCTGTTGGCGGCCCGCGGTGATGTGTACACCGGGGCCGCGCGCCCGCGGAAAATACCTTTTCGCGTTTTGCGCGAATAATACAGCGACGAACGAGAAAGAGGGAAAAAAATAAAAAAAAAAATGCAATGCAATGCAGAGGGACTTACGGCGCCGCTGCCGCCGGCCACGGTCTCGTAGTAGCCCCACTCCTCGGTCCCCAGGGTGATGTTGTTCATGCAGCCTTGGGATGCGGCGCACGCACCGAACGCACAAAGAATGACGTCGACGACCCGCTGCGACGTGAGCACGTTGCCGCCCACCACGGCCGCCTCGTCCGACGGATCCAGCAGCGAGCCCCGCGGTATTATCACCTTCACCGGCTTCAGGCAGCCCTGCCAATTCGTTTTTACTTTTATTAGCTCGATGCTCCGAGTGACGCGTTCGACGCGCGCCTCTATGGCTCTATGTGCCTTCCAGATGGGGGCGCATTCAATTTGCCTACCTTTCACCTACGCGTCAAATTTTTTCGCGCTCTTTTCGCGTTCGATAAAATTTGCAGGAATAAATTGCACGGAAGGTTTTCAGTGGAGTTTTTAAAAGGCCGAGAAGAGCAAACAAAAAGAGTTGTTTGGTTGATGAATAATGGGCTTTAATGAAGCGTTGAGAAATGTTTTCTGATAACTATAAATAAAAGCTAGTAGCCAATTTATCACGTTGATCTGCGTTCGCTAGATATAAAATTTTTGATTAATATTGTTAATGCAAGTCGTAATACGTGGGATTTATTTATTTTGCCTATTTTCTTACTGCAACAACAAAAATTTTATGTTAAAAGTTTTACGATTCGAAATAAAAGTGTACACATTTGAATTATTTATTTTGATTGAAAATGATTTCGAATGCACTTTATTGAATATAAAAATGATTCATAAAATTATTTAAACAATTCATTTGACATTTGGTATAAAAAAATCTTTTACAATAAATTCTACGGCTTGTTTATATTAAATGTCAACAGTAATAAACAACGTTAAATTTTGCAAATAAACATTTCTCGAGATTATAAAATAAACTACACGTCGTATAAGTCTATAAAAAAATATGTTTATGCTCATAAAAATGATGAAGTGACTTACCTGATTGAGAGGTACATCGCGACCAACGATGCTTCTCAGGCAGTAAATCAAGGCTGACAGAGTGATAGCACGTGGTGCATTGCAGTTGCCCCATACTTCATACCCGGTTCCTCTATTGTAAAGGAAAAAGACGCAATATTGATGATTGATTCATCTTTTAAAACAATTAATACTTTTAAAGTAGTATTTAATTTTCCATATTCACTCATACGCTAAACAAATATCGCGAAAATCAAGTTGCTGACAAATGTAAATAAGATTTTATTGAAAAAGTTACGATAATAAAGTTTATTAAAAAATAATTTGTAATTAAATTTTTTACTTAGCAAATATATACAACTTACGTAAAATCGCAAACGGCTTCTCCCTTTTCAGCGTCTATTTCTAATCGCAGTCTGATCTCGCTTCCGTCATCCAAGTAATCGGACGCAGTCACGCTGTTTTGCTGCGTCTTTTGTACGAGGCCCTTGCCGATAGATTTGAGCACATCTCGCACAGCCAATTCGGCATTGTCTTGGATGTGCTGCATGTAAGCCTGAACCACGTTGAGGTTGTACACGTCTATTAATTCATTCACCAATTGTGCCCCCTAAATTTTCAAAATTAGCGCCATTAAATCCGGTCGTTGGATTCGCGAAATTTTCATAAAATGATTTGTGCAAATGAACCTTTTGATTAGCCGCAATTTGAGCTTTAAGATCGCTTAAATTGTCAGCTAGATTTCTAGTGCCGGAGCTTCCAGGAATTTGCCCCGGGGCCATTAATGCGTCGGTCACCTCCTTTTCGCGAAAGACGCCTTTATGCACCAATATGAAACTTTTGAACGAAGCTCCCTCCTAAAAGCGATAAAATTTAATAAACACTGAATTTAAGGTAAATAACATTTCAAGGTGGTTTCGTTAAATTTATCGTTGTCCTCACTTGCAACAGCGTAGTCGAGTGGGGAGGCATAGATCCAGGGGTGATGCCACCGATGTCAGCATGATGTCCTCTACTTGCTACGAAAAATACTGGCTTCGGAACATCTCTACATTTTCAAAAAAATCAGATTATACAGAAATAAATTTAACTTTATTTTTATTTATTTTCAATTATTATTTTTTAAAGGAGAATTTTCTACTAAGCTTCCTCCATATTCTCATCAATAAAGCAGGAAGCAGAGCTTGCTGTAGACGTTATATAAATAATTCTATCCCGTTATCGCGAGAGACTAAAGGCGCAGTTTTACCCCACAGCTTTCTAAATTCTTCATTCCTGTTTAGATCACGTCATTTTTTCACGGAAAATTCAGCGTCGCTCGTTGTTCTCACTTATTTTATCCAACCGCTGTTTTTCATTATTTATAATATAAAAATTGTGCAGCAGCTATTCCCATCAACAAAAATCTTTTTATAAACATTTAAAGCGCATGCGGCTTATCTTGCTCCATCATCTCGTACACTAATTATAAGCCGATAGAAAACGTAATATACGTACTTATAAAATACTGGCGTAATTACTGTAAGGTCTGGCAGATGCGATCCACCGGCGGAGGGATGGTTCGAGAGTATCGAATCGCCAGGCTCGAAGATACCATTGAAGGCGTTTATTTGATACTGCACTGTCTCTTGCATGGCGCCGAGGTGTACTGGAATGTGCGGCGCGTTTGAGACCAATCCGCCATCGGGTCCAAATACCGCGCAAGAGAAATCAAGGCGTTCCTTTATGTTCGTCGATATTGAGGTCCTTTGTAGGATTCTACAAAAAGAAAGTGCCGGCGAAACTGTTACTTCCTGCGCGCCCGTCGCGATATGCTTTTTTTGGAATATCGCGGGGAAAAGTATTTTTCTGCGGAAATCGATGAACCGTAAAGCGAATTTATTCGCTCGTGTCTATTGAATGCATTTCTTTTTTTTTCGTAAAACAGCATACGAAAACGCGCTGTTTTTGAATATTTAAATTACAAACACAAACGGCATCAGAAAAATTGTCAGTAACGGTAACAAATTTTCCGGTTAAAATTTATCTTTACTTAAAGCAACCATTTGCTCTTTTACGTTTTTAATCGGGAAATTAAATTTTAGGTGCTATTAGAATGAAATGAATCAAACAAACCTTCCCATTTGTTCGGCGATGCTCATAAATCGATGGGAAAATATGCTAAGTTGAATGGCATCAAGATCTGTAGTGACTTTTGATTTGAGACCAGCGCCAATCTTGATTTTAATATCGCCCCGCGAAGTGATTGATGCGGTGCACCCTGGCTCTATTAGGATTGTGCTCAAACTGTCCATTATAATGGCGGGGCCGTCGATAACGTGACCGGGGGATAGAGATTTTAATTGATACACTTCCGTTTCGCGATATCCACCCTCGAAATATACCTTTGTCTTCTGCGAAGTTACATGAAAAAGAAGAGAATAACAAAGAAATAACTTTTTTGGTACAAAAATAGCAGAAAATAAAAATTCATGACGTATGTACATCTGATATACTCTACCTTCTCTGGTTTAGCGGGTTCGCTCGATGGGGTCAGCGGAGAATCTTCCGAAATCTCAGTTTTACCAACTCCACGGACTCTGATATCATTTACCAATATTTTTCGATCGGGCATTGTGAAACCGAATTCATTCTGATACCTTCAAATGAAATTTTTAGAAAAGTGCGTCAAAATAAGAAAATCAAATTTCTTGTCGTCTAATTTAAAGGTACTTTTGCAACAGTTAAAAAGTAGACTGAGTTGAATTAAACATGATAAAGTAAATTACCTTTCCAGGAAAGAGGACGCAAAATCACCGTGGCATAAAGCAACTGTATTAGAATTGTTTTGAGGATTCGGAGTGCACATTAATGCACAGTCAGTCCCCTCATACCTTAAATGTAAGAAACACTCGGTATGAATTCGATCATCCGGAAAACCTTGCGCAAGAAGTTTTGTTCTTACTTTCTCTTGCAGTGCATTGAATCTGTTATCCAGCCGATCGAACGATTCTATAACAAATCAAACGAAACATATTTTCCTACAGTTTGAAAGAATGAAGGCAACATTTTTTAAATAAATAGTTATAAAATAATTGCTTCCAAATCGAAAAAGCATCATACTGATATTTAATCTAGGCATCCAGGTGTTTAGGTAGTTTATTATAATAATAACTAATGAACTTATCGTCATTAATAATTTTGTAGACGAAAATTGATACTTCGGTATAGTGTTACCTTCATTATAAATTTCAACGCTCGGTTCTTGGGCTTCTTCTACTACATCAGCTAAAGCCATGCCGTAAGCCGATAAAATACCGGCGTATTTGTGAACGAAAACTGTTCCCATCCCCAAGGAACGAGCTATTGCACACGCGTGCTGTCCCCCGGCCCCGCCGAAGCACGCCAAAACATGGCGCGATGTATCGTGCCCCTTTGCCTAGTATTTTTAGTACAAACATTAGTGAATACGGTTAAATTGCTCTGGGAATATTTAATAAATTACGTCGGTGAATATTAATTACCTGCGTTAACGCTCTAATTGGCCTGCACATAGCTTCATTTGCAACTTTTATGAAGCCCATTGCCACCTCTTCTATGGTCATTTTTTCATTTTCAGATTTCCCTTCCGAAATTAAAAACTGATTTATCTAAGAAAAAAAAGTTTAGGGAACAAAATATCAGTGATTAGCTTAAATGAAATTCACTACAAACAAAAAATAATCGAATGAAACATAGATCTAAAATATTGAAAAGAATAAATTTTTAATAATTTCAATTTTATAATGTTTCATTTTTAATTTATTATAATTTATTTAATTTAATTTATTTATATCATATGGCATTGTACTATACCTCTTCAGTTAATTCTCCAAAAACTTCGAGAGTACGAGACTTGTCCAGTGGTTCATTTTCGCCAGGTCCAAAAATCTTGGGGAAATACTCGGGGAGCAGTCGACCCAGGGCCAAATTCGCATCCGTTACAGCTAAGGGTCCACCTTTTTTGTAACAAGCCGGACCCGGATGAGCGCCGGCACTTTCTGGTCCAACTTCGAACAATCCCGATCTGAAGAAGAGCATAGACCCTCCTCCCGCTGCGACCGTGTTTACATCCAGCTTTAATGAAAAATTTAACGATGAAATTTCTCTCAACTTTTTAAACGCAACTCGAAGACCATAATTTTCCATTTTCATAGTAATGATGCTCACCGTGTGTACCGGAGCGCATTAAAGATAATTTTTAATATAAAGTGTAATAACATTTGCATTTAAGATTATTCCCGCTGGAAAACTTGAAATCTTGATCTAAAGTTCCGTAATATCTCACGAGATAGAATTACTTAGTTCGTAATTTCGAAAATTGTACGCCTTCAACTCGCTATTACTGCGAATGCCGCCGGAGTTCAAAAGTTCAGGCGCACGCGTGCGTACGAGCGCGACTGACGTGTCAGACACTTCGCACTCACGGCATCGCGGGAGGAGCGAGTGCAAAAAGAGGAGAGAAACTAATGGTGCCGCACGATATATATAAGAGAAGCAAAAATTACAAAAATAGTGAGTGAAGACGATGATCGATGTCGAGCGAAAAAACTCAATCACGCGTCTTCTGGTGGAACGGCAGAGCCGGAGAAGAAAATTAATCTTCGTTGCCAACCTGCGCAGTCGGGAGCGCCCGCTGAATACAAAGTCTCCGCAACTGGACGTCGCGGAGCGAAAGGGCCGAGACGGGTACGATACTGTTGTATACGAGGGGTCACTTGTTCAAGAAGGAGACAACTTTTAGTTGAGAAAAAGCTTCGCTGCTTTTTCTACGGTAAAAGTTAATTACCTGACTAATTATTTCTTCAGTCTTCATTGATATAATTTACTGTGCGGACTAATCAGTTGACTCGACTTTTTTTTTAATGTCAGTTTGTAAATTTATTGTTCGCTTTAAAAATGTAATTTATCGCTATATTCGAACAAAAACATTTTAAATGCGCAGAAAAATAAAAAGATAAAAAAACAATTTGTGAATGAAGAAAACAATACCTGTGCAGCTTGGATTGTGACCCCGGCAGTTGTACTCTCGTAAACGTGTTCGTAACTGCCTCCGTAACGGCTGACGTCCGTCGAAGTGCCGCCCATGTCGAAACCGATTACTGGTAGTTCAGTTTCCTTCTGATAAGTGGTCATCGCGTAGCCGACTACACCACCTGCTGGTCCCGAAAGAATAGCCCTGGATCCGTTAAATCTACGACGGGTTTACAAGCGTGTTATTGATTTGTTATCAAAGTTTGTATTTGTCATTTGATAAATGCAGGAAAAGCAAGATTTTGCTATTAAAAATTATGCACATTATTTTTGCGCTATTTATTTATTTTTATTTATGTGTTTCCTTCTGTTTTTATTTATTATTTTATTCTTGTTTCTTTGAAACACACTTTTAGCTTTAAAATAATTATTGAGTTGGCTCTACTTACGAGTTCATCGGTGTAAGTCCGCCGTCACTTTGCATGAAAAGAACGTTAACTCCCCGGAGGTTATCTTTGAATCCCGAAGAGAAACCCTATAAAAAATTGTTGCGGAATAAAAGCGTTAGAATTTTAACGGTTTAACGGCAACGATAAAGAAGAATTACTGACTTGTAAATAAGTTTTGATGTGAGGAGTTAAGTAGGCGTCTGCGGAGGCCGTAAAGCCTCGCGGAACGATTCTGGTCATTGGCATAACTTCGTGGGACAATGAGACTTGTTGAAATCCGAATTCTTTCGCTAACTGCCCAACTCGAATTTCATGATCGGCATAGCTACAAAAAAATATTTTGCGAACTCTACTATTTTACTTTCCTAAATTATGTAACGATTTATAGGGACATTAATCTAATTTAGAAACAGGCCCATTAAAATTTATCTAAAAGTGCGTTTTTAGTGCGCTCTGTATACTTACGTATAGCTGTGCATCAGAACTACTGCCAAACTCTCTATTCCAATCTCTTTTAATTTTTTCAAATCCTGCTTCAATTTTTCTTCATTTAGCTCTTTAGTCACGTAAAGGTCCTCTCCCGTGGAACCCTTGACTTTTTTCCATAAATCTTTGGGCGACCCGCATTTTCCCGGAAGAGCAGGCACTACTCGAGCTTGCACTTCAACTACTTCGGAATAGAGAACGTCCGGTGTTACAACTTCCTACAAAATCATATTTATAAAATAATTTCTACAAAAATTGAGAGAAACAAATGACAATTAAATTTATACATTAAATGTGTACACGGAAAAACCGGTGATTGTGAAATATGTCCAAATTATTTTTCTGTTTGACAATCAATCGTAATCAACGCCCACCTCATTCTCCAGGGGTTTTTCGTGTAAGTATAACTCTAATATTTTATGAAAAAAACAACTTACGAGATCGAAAATGTTGGGTCGCGCTTGATTTCCAATAAACAGTAAATCTTTGAAGCCTTCGTTGATTAATAATGCCATTTTGGCGCCTTTTCTTTCGAGCAAAGCATTGGTTGCAACTGTAGTTCCCATCCTAATCCAGGCAATTTTCGAAGTATCGATTTCTCCTTTAATCGGAATTCCGCTTTCCTAGTAAAATATTTTCCTCATATTATGTGAGAACATAACAAGAGCGCACCGAGAATGAATTTATTGCTACCTGTTCTAAAATACGTCGAATTCCTTCTCGAGGTGCATCGTCGTAATTTGCCGGATCAACAGACAGCAATTTCATTACACGCACTTTTCCACCGGGGCATTTTGCATAAACATCAGTGAAGGTGCCACCTCGATCAATGGCAAATCGAAAGTAATTATCTTCCATTTTTACGAAATTTTCTGTACAATGATACAATGTTAGCCTTTAGTGAGGTCAATTATAATTTTTGTGTAAACACCTTAAAAAATTAATAGTTATTTATAATAATTTTATTTTAAAATCCAGAACATAATAAACCATTTGCAATTTTTTAATTCTTTTGGGTATTATATGTTTTACTGTAAAAGATTAAACATCTCAATGGTTGGCTGTTGGGTTTTAAATTAATTATTTAAATTATTCTTAATATTCACAAATTAAATACTATAATAAGGCTATAAAATAGGTAAGAGACAAGTACGATGAAGATTTCGCGGATTATTTCAGCATCGATTTTTGTCTGTAATTGAAAGCTGCTATATCGCGTTTCACCGGCACAGCTATAGCGTACGATCTTTAACAATAACGTAAATGTATATAGATCAACTGTCAACGCAAAGCTACCTAATCACCACCCGCGCGGCCGTGATCCTACGCATTTGCCGAGCAGACTTGGAACCCATTTATACCGTATCTCTGACATTTGACGTTGCAACAACTGATATAAACAATTCGATAAACAGCACGGGCTCGTGCAATTGTGAACATAACCCCTTGTACCTGCGGAGATGGGCTTGCCCGTGAGATATCTATTTCGTTGAACATTCACCACGGGGCCGCTGAGGCTGACGTGCTTAAGCAGCGCGAGTGGCAGCGAACGTCCGACAGGCAGCACGCACGAATGGCAGACTACCCCGGGGAGCATAAACATATATAACCTTTCACGTATATACGGTCGTTTTGTTTGCTGCTGTGCGAAGGTGTATTCCGGCAGTATGGTAATTAATGCTGCAAACGTCTTCGAGCTTGCGAGTAATTACCTCATCGAGCTTTCGCGATCGGAACTCAAAGTTAGGCAAATGTATCTGGGTTGACGTCCCGTATCAAACGACCACTTCGAGTAAAAAAGATTTGTTGTCGACAGTTTAGCTTATTTTTTTACGCTAGTTCACCGCAAACAAAAAGCGAGGTTTGACTTACTGAATATACGCAGAAGTATTAAAAGCAGCAGAATAAAGCTTCATTTTAAAAATTAAGCAATTCATTTGTAGCATTAAATTGGCATTCCAACATTTTAAAATCAAATTGATTGATTTTTCATTTTTGATAAGGAAATATGAAATTAAATAAAAATTATTTAATTTACTGCATTCATTAAAGTTCTCTGACATTAGAAATAGTCGTTAGAACCTAGCTTTTATCTTTTAATTCCACACCCAATCTAAAAATAAATTATTTCTTCATCTGTTACAGAACTACTTCTATTATTTGAGTGAATTTATGACTGAATATATTATTGAAAATTTTTTAGAAAAATAAAACTAGTTCTTTCATCAAATACTGGCATCTATATTTGTTGATTATATTTTTAGTTCTTGATGAAGTAGATATCAAATATAAAATCAATGTAACTAAATATTTGTCATTATTTCGCATTAAAGAAGCATTTTAGATTTTTTAGTTACCTCCTGCTGCTTAAATCTGATATTAACATTAATTAGTTACTTAGTGATAAGATGTGATACGAGACGTACATCATAAAGATAGCGATCAAATTTGAATTTATCACTTAGAATTCAATAACCAAATAACTGCTTTTACCTAAATACCTTGTAATTACAGATAACTTATTTTAAGCTCGCGATAAAGCATTGTGCAATAAATTGTTGATCATTTTGTGAAAAAAAATTCCAAGCACGATTACACAATGTAAGCGTATAATTAGAATAACAGTAAATTTTAGTGTGATTCTTCAAGTTTACATGAAATAAAAAATTTTCTTTATTTTTTTTAAATTGAAAATAAGAAAATAAAAGTAATATTTATTTTATTTATTTTTATATTTTCAGAAACTAAGATAAAATTGCATCATTTGCGTACATCTGTAGACTTTATCCTCAATTTAGCATATAGATTCATTTGAACCGTGTAATTACATTTATACTTGTTGAATACATTTTTTCAGGCTTTACAATTTTCCATCGCACGATACATATGTACACTTAAACTGACCGGAAATTCATAGAACAGGTGGTATTTATATACGGCACTTATACGTACCGGGTGAAGTTTGATTGTCAAAATTGGAAGGTAGTGTTGTAATGTAGTAAAATCAGCTGATTCCTCAGAATCGTCGGCACGGATGGAATACTTTTGTGCTTTTTACCGACGTTGCAAAAGAGACATTCTAGCAGCTATGAGCGCCGCGATGCGACTAACCTCAGCAATGGATCGAAGCTTGTAAATAACATGACTTTGTATCACGAGACGGGGAGCAGATAAAACTTTTTGGATCATGCGTACTAACGTTAGCTAAAAAAAAAAATTAATTTAAACTTTTTGACTGTGTTTTACAACAATAAATAAAACTGAAAATGTTTTTTAATTAACTGTTCTATTATACTTGGGATTAGTTATTGATATTTTTCATATTAAAATAATATATTGAATATAACGTGAAAGTTAAAAATTTATACAAATCGATTTTATTAACGAATTAATTTATTTTTTACTATAAAAATGTTAAAATTATTTTTTAAAAATAAAAAAGTTTATTGATTTATACCATATACAAATTTATTAATTTCTGTCAAATTTATTGGTGTATGTATATCGGTAAATATAATTCACGCATTGTTAAGTTTCTTGATGGAAAAATTGTTACTGCACCGACCTCGTAATTTGCTTTGATAAAGTGGCAGAGATAAAAATATATATCTTTATTTACTTCTTCTTCAATAATGGGATTTTTATCGCACACAAATTATGAAAGACAATTAGTTAGATCAAAACTTTCTTTATTGAATTTTCATTGATATTCAACAATCACAATCTTAATTTCTAGGTACAAACAATTATATTTCTTTTGAAAAAAATATATTTATATATAACTATAAACTGATTCGATAATTAATTTACAGTACACGCATAATATAACACACCTTACATGCTAAATTGGCCGTTAACTAACTATCCTATAAATTACTTAAGATAGGATATCATGATCCCTTTTTTGATATAAATTATTACAAGTCTTTAACAGTCTCGAGACATGACTTAGAAGGTAATACCATGCTCTTATGTTTCAGTAATCGAATTACACTATTTTTTTGTACGAGATTTTCCTTGCTCGTTCTCTGCTTTTTAAAAAATTTCGTAAAAATAATTTGAATGAATTTTTTTCATTGCACTTTATTGACTATCCCATGTAACTGCCTTTTGCTTCATATTCGAACCTTTTCTTCCAAGATATTTTTGTGCAACTCTTCTGTCAGTTTAACGTACTGACCAGACTTATCTAAGAAGTAAATTGGATCTTTTACCTACATTCATAAAACAATTAATATACAAATATATATTTGTGTATAAAAATAAAATAAAGTAAAAGAAACTGCAAATACCTTCTGAATATCAAATCCTTCTAGTTGGAGATCCTTCTTTTTCAATTTAAAGGTACCTGGACAAAATAATGAACATTAAACATAAATAAAACTTTAGTCTCTGATTAATAACTAATTGAAAAATCACCTGTCATGGGAAGTTCCGCTAGAACTCGTATAAACAATGGCCTGGCATACGCCGGTAAAGATTTTTTGACCCCCTCGGCCAAATCGTTTAAACTGACATTTTGCTCGGGATCATATATGGCTGCCATGCCGGCTTTTCCCTCATTCCCAGCAATCTGCAATTTAAATTCAGATTAATCAATGAACGAAGTTGTCTTTTATTTTATTTTATCCGTTTTAAAACACAGATTAGCTGCTTGAATAAACATTGTTTTAAAATTGACAAATTTCGCAATAATCACCTCGACTCCGTACACTACTGCATCTTTCAAGCCAATTACGTTGCTAATAACAGCCTCGACCTCGGATGTTGCTACATTCTCTCCTCTCCATCTGAAAATTTTGATTAAAATAAAAAATGTATGAATAATTTCTAAAAATGTGCTTTCATTTTTATTTTGTATACCGGAAAGTGTCTCCCGTTCTGTCTTTGAAGTAGAAATATCCGTATTCATCCATGACCAAGATATCACCTGGAAACCGTTAATAAAAATCATTTCAATAAAGAAAAATCTGTATAATATACTATTTACTAAAAAATAAGAAATAAGTAATACCTGAATTGAATACTCGATCCCCTTTTTTGAAAACATCCCGAATAATCTTTTTCTCCGATGCTTTTTTATCCACATATCCACTGAAATCATTAACGGCTTTTTTCGGATTGATTTTTCCGACAAATACTCCGGGTTCTTCGGGTTCACAAAGAATGCAAAGACCATCAGGGCCTCGGACCGGCTCACCAGTGGATTCATCAACTTTTAATAGAGCTACCGGATAGAGTGAACCAGCGTATCGAGGAACGAAGCCAACTGCGCCGATTCTATTATCTATGTTAACTAAAAAGGAAAATGAATATTGAATTAATTAATATTGGAATCGTCATTGAAGTAATTAGTTAATTTTCGAAAATAATTAAGTTTTGCTTCGAAGTATCAAGTATATATTGTAAATATCGAAATACTTTGCATTTCCGAATAAAAATAAATTTAAGAAATACCCAAATTAGAGTTGCCTTCCGTTGCACCGTAAAACTCGCCAATTTGTTTGACGTGAAATCTCTCTACAAATGGTTTCCAGATTTGAGGTCGTAGTCCATTTCCGTACATAAGCCTCACTTTGTGTGACGTGTCGGCTGAACTTGGAGGCACCGCAAGGAGATAACGACATATTTCTCCAATGTATTGCGCAACCTACAATAATTATTTAAATTAAATCATTTTTAAAAAATAAACAAAGTCATATAAAAAGTTTTGGAAAAAGATTTTAAAAAATCAAGTTTCTTCTCCATCATTTAAATTGGAAATAAATAAGATGGGTGTTTTAAAGGTACACCTGGTTTTCTATAGAAATTATGAAAAATAAAATAAAATTGAAGTAGGAAACTTACAGTGCATTCGTAATGAACACAATCGGACCAAAATTTGGAGGCGCTAAATTTTCGTCGCAGCACCACCGTAACTCCACGCAAAAGAGCTTGCCCTGCGCCAACTATTCCTCCGGCTGTGTGGTAAAGTGGAAGAGAATCATAAATACGATCCGATGTTTTGAGACCCAACATTGAATATACACCGCAGGACATCAGCATATACCTATCGGAGTCAATGCACTTGAGTTAAAAAAAACGCATATTATCGTACATTGGATATATTTTATCGAAAAAATTATGAATTAAAAAAACTTAGAGTTTGATATCCTCGAATCACATTAAAATTGATATCAATAAACATTAATTCGGATATTTGTCACAAGATTGTTCATGTAAGAGAAAAGGGAGGTAAAGATAAATGTACCGCGACAGTAATGCTGCGGCATCTAAATACCTTAAATTAAAGATAACGGCAGCCTTGGGCAAGCCTGTCGTGCCGGAAGTGTAGATATAAATGAGCTTATCGCGGGGGCTCCCGACAGAGAGGTCAACGAATAGCGGCTCAGGTTCAGTAACGGCCAGTCCGGCGTTCAAATCCTCTGCACCCTCCAGCACCGGTGTGTCCGAGTGTTCGGACCACTGATATAGAGCTAAATCTGGGATCTTGGCCTTTATCTCTTTGATGACTGAAATTTTTTATAATTGCCTCAATTAGCAGTGTAAACAATATTTTGAGTCCATCGCTTTAATACCCATATTAAGGAGGATTGTGAGATTTAGTATTTAAGAAAAACTACTTATTTAAGAAACTTTGGTAAAAACTGTGTCAAAAATTAATATCTTCGTTATTGGGTTAATGGACAAATTTATAGTACCTTCTTTATATTCACTGCTGAATATAACAGCCCTGCAGTTAGCCACGTTGATGCTGTGTACTAACACCTCCCCCCGGAGATTCGTGTTTACAAGTGCGGTGACGAAACCGGCTTTGCTCAGACCCAACCAAGTGCCGATGTACTCCACCCTGTTCTCCATAATCAGGGCGATACTGTTGCCCCGGGACAAATTTCTTGGTCGAAAATAGCGGCCAATCCGATTGCTGAAGTCCTCCAACTGAGAAAAATTGTAATTTTGTTATTTACTCATTGTGCCATGATTTTCTACAAAATTGACCGGTTGATTAATAAAGTTTTATGCACAACACGTGTTAAACTTGTTAGGATTACGATGAATTTATATAACTTTCTCTCGTTCCGAGGGGGAAGTTAGCACTCTCAATGATTGCTTGCAACTTCCGGCTGTGCAAATTATATTTAAATTATATAACAGGTATGAGGAGAAATAAACATAAATAGCGCATGTAAGAGGATATTTTTGAGGAAGGAAAGGCGGTGTATAGGAAATTCATATTCGAGTTATGAATAAAGCTATATTATTTAGTCATTAAATTTAATATAAAAGTCTGCCGGCGTATTACTTTTCCAAATATAATACAATAGTTGTGAGTTCACGTAAACAAAAATTTTTTAATAACAACTTTGACATAAAAAAGAAAATTTAATTGAAAAAATGTATGTTCAATTTATACGTATCATATTTATTTCTTATTAAGTGCTATTTTAGTACCTGTTGATACGTCCATTCTTTATCCTCGAAAATATAAGCAATTTTCTCCGGGTGGGCTGCAGCGAGCCTCGTGAAAATGCCAGCCACCGTGAAATCTCTGGTTTCCCAATACCAGAGAAGAGCATTGACTTTTAAAAATCTGACAGCGCCTCTGAAAATTAAATTTGATAGTTATTTTTTATCCTCAAAAAATTTTCAGAAAAACATATTTTTTTATTGCCTTTATTCAAAAATAATTAGTAAGCAGTAAGTATAATATAAATTGGTGGATATTATCAAATTTACAGCGATCCAAATATTACATTCAAAATAGTAATTTTCTTTTGCGCGACACATTTATTACCGCTACTGTATAAAAGTGACGAAGTCGTTAATTGAATAATTTGCTTATCACCTAAGTAATGTTAAGTGTCCGATAAAAGAAGTTCAAAGTCTTTTGGAAAATTTTCTTGGTTTTTATAGTGTCACACTGAACCCCGGATTCCTCAGTAATGCTATCTGCCTATCTGACTGCTCGGACGACCCCCGTAACACCCTCTCCTCTCTCGCGTGTTCAATTGGTTAATGCTACATTCGCCAGACGCGTGACTTGTACCACATACGAATCGACACTTTTTATTCTTACGGTAGTGTGTGTTCACACACTAGTGTGTGGGTGCATTCAATTCCTCTGTTGATACCTGGCCGAATTAACAGAGTAATACTCATAACAATATAGTAAAGGATTAAATAAATATTTTTCGAAACATGCGCTGTTAAAAGATGTAAATTTTATATTTTTTCTTATTTTTTATTTTAAACCCTAGAAGCATCTTCGGTGAAATGTCATTTCTATAAAGTTAAAAGTGACTGTGAAGATGGTATTTTAGTAATTATGTCTTCCGACAGTTTTTTTTGCGATGTTTTAAATGGCTTTTGAATTATGCATAACTTTACACTCTTAAGTGTGTCATAAATTACAATTGCAAAAAGTGAAATGCATCATTAACATTCTTTGAAATTATTATTTTACGTGGAAGAGTTAGCTGAATATTTCACGTTTAATATTACAAAAAATCTTCTAAAGAGGTATATATAGTCAAGGACTTCGAAAAGTTTTTTATTTGTCTGTAAGAATAAAAAATAATTTTTTATACATATTGCATGATGTTATTAAAATGAAATTAGTACTGGCTATATTTATCGATGGATTAGATGCTTACTCATTAAATCCAATTTAAGCATATATTCCTCTATGGCAATTTATTTGACTACATAATACTAAAATTTTAATGTAATGCAATTCGTAACTAATATCTTACATTCTTACACTCGATTATTTCTGAAAAATTTTCTTGAAATTAGAACTTGATTACTTCCTTATATAGAAGAATACTTAGTATCTTTCATTTTCTTCTTTGAGTAAATGACAAACGAATTAAAGATGGAAAAAATTGGTTTCTACAATTCTTTGTGTAATATTTGCATTCAATTGGTTAAATTACAGTTCGTCGACCAGTGGACATCTAAATAATCGCGCGAGCATACACATCTGACCTCGACTCAATCCAGGGTCGACTGCAGGAGGTGTTGCACGCGTACTGTGTTTGTACGTACATGTGTACATTCACGAATGGACTCGCATGCGTTAGCTTGCTACCGCATTATGTAATGAAGAAGGAACATAGAATTGTAGCAAGGTAAAATTCATATTATTCCTTGCACCCATAAAGAATTTACATTGAAATGATAAATGAATATTTTGATTCTGAGTAAATAAAAGATGTAAGATATGTAAATACAGTATAATATAAGAGAATAAGTTTAAAACAATTGGTATTTTTTTTACTTTTTCATGGATTCTTTTAAAAGGGTGACTTATAGATTTTACCCAGATAACAATTGTAAGAACAAATTTTCTTTTTTATATTTCAATTAAATAATGAGATAATTCTTTACAGCTATTTTTCTTTTCAATGAATGAAGGACGAAAAGGTCAAATTTCAGGATGTCAAGAAACTACAGCATATGCTGAAATGGTGCATTGGCTTCTTTTGGGAAATATTCTATTTTTTGAAAAAGTATATATAAACGTTTTGTTCAATGATAAATTCATGAAAATATGTAATAACTTATTATTCTAGAACGTAAATGGCAAGGTTGGCAAACGCGTCAGTGATGTATTGCGCACTTTATAATCTTTCTAATTTATTTGTTGAAAAATTTTATTAAAAAAGAAAGTTACTTTTCTTATTTTATTCGTGTAATAAATAAATTTTGGTATTTTTCCATTTTTTAGCAAGTGAGGTGATAGAGAAAAAAATGTATATTTTAATACAATTTTTTCATGATTTTTTTCATGAATATAAAGTATTGGTCGTTAAAACTGAAAAAAAACACCTTATCCTAAAATCCACACAAATAATTCTTTGCATGCTATCAATTATTTTCATATTTTCCTTAATGTCAATCATAAAAACCTAATTGTAGAATCAAAGATTATTTTCATTTATGACCTTTGTTAAAAAATTTAATAATACACTTGAATATTAAATGTTGTCGTAACCTTGCAAGTATTTTTTAAAAAAACTATATAAACATATGCTTCTGACGGCAATTATTTTACAAAAAGTAGAATAATATTATGGAAATGGAACAGTTGGTAAAGAAAACTGTAAAAAAATAAAATTTCACCTAGTAAATTTTGTTTTACAGGTAGTAAATAAAAATTAGTCTAGTTACTCCTTTCTTAATCCCCTTTCCGCTCAATGTACAGTTGGCCGATCCAGCGTACGGTTGCTGCAAATGAACTGTTATACGTAATGGCGTGAATCCTGCATCAAGAAAGCAACAGCTCGAGGAGTCTGACCTAAAAGCACCATTTGTTTTTGCCGCAAAGTAGCTTGCACGTAAACTTATGGTATACTCCGAGAATTTTTCAACAAACTGAACCACGTGAAGGTGGAATTTGCTATTTTATAAATTTTTAATCTGCTAAGCACTATTATTATTTTATACAAGGGTATTTCTAATAAAAATTTGAGATTGTAATTTTTTACAAATTCAAAATTTCATGGTTTTTATAAATATTCTCATAATTATTGACACCTTGAACGTAACTTTTTTTATTGAAATTGCAATCTAATGACATTTATTATAAAAAGACAAATCATTTGAGCGCTTACAAGAATGTGTGCCTCGCATAGTTAATAGAATGTAAGACTTCACTAAAATCCTTCAACAATTTGTTTTTCCAGCACCGCTGAAGAAAAAAAATGTTTATGAGTCAATACTGAATTTTACATTTCAAGCTCCAAAAGACATTATAATAACTAATAAAATTTTTTTCAATATATAAAACAAAATTGAAAGTGTTTTCTGTACATTTGGATTCAGTAATATACAGTTAAAATTATTAACCTTTATCGTTTAACGAACTTAAAAATGATTGTGCGCAAAAGTTTTTGAATTATCAAACAGATAAATAAGCCATGAATATTCATTTCAAACGTTAGTTTAAAGCAACAATTTTTTTTTAACATCAAATATTAAAATTTTTAGACGTAGCCTCGATCCATATAGTAATGTCTGTTTAACCTATGCACTTGCACATAAGCAGTGTATTTTAAATCATTCACTATTAACAATAAGTTTTGATAATTATTCATTTGTTTATAATCTTCAATTATAAAAATTATTATAAAGAAATATTGCCTATGTCATAATAAATTTAATGGAAATACAATAATGTTTTGCTCGATTATATTGGTATAAATAATAGATAACTTACACTACTGTTTGAATATTAGAGCAATTTCGAAATGTAAACATTGGAGAATTTATTGTGTAAGCAGAAAAAGCAAGTCATCAAAAATACTCAACGCCTTACTTAATAAAGCCTCATTGCTTGAGAATTCACTCGTGCATTATATTTCTGACTTCCTGCATCGTATTAAGTTAAAGTTTTGTGATCTAAGTCACTGACGCGTAGAGCTTGTCTCGTTATTACTGTAATAATGACGAGGGGAGAATCACGTACAAATAACACTTCATTCAGAAGTTCCAAACATTTAATCTAATAGAGCATCAATCAAGAACCACCATGTGATTATATATAGTTTTTTTTTTATTTTCACTTGCTAATTGAATATCATTTCACAGGTTTAGTCAATTTGTTAAAATAAATAATAATGAATAATTAAATTACATTCGTATTGAGAAAAACTACAAGAATTGCGTAAACATTCAATACTACTTAAAAAATTAGTTAACTAACATTTCGTTTGTTTCTATATAGAAAGTAGAACAAACAATTTAATAAACAAATGGACTGATAAGAATCAGTCGTCATGATTCAAGCTCAAATCATTGTTTACACGGCATGAATTAAGTCACTGCGGATTACAGTAACCAAATAATCTATAAGTTCGACAGAATTTGCAAACGTAAACATCTGTACTTTTAACATTCTCACGCGTCCGAGCGCACGGGCCACGAAGAGAGTCGACGTGCCCCGACGTTCTTTTAACTACTCTCCTCCAACTTTTTCAACGGCTGTCAGCAAATTGCTCGAAGCACTGTCAAAAGCAACTCGGCGCGCAGCACGACATTACTATTTAGCTCTCGATCCGACTGGGAAGGCGCACGCGCTCCTCGTTTGTATTGCATCGCACGGGAAAAAACTAGATTTTTTAAATCAGTTCAATCGCCTCGCGTGCTTCGAACAATGTATCCTCATTTTCTTGTAGACTTGTTGATTATTTTAAAAATTACGCGCAATCAATTTATCAGTATACACAACATTGTTTCGTACACGTGAGCATTCCTATCGCGATGTGTGCTGATGATTGGTCGTTATCAATCCTGCCCGTACAAATTCAAATTTATCTGTACTGGTCGTTTATCTGTACTGCGTCTTTCATTGTTGAAAGATTTATAATTTTTCTCATTCTCATCGATCAAAGATTTTTAATTTACCGCGCCATTTAAACGTAGTTAGAAGACCACTATAATAACTTTAATGACATAGAAAAATGAAAATTCTTTTTTAAAAAAAGAATCAAAATCAAAAGAGACATTAAATTAATATGAAAACTCACAGAATATCCCTGGGCAAAGTCCTGTAGATCACCAGCAGAGATTTCCGCCTCTTCTCGGAGAGCAGGAAGATGCCGAGTAGTAGGAGGGCTACGGCCGAGCCGAGGATCTGGTGCATGAGCGTCATCGTGGCGACTGTCGTCCTACGCCGAGCGACCTCCTCTGGCTCCCAGCTCGTCCGGCTCCTCTTGCGATCGGCTCTAATGGACGCGCTCTCAATGGATCAAGACGAGCGCTCGCCTCGCCGTCCCCCTCTCTCTCTTTCCTTTGTGTCGTCGTTCGGTCGCGCCGATGCCGATCCGCGGCTCTCCGGCGCTGCACGGCGAGGACGGCGTTCGCCAGGCGGTGCCCGCGGCACTTCCGTGGTTCCTGCGATGGTGCGCGACTTCGTTCGCTGCGGCGGTGTCTGCGTGCGGGCTGGAGTCGCGGGAGCTACTGGCTGCGGCACCGCCGGACACACGACGGACGCCTCGCGGGGGCCCCTTCCAGGCAGTTTCAGCAGCGACGGCGACAGACAGTATCGAGTGCGCGACGTATATCTGCCGCTGACATACGCGAGCGACGATGTGCGCGTAAGTGGCCGCGGGTGCACGGAGCGAGGGGACCCTCTTTCTCCCTGCCCTCTTCGCGGGCGCTCTTTGCGCTTTTGAATTGTCTCCGAAGGGGTACCGAGTTATAATTAAAGCGCCTTGACGGGCGCACTTGCGATCTTTCGCTTTCGAGGATGAGCGCGCGCCGATTTTGGGGCAGCAAGTGGGCACTGATGTTCAAACTTTTTAGACGTGCCGCTAAACCAATGAGAAATGTGTGCTATTGCTAGAGAAATTATCTACATTCTTTTTAATCGACTGATTTTTTTAATATCTGGTCAGATAAAAGAGGATAGCCCGCCAAAGAATTTATTACTTATGCAATGAATACTGTTATTAATAAATATTTACTTTATATATGATTAAAGTGCTGCGGTAAGCACTTCATTTTTATTGAATATGTTTTGTCTGATATCTTTATCTAACAGTCAAAGGTTAGTAATATTATATATTAAAATTCAAATCAATGTCCAACATATTGATACACCAACTATTAGTGTCAATTATGTAATTAACGATTGATTATTATCTCGTATACATTATCTACACATAATTTTTATGATTTGCATTCATGTTCATGTATCTCATGTTAGTTTCTGCAAACAAAGTTTAGAAATACTTCACTCAGATGCACGTGATATATAATACCTGTCAATTAAATTGTTCTGCAATTATCAAAATTGCCACAAATTCTTCAAAAATATGCTAAAATAACCACAATTGATCTATAAATTAATTTTAATTTACATTTAGCAAAATTGACAATAAATAAAAAACCTGACGTATTAATATTCTTACCATCAGAATGTTTCGTTTATTAATAATAATCAACATTAGAAGTGACATGCATTTGATCAGTTCCTAAAAAAAGTACCAAGTGATATAATTAAATGAAGGAAAAAATTATCATGTGTAACTTTCACTTTTCAAAGCAATCCATCTAGACGAGTACATAATGCTGTACTTCCGTAAGTAAGTAATAGTTTGTAAAACTTTAAAACCAATATTCCGTATATTGTATTGAGAGATTATATTTTAATTTTAAACAAATAATGAAAATTATTTTAATCGCATTAGAAATGCATTAAACTTGAAATAATACAGAATGTTTAAAAAGTTGAGACTTTTTGCAGGTTTATTTCAACAAAAAAAGGTTGTTATACTTCCTGCCTATACGACTTGGGGAAACTTTCTCCAATCAAGAATTTCTAAACACTATTCCATCAAATTACGTTTTATGTAAAAGGGTAAGGTAATTTTATGCAGCAAAAATCAGCAGTAATTTCCAAAATAAAACAGAATTTAAATGGTGCTTCAAAAAATCATCTTACAAACAAAAGTACTATAAAAAATTCAATTTTGACATAAACCCCAACAAGTTTTTTCTTAATAAATATTGCTGAAACTGCATGTAATAAACATGCAATTTTTTGAGGTACCATAAATCCATATTTTCACGTGTTTAAAATTTATTTGGATAAATGTTAAGATCAACTAAAGGACATAATATAAGTAATATAAAAGAAAATATGTAAATATGTTGAAGTTAACAAAAAGGTAGTTTCAAATATGTAAGAAATGTACGGTTCACGCTAAATTTGTAGACTTGCCTATATAACATAAAATACATTGTGCATTATTATTCACAAAAGTTAATTTTTAAAATGTTTAAACGTTTAAATCATATACTCTTTGATAATATTGTTATCGACAGGCTAATAAAATTTATAAATGTCAGGTGATACTTTTATAAAATATGTATTTGGAGCTTTAATCCGTTGTACAGTAAATAAATTTATTATTATAAAAACTTTACAAGAAATGGTTCATTATTATGTTTTTATTAAAAAAATATTATTTACATTTTATATAATGTTCAGTCAACGTGTGCTTAAACATGTATTCAAAATTTATCATGCAGATTAAGTTCCATACAAATTAAAGTAAATTTAAATTTACGACTGTATTTATTTTAATTATTACTATTATTATAAGTTTAAATAATTCCTTGATGAACATAATTAGTTTTTTACTATAATAGTTTAATTTTTCTGCAGAAAAAATTTTGAAGTTTTACTAATAAATTTACAAAGTCAAAATGTTAAAACAAATATATTTTTACTACACAAAATGTAGTAAAAATTATTCACAACATTTTATGGCATAACTTTAATATTTATAAATGTAAAGAAGTAGACTTTTATTTAAAAAATTAAAAATAAAAATGACAAAAATGTTAAATTTACACTTATAGGGTAATATAAACAATTAATTTAATTTTTATAGAATGAAAAGTAATAATTGTATAATAGCAGTATAAAAAATAATGCAGCTGCAGTGTTTCCTAACAAAGTAAAGATATTTAAAAATGTTGCTGTTTTTACAACATTTTAATATTTATAGCAAATTCAAAATATTCATGAACTTCTTAGGTAACAATAAAGTTATGAATAATTAATGAAATTTTCTTGTAGATATTTTTCAACTTACGGATCAATTTCGCTTTTTTTATACGTTTGAAGCAACGAATACATTTTAAAACAATTAAATTAATAATATGCGTATTTTAATTGTTAAATCCAACTAAGAGATTATACTCTACAATCTAAATAATTAAACTACATTATAGTATAAAAGTAAAAATTTCAACCAATTTAATTTCGTTATTTCAACAGGTAGCCTTGCATTCAATGAAATATTCAAAATATATGAATTTCTGAAGTCTTTAACAATTTAACATTATTTAATTTTTAGTTTATTTAAGCTAAATGAACTTAACTTAAAAGGAATTGCAGTTTTGTGTATATTGATTTAATTTTTTTTTATAAAACAATTATTAAAGTAAGCTAAAAAATATTAATCCTAAAAATAATAACAATAATTTGTATTAACAGCTTGATGTAAAAAAGGCTTGACGGCTAATACAAAATCACAATACCACTCGATTACGACCCTCTTGCTGAAACATTTGATGCTTGCATGGGTCAAGAGTATTTGACGATGATAGGCACTGAAAGAAATAGAATTCGTAAATTTTTTCTATTTTCACTTTGAATGCAAACTTTAAAAAATTAAAGAATTAAAAGAAAACAAGAAAAAAAATGTAAATAAGCATTGCGACATAATTGATTATTTTCGCTCCTGTTTATAGCAATAAGCCTACTATTTATCATATTGTTTTACTTTTAAAATTTCAGCATTTGGATAACAGGATTTATGTTTTTTAACAAAATAATTAAATTAATGCGTAAATAAAAAGCAAAATAAGCAATAATTAAATTAAATTTTTCAACTACACTTAGTAGAAATCTTTATCGACATATCTAGAATTCATTTTGTTCAAAAATTCTGTTATTATTTCACAATGCCTTCTGTAAATTATTATTTAATTTGTTTTTTAATATTACAAACTGAATATTTCTTTGAAACAAAAAAGAAAAAAATTGTTCAATTACGTCGTAATTACCTAAACCGGAGCTCTGGCTTTGCGATTGGCTACCTGAGTACCAGGTAAAGCGCCAAGACATCCAGAACTGAAAATTACATATACTCATACGCCGAGGTCTAAATTGAAAATAAAAGAGCAAAAGAGGCACGAATGTGGTGTAAGCATTAGTCCTTAATAATTAGTAGGATGAAATAAAAAATTCTTAACAAGATATTTTTTCTTTTAATTCTATATTGCCAATTAGATGCAGTTCACCAAATAAAGTTTGCGCGTTCTTACATAATAAATATTTGTCCAATAATCCTTTAGACTTTCTATTTCTTGAAAAACAGATTAATTATTATCGTTTGTAATATTGTTTGGAACTTAAATTCTCCAAAACCAGTTTTGGAGAATTATGCAGAAAAGACTAAAAAAATTCTTGAGAAAGAAAATCGGCATGATAGAATTATAAAAACCAAAGCATCTTTTAAAAAAGCTTTTTCAAAACTATAATGAACTAATAAAAATAAATTGCTTTTTTGAAAAGTATAAAAATGATCATGTTTTGCGACGCTAAAAAAAAGAAGCTAATGCTTCCGTTGTATGAAAATAATTTTGGTTTATTAGACTTAATCCTTTAAAAATATAGTCCCAAGCTCACACCACTTTCAAGCATAAAAATAAACGTATGCTGTTTTCTTACCTATAATACAAAGGATAGCTGTTACTGTTACAGCTATAATGATTATTCGGCTGCGTACATTCTGCATCCAAGCGCGTCTTTGTGCTTTTTTTGCCGCTTCACGAAACTCGTTCCCCGCCGAAGACAGCCTGTCACTAGCCATTTGTAAGTCCTCGAGACGCTCGCCTCTTTCCATGACTTTTTGCACATTATCACGCATCACGTCTGTTACTTCTTTGATTTGTATTCTTACACTAAAATAAAAATTTAGTAATGTAATACACCGCAATTTATAGATTTATTTTTTAAAAAACTAGTAATTCTTAAAATTCTAAAATTATTTTTTTTTATTTTTAATTTATTTTACACAAATCAATATGTTTAAAAAAAGAGTAATACTTTGCAGATTTTTAAAGAGCATTTTCAATTTTAAAGTATTGTTACTGGCTATGCTCAACGAATATATGTTTTATCATAAATGCAGATAGATAAATATATTCAGTTTATTTGAAAAAAACATGTATTTGTAAAATACGAGTGATTTTAGCAGCAAATAGATAAACTGTAATTCACATTGTTATCAACAATAGCGATTACTCACCTGGACATCTTTCCATCGATGTGTAACTGGCCTTCAGCCGAACTCGTACGGCTGAAATATCGACCGCAAAGCTTTGTTAATAATTCTTACCATTATTCAAGAAAATACTTAGCAATAATAATTAAAAATCTCTTTAATTCTGAATTTTGAACAAACGAAAATGATTTAAATCGACCAGAGGGCTCCCTCTGCAAACCATTTTATGTACCCTCCGACAAAACATGGAATATTATGCGACGACGTAACCTTATAGAACATATGAATTGTTCGAAGAAGTGGTAAAACTTACTTGAAAAGCATATCTTCATCTGGTTCACTATCATGTTCCAGCAGTGTTTCCTGAATACAAAATGAAAGTTACGAAGAAGGTGATTTTCAGCTTATAAACCGCCGGTGATAAAATAATTAGAGCAGAAATATAATCTTACTTTTTCCGCAGCTTCAGCTCTTCTCAGATCTCCACTGGACAAAGTACGTCCTGATCTTGTCGCCATTTTTCCTTTCTGTGCACACTTGTTTTGTAAGTTCAACGCAAAGCCTTAAGCAACTTGAAAGACAGCAAAAAAATACTTAAACGTTCTTGAGAGGTAGTATACAAACCGCACGGCGGCCATCACTGTGTTGTTACTCCGTCGGAGAAACAGAAGGCCCTGTTGAATGTTCACTCTTGAATGACTAAAGCATGTGTCTGTGTTAGTGGGAGCATAAATGGGCGAAAGTATCTAACCTTGAAAGTGTAATGGAAAAAAGATACAAAAATATTTATTTGCCAAAATTATTTTGCGTAAATTTGATTATTATAAAAAATCTATTATTAGTTTCGTGTATTTTTTAAGCGAAAATAAAATATATTTATACTGAAGAATCGCACGAACTGCATTACCATTTGTCGGTGATAAAGATCTATCTCTATACCGATAGTTGGTGATGATGCAATTTGATATTTATTGCTCTACAGTAGTTATATAGAATTAAAATTAATTAAAAACAATATGTATTTAATATAATTTCCATTTCAATCGTTTTTTAATTATTTAAATTTTTGTTACTCCAATGAAAAAAAATTATTAGAACGTTTTACAGAATTTTCTTTATTGTACACATGAAAATACAAGTGATTATATTAAACTAAGTTTTACTGGGTTAAATTTGCAGACGAGAAAAATTAAACTCATAAAAATTACAATGATCATGGTCGCATTGTAAAATAAATCTTGTAATATAAAAGATACCGAACGACGATTTTTTAAATTTAGTATTGCTTTTCTTTCTTGCACATCTGTTTCATTTTCATATCTATAAAACAAAATTGATTGTCATATTGATGTGCAAGAAATTGTTATATTATACGAATTATACAATATAGGAGGCGATTCCATTATAATTGCTTTATTCATTAAAACAAATAAAAAAACAAAAATTCATTTTACATATTTTCGGTTTTCTGCTTCCCCTATTTCACATCTTCGTATCTGCAGTTAGAGATGTTATCACATACGTTCTTTTCAAATTTACATTAATATATTAGTACAATTTCTAATAAAAATGTTATAACTAAATGCATAAATAAATAATTAGATATACATTTAGTTTGTAGAAAAGCTCAATATTTCTAATTAGTCATTACATGAAAGTCAACAATACTTTATAAAAATAGATCATCCTGGACAGATATTTTCCAAGATATGGTATAGATGTGATATAAGCCGCAGCGTTTAGATAAATGAAAATATTATTGTATCATTTTTTTTTCATCCAATATTTTCATCAGTAATATAATTTTAGAAATACATTAGTGGTTCAGTATAGTATGCTATAATGAATGATATATCTTACATTATTTAATAATAATCACGAATATTTTTCTTTAACAATTATTTTTCATAATTTTTTTACCGTACCTTATTCTCAGTTTGTGTGAAGATATTTTTGTTAATGTATTAATTTTTCAAGGAATAATATTACAGTGACTTTTAAATTTGTAACAAATTAATTTCTGCTAATAAATTAAAGACATAAATCTACACCAAAGAAAGAGACTTTGTTTCTAAGAGGATAAAGCACGGTACAAATGAAAAGTTAGAAAATTTTTGTTATAAGAACGGTAAATCTAGGCAGTATAGACATAATAGTGTCCACATATTGACACCGTTGGCACGTTTATGAAATAATTAGATATGTGTGTGGCCTGATATAGTTCATATCCACAGCTATTACAACTCTTGGACTACATAATTTTTTCTGGAGACAATACAGCTATATATTAACAGCTATATCAACACTATGTTTAAAATTATACAATCTTTTCCAACTATCGTGCGAAAAATCGAAGACTTTTGAAGTTCAGTAACGACAATATCGAGTTTAATATTATTACTAAAATCTTTTTATAATTAATCATTAAGCGCTTATAGAACTTGGATTATCTGCAAATTGAATGAAAGAGATAACGACGAGAATGGTCATTCAGGGAACACTGTCGAACTTTCAGGTAACAAGCGTTCAAATATTTCTTGTATCACAATATTGTGCAATACACAGGTACAGATTTTTTTACTTCAATCAGGACGTAAATGCTAATAATAAAAACTTTCGATGTTTATGGATCGTACTATCTCTCAGTAATGCAATAATTTAGTGTTACTGTTGAAAGCTAATTGTAATAGGCATTCTTCCAAATTTTTCGATTAAAATATACCGTACACTTTTTTATTTGCAGCAAACTCCATACTCATGAGATTGTCAACATCTACGAATACACAAAAATTATAGTATCACTAAAAATAAGTGATAACATTGAGCAGGAATGAAAAAAAATAACAACATTAGATTAACAATTTTCCCTTCTTATTGTAAGTGTAAAAATTTAAAATTGAAAATTTACGTATCAAATTTATAGTTCATAAAGTTTTTTTTAAGAAGTCGAGTAACGTCAATATTATATTATTTTAAGCTGGTCGCCTTTTTGCTCGACAGTGATTCCTTCGACACTAATTTCTCTCGTTGCTTACGCATTTAGGCCTCGTCTACTTCTTTCTGTGATACTATTTATAATTTTTTTTATCTTTATACTTTGACAGTTATCTTTAATTCCAGCATTAGTTATAGTACCCCAGAAGTAAATAAAAGTGAAAACATTTTATAACTTTAATATTCTGTACACTGAACAATCAAAATGAAATTTACAATATTTAATAATTTTTTTATACACAGTAGAAATAAAACTAAAAAATTTTAAATAGAACTTTTCATCGATTGTAGTAAATCTTTTATAATATCCTCTACATAATTTATAGAAGATGCTCGTGTAGTCAAGAACTACCTCAATGACTGCACAGCTTATAAAATTGCAATCACTTGTACAGCTAAAAGTCAGCTTGAGCATTTGCTTTGTATTTACCTTTGTAGGTATTATGAATATATAACGAGGACAGAATGTTTCCGTTAAAACGTCGGTTAATTTGCAGACTTATTTCAAGTACCTCGCTTTTTAATTGAATGACTATTTCTCACACATTTATCGAGGTTGAATGCAGCCACGTGAGCGTAGGTTAATTTATATAGGATTTAGTCTTTTTTGTACGAATGTATGTATATACAATAATACATATACAGACATGTACACGTACATTACATCGAACTGATTGTATAGCTTTGCGTACAATACTTTAGTACAAGAGTCATTTAATCCTTTAATTGGAGCTGAAATGCAGTACTGATTTTATACCTCTTTTTACTCTGCTTATCGATCGCTCAATCTTTTCACGCTGAATAAAAAAAATGTGTTGGTTTAAAAAGTGAATACACTTATCAAGATATAAAAATGATAAATTTGAACAATCGCGATATGTAAATTTCATCTATTAATTACGAATTTGTAATTTTAACTTATCAAAAGATACATACGTGTAAATACTTTTAAATATTTGGAATTCGTAACAAAAAACGTTTTGTTTTAATTTACTTTTTCTTATTATTAAATATGCACTAATTGCGTCTCTAATAAATCCTACAAAATTTTTGTTACATAATCCGTTGACAAATTAAAAAACAATAAGCCAAATTTGAAACGTAGATGTACGGAGCGGATTAAGATAAGCTCAGATTCTAAAAGCAATATAAAAATTCAGTACCATACTTTCCCTAATGTATTTCACATATGGCATTTTAATGCGTACTATAATACAAAGTTAAGAGACGACCTGCGTCGGAGAGAGAACGAAACCAGCGTCCATCATGTATTTAAATATTTTTTTTCTTATTTATTTTTAGTTAGCGCTTTAATTTTATTCCATTACACTCGGTACGTTAAATGTAAGTTTCGACTTTGAAACGAGTTACTTAACGTTTACGCCGTTTTCGAAGTTAATTTATATTTTTGTCAGTTATATACTACAACACATGGTTAATTGGCGATTAGCATACGACTGATAACTAATGAATAGTCAAATCACTGCATTGCAGACTGACGGCCGCCTGTCGCTCAACCGTACTTGTCCCGATACTCGATCCAAATAGATGCTGGAAAAATTTATACTGAATGTCGTCAGTGTCAAAACTCATCAGCGGTTTAAATATAGTATAAATTTATCGTATCAGTGCTATGCTTTGATGCTAATTTATGAAAACCAAATGCAATTTGAACAAATTTACATTAATTACAAATGCAAATTTCATAATGCAAATATTCGTTACACTGATAACTAATTATTCAATTTGTATATACAATCAAGAAGAAATTGTACAGATTTTACAAGTTAAAAATCGAAGCAATTACGTACTAATTTACACAGACGGAAAAAAAGTTTCGTTAGAAAGTAATGAATCCCTTGCCAACATTATCCTAAACCTTTTAAACTTAAAAAACAAACGCTCATCCACGCCTTAGAAAAAGTAGCTCCTATTAAAACTATCGATACGAAGTAGAGAAAAATAGAAAAAAATTGACTCGAATAAGTGCCTGCGGAGTCGCAGATAAAAGCTTAGGAGGGAGACTTTAGTCCTTTGCGCATCCGCCGCGCGGGCGTGCACGCTGTCCGCGCGTCCGGGCGACGTCACTACAGCACGTGGAGGTTCTCGCAGCTCTTGCTCTTGCTGTCGTTCAAGCACATTTTGTTGAGTATCTCGCGGGCGAGGTTCAGGCTGAGCGCGGTCTTGCTGCCGTGCAGCTTGGACAGCATCTTGCCCTTGCTGCCGTGGCGGCGGAGCTTGCGGTCGCGCGACTCGCGCAGCCTAATCTGCTTGAGCACGCCGACGAGGAGCTCGTCGACGTTGTGCTGAATGCCGCTCGACGTCTCGATGAATTTGCACTCGCGCGACGTCGCCAGCTGCTTGCCCTCTGCAAATACAAACAGGCTCGAGAGTCTCGTTTAAACGGGCAAATCGATCCTTTGATACTCGTCAAAGCGCGAGCTCGCCGCGTGGCTGCAAGGAATGCAAGGGGACTTTTTAAAGGAGTCGCGGAGATTACCGGGTTACTGGGATTGTTGGGTGTAAAGTACTCTGATGCTTTTTACTTCGGAATTTCATGAAAATGTCTTAAATACAATTTTATGTACCGAATGAATCTGCATGAATCAATGAGACATTAATTATCTAATTGCTCTAAGTGGCTCCGTAATTATCGAATAAATAGATGTATTATAATAATGAATAGGAACGGTGTTGATTGCAGTTTGCTAATAAGCTTATCGGCTAATAATTAGATTAATTGACAGATGTACAAGAAAAAAAAATAATTACACGAAACTCAATATACATTGCAAATGCATAGTTTTTAAATTACTGATGAAAAAATTAAAAGTGATCGTAAGTAGCAAGTGTGACGCTTACCGTTGGCGGTGATAGTGCGACTTCTAGCGAGATCAGATTTATTTCCTACGACGATGACCGATCGCTCTTGCGTATAATGCTCCCGCCAGAGGTAGTTCAGCATCTCTTCGGCAACTTGAAAGCTCGCTCGCGATACTATGGAGTAAACGACTATGCAGGCGTGCGGCTCGTACGTCGATAACGAATTTTCCAGCTGTTAATCGTCAACAATTATTGCATTGAATTTTTCAATAAATTGAAGAAAAGTTAGTTGTTTATGGTGGAAATTGCAATATAAGTGTAGAATAGATTAAGATAAGAGACGTTCACAGATTTATAATACGATACAAAATAAATTAGGTTATTTTTTCAAGAAAAGTATTTATAACTTTTGTAATAGAAGTACATAATAATGTATAATTGAAAAACGTTAGATTCTCGGATTTCGTAATGAAAGAATAGAACAGTAAAAGGACAGAAAATAGCCGCGCAAATTATTGCGACACAATAATTATTCAATCCGATCAAAAGATTTCTTATTTTACCTGAAAAATTATACTTTAGGAAATAAAGAGATTCATTATTCATTCTATGAGAATTTTTTTGTTCTCCGTAATTTTATTTTAATAATCTAGACTTACGCTCATTTCAATGTGCGGATGGTCAATGAATATCATTTCCGATTCTTCCCCATCAAGTAAAATGGAAACAGTCTTTTCTCCAAATTCGTCATCTGAAAATAAGTTTCATATATATTATTTTCAAATTTGCTAGCACAAAAACTTTTGAACTTTTAAGACTTTACTTTTAACGAATCAAAATGGGAAAATACATTTATTTTGTTGACAATTAATCTATTCGCCTACAAGGGTCGGGCGTTCATCCAGTTAGAGAAGTTCTGTCGATAAGAAAATTAATTGACCGGTTTATTTCGATTCTAGGACTTTCTATTGACAGCTTCACTGCTTTTGCCACATCTAATGAATTACCTTTTCTACTCTAGCGCGAAAAGTGCCAACACGAAATTCCCATTATCACCAGCTTGTTTTTTCTGCGCGCATAAAATCAACGCCCGAAGAAGGAAATACGGTAAAAGCGATAAATTACGCGAGAAAGGAAGATTCGAAATTTTACTGAAAATTCATTTTTGCAAAAGAACTGTCGAAAACAATAACCGCGCGAGAAATGGCAAATTCGCCGAGAAAAAGGGACAATGGTAGCGAATCCAAGGGAGCAGTTGATTTAAATTCCAATTCTGGCATTTCGGGTAGCCGCGGTCGGGGCGAGACCGGCCGTGCATTGGATTCTTTGGTAAATTGCACGTCAAGCTCTTCAATACATCAATACATGCCAGAGAGCAGGGTATTCGTACGATTCGCGCGTACCATACGAACTTTCAAAAACAATAAATTGCTGACTCTTTGTTTCTACGCACGCGCGCCGCGAGCGTTTTTATTGGAGCGTAAAAATGTCAACTAAATACTTACTTTTGCACACTTCGCGCAAGTTTATTGACTAGAAGAACATAAAAAAACGACGAAATCGAACTTTCTTTTTATACATTGTAAAAAATTTCCGCGGGGGTAGGTAATGAAGTGGCGAATGTGTGCAATCCTCCTTATTTCTCGCAATGCAAATGCACGTATGTACAAAGGATGGATTTCTCTTTATGAGGCTGTATAGCTTAATGGTTTATATCAATTTTTGTAGGTGCCAACATTTACGTTCCACATGTAGAAATATTAGTGCAATTTTGACATAAAAAAGTTATTGCTAAAATAAACAATTTATGTACGACACTGCGAAAAAGAATAAAACAAAAATATTTATGCATGTACCCAAATACAGAAGTCATATTCAATTCCTATTTTAATTCACAAATGTATGTTTTACTTTTACCACGAATTGAATCCGATAGTAACCACGAAATGATTTACACCTCCAATCAAATATCTAACCGAATCTTTTGATATTTATTTCCGTACAGTAGCAGTTGATCATATTTCAATTTACGCACATTCTTGACACGTACGCATCCGATTCTTTGACTTCAGTTTCGGAAGACAAGTGAAGTGGATGTCGGTACTTTGCTCTCGATATCCTGCCATGAATGGAGTTCGCAGGGCGGCACGTCAATTTTGCGCGCACCGAAGAAACGGAGAAACAGTGTGTTCACCTGCGCTTGCGCACCGAGAAAGGAGGAACGTGAGATTGATGGATTAGCCGCGCGCTGGAAATGCTCTTATCCGCCGAAAGGAAATTCGTCACGGTTGACTTCGCCGCGGATATTACAAAGAGATTTTGATCGACTTCATTCGTGCAAAGATGCGCCTACGGTCATATATATGCATTTGATATATTGGCTTTTCGCTGGGTAAATATTGAAAGGTGGTAGTAAACTCGAAGCTAATTTATTCTTTGAGTAATAAAACTATAGTGATGCAGTTCTCCTATGGTGGTTCCCCTTTAGTAACACTTAAAAATGATTGCATTCCCATGATAAATCTTTCAAATGGACTATTATGACTTTTAAACCTGTAATAAAGCTTTTATCTGTGTTAACGTTAAAAACGTTCATATAAGACTAGATATCAGAAACACTTTAGTTTTCTTTTATGTCAAGTTTAAGTATTTTTTAACGCGCTTTTATAATCTTTAAAATATATATGATTGAACCAAATTTTTGCGGAATTACGTCACTGAATTCGAAAAATTAATCATTTCACTCTGGATGACAGTTTATTACGGTGATTTCAAAAATTCAATCAGTTTTAACCCTTTTAAAGCTATCGTTAACATCATTACGAAGTAACTCAATACCTTCGATTTCTCAGCTTTTCAAACTTCAAAATATTTTTCTACAGCTTCCCGAAAAAAATAAAAACAGGAAATAAAACAAGATATCGAAAACTCACCCAAGCTGGCATCGTACGTGTTCATGTATTCGCTGGTCATAAACTGCGACACGAGGGCAGTTTTTCCGACGCCGGAGTCGCCCAGCAGCACGACTCTGTACTTGGTGACCTCCTCCACCTCGCTCTCGGTGCTATCGGCGGCGACACCCTGGCCGCTACAGCAGCTCCCCTCGAAGGGCGACCGCTCCCCGGACACGTTGCTGTTCCTGCGGGCGGAAATCGCAACCGGAACTCGTTAGCCCGGGCCGGAAGATGAAAGGGAGCGATGAGCTTTGTAGCCGTGGGGGGAGCAAAAATTTTTTTTTTTTTTAACGAGAAGGCCAGCGGACTCTTCTTATATAAAAAAAGCCTTCTGGGATTTAGCCGGAGTTTACGAGGGATAAAATTCTCTCAGAGTGGCACGTCCCCTTGAAAAATTTAAAATGAAAAAGTTACAACTTTTCTTTGTCGCGATGTAATTTAAATCCTCTGCCGCGGCGTGTGTAAAGTTCTTATTTACATGGTTATTACTGTAAACGTGTCGCTTTAGCGCAATTTGAATTGAAATTCTGTAACTTTAAAAAAAAAAAATAGTGAAACGTAATGGTTATACTGTTTCTGCGGATTAATGCAGAGCTTTTAAATTCAATGAGAGATGGCACGGATTAGTATTCTGAATTGAAACAATGATTTGAATACGCATAACAATGTACGTAATTTCTCGTATTGTTTCAGCAGTAATTGAAATTCACTACTGTTACAGCTTCTTAAGCTCACCAAGATGTACTGTCTCGAACGCTCAGCGTAAATAAATATTCAATAGGTTGACGGTAACAATTAAGTTCTTTGTACTTGGCCACCATTGGTAGCTTTCCATCAATCACCGTTATGTCGCATAATGCGTTATGTAATATCGAGGGAAACGTTAAAAAAAGCCAGATCATTAGATGGGCTTTTGAATCAATTTCGAGTTCACGGTTTATCAGCGCGTTAATGAAGGGACTTTATGTAACAAATCCACAGTTCTTTTTCATTAATGAACTTGAGTTAAACACATAATTGGGTTCCAAGTTACGACCAAGTAAATCTACGAGCAACTTTGTTTTTATATTAAAGCGAACGTATTCTAATATTATATAGTCAAACTTGGTGTGATATTATAAAGCTAAAATCATTAATTAATATTAGTAAACATTTAAAAACCTCAGATTTAACATTATATAATATTTTAGAGAATTAAGTTCATCTTCTATCCAGTATTTTATTTTATATTTTTAACAATTATTTATAAAATAATCTTAATAATCGGCTTACCATTAAAATCATAGTAAAAAGATTAAATTTTTTACTACAAGGCAAAACAGCTGTATAACAGCATACTACGAAACAGCTACAAATTTGAATAAATCACAAAATAAATTTAAAATAAAAGGACGAAAGCACTAAGCAGTGATTTATCTCGCAAGAAAAAAGCAGGTTACCCGGTTAACAAAATAGATAAAAAAAAACCACCGTGAACAATAAAATCATCCTGAATATTAGCATAATAACCATAATCGTCGAGCGCGTCCCCGCCGCGAAGCGCCGCGACAATGGTTTTTAACGAGCGGCGGCCCAGCGAAAGAAACGAAGGCCGCTGGTTATACCCCGGCGCGATCGCATTGTTCTCCGCATAATTCTAAAAGGAGGCAAGGCGGAGGAGGGCGCGCGATGCACATCGCGGAAATATTCGCTCTTAGGAGGGCCGCGCATACCGAGAATAGCGCCGCGAGGCTGCGGCCGGCGCGCGTTTATTTCGAGAAAACCCTACGGTAGGAGAGAATCGAGGAGGCAAAACTAAAAGAAGACGGAAGGGTACTCGCTCTCTCGGCCGGCTCTCGCGGGATGGTGAAAGATGACGCGAAAAAAAAGGGGAGCGACGGGAGCTCTTGAATGCTCGGTCTACTTAGAGGATGAGCCTTGGAGCGGGGAGAATTTGTGGACTGGTAACATTTTTCTTTCCTTCCTGGTTTTGTCCGAGGAATGTCGGCGAAATTTTATGATCGAGTCGAGAGGCGGTGAATCCGATGTACTTTTGGACGTTCATTCGCAGATTGTGGAAAAATATTTCCATTAGAAAGATATACTTTTGCGCGTTGAAAATTCGTCGGGAACGGCGTTGATAAATCTGTTTTCTATAGAAACACTGAAGAATAGAAGTACAGCGAACAAATTTTCATGAATTTTCTTCGAACGAATACCTTTCAGTATAAGAGGCAGCCACAAGTATGTCCTATATTTAGCATATAAACAGAGACGTGTGAGGGCTCGTACAAGAACCAATATACAATACGCATACCGTGCCAATTGTACAGTTAAATTTTTAAAGAAATATTTTTCTATTTTGAAAATAGGACAAAGCCAATTTTTTAGATTTTTATTTAAAAAAAAGGTAATAAAAAAATCATAAACAACTTGAACTCGCAAACTGAAAAATACGATCTGAGGGATTCTTTATTGTAACTGCTTTTTCAGTGACTACATAGTTTTTTTCGTTAGTTTTAAATAATTAAATGGTAATCAGATAAGGGGTGAATCACCACCAGCCTTCTCAAATAAATGATGAGATTCGAGGTATGATGTTAGTCAGTATCAATTTTTATATTTATTTATTTAATAATTTTACCTGCATTTGCATGATTATTTTTTAAAAATTATGGTCATATAAAGTAATAATTAAAATATCGACATTTTTAATGTATCCCGATTATTTAATTACAAAGCAGGAAAATTCATTAACGCCAAAAGAGCAATATAAAAACAAATATATATAGCACGTTATATTATTTCTGTAAGCAGATATGCAGGGCATTAAAAAATTAACCGAAAAATTGATTGATATCCTTATCAATCACGCAGTTTTATTAGTTGACATTAATTACAATTTATTCCGCTAAAAAGCAGCATTTAAGTCTGTAAAAAGGTCAAAGAGAAATCGATGCATGAACCGAAAATCTGGTGCTCTTATTACAAAAATAGATTTTTCGAAATAAATTTACTTGTATAGAGTTCGTTCTATTTACAAAAGTATTTTGCCGCCATCTGCCATGCAAGCGACTCCTCGTGTAAATTGCTTTTCCTCTTCTCCCTTTTCCCAGTGGTGTTCATTCCCCGGTTATCTCCCGGGGCTAAACGACGATAGCCCGGATTTTATAAATTCATGGATCAGTAAGAAAATAAAATCGATTTAACGACAGAGGTGAGGAAATCGAAAACTTAAAAGGAGGGAAAAAATAAACGGAAATTTGGTGTGATTTGAAACATAAAGATTGAAATAAAAAAAAAATTCTACGAACATTTAAAAAAAAAGTTGTTGAGAAGACTAAAGAATTAATGTAATATTTTAATGTAACATGTTACATCAATTTTTCATATTAAATTTTCATTAATGACCCATTTTCCGTACTCTAAAATAGATAAAATAATTGCAAGGGTAATTTTTGAATTTGTAAATTCTGAAATCCATCTAATTTCTGGCGACGAACAATACAAGGAAATAATTACAGTAGGACCTATTCACCTATCCCGTAATGGAATAAGACGAATACAATGGAAATAATTCAAAAAGACAGATAAATTAATTTGGCGCATACTGCATAATTAATCTTCGAAGACGCGGCGATATATAAGGCATAAAAAAAGAGCGATGAATCTCTTCTGGGATAGATTTAGATTTCTATATGAGGAATTCGAAAATTTATTCGGGTGACATCACGCGCGACACGTGGTGGCGCACAAAGGGAGATTTTTGGCGAAAATTGGCAGGGAAATTTCGTCGTGTGAATCATCGATGGTCTGTCGGGTGACGCCGTGAAAAAAAATCGCCTCTCGGTCAAAATGAAAACTGTTTCACGGACGTCGAAAATACGAGGATGACTGCGCGCGCCGTGGCCAGGGGCTGTGGTGTTTCGATGACCCGCAAAAATATTGACTGAGTCTGCGAGCTTATTTTAGAAATTCATCAGCTTACGAAAAACGCGTCGCGTTGTTTCCATTTTCCCTCCAACAATTTAACGAGCCAATGTTTATGTCTGGACTGAAATGCCTTTTGTTTTATAACAATGTATTTTTAATGTTAAATTTTTTCAATCCTTTTATTTGTTTATTAGCTCTTTTTATACGGGATCTTTCCGTTTTAACGAGAAAAATTTGTGCAAAAGCAGAAAAGTAAATCAGGTTCCAGGAATCGTAAACTGGATTAAGTATATGCTTTAATTAAACGGTGCAAGGGATAGAAAAGTAAAATGTTATTAACTAATTTAAGAGAAGTTTAGCTTAGCATTCACAATAAGAGTTGCCCATCAAGGGGGGAATTAAAGTGCGTTTAGAGAAATTCAAGACAGCTGCCACAACTCGGCTTCGCTGAAACACAAGACGAGCTAAGAGGAAGAAGACATCGAGAGGTTTCTCGCCGAGGGTTTCTTCTCCGACGTAATGAGTAATTTCTTCGACAAGTTGTCGGACTTGCCCCGCGCAAATTGGAAAAATCAATGATCTTGTGCCTCGGAATGACTCTTTTTTGTTCACTTCGCTCTCCTGATTTCTTTAAACTTTCACAAACTTTTATCTAAGGAACTCATTTGATAGTCGCTCGATATTGAATTTTTATTGTTACCTTGAAACTTAACTGCACACTGTAGTGTAGCCGATTCATATAAGTATCAAGAAAAGCGGGGAAAGTTCTTCGGACTAAGCAGTAGGTTAAGTGGCATATAACGAGACTCTATACTTCTTTTAGAGTTTAAAAAATTTATTGGCCAAGTTTACAACAAATAGATATGAGTTGAATATTTCAGTTTATTAAAGTGTCGAGTTTTCAGAAAGTTAATGATATTTTGTATTGTGCAATGCACATTTGTAGGATAATTAAGGTTGACAAATGCTGAACGTTAAGTTTCTATCATCTATAAATATATTTAATCGTAGTATTCGATCTGCAAAATATTTAAAATAGAAATATATTTCATCTTTAATGAGCACTGCAAATACTGTAAATACGTAAAATTTGGAAAATTTATGAACCTAATATCATACATCATAGTACTTCTGTCTAGGTAATTGGAAAAATTTCAAGAATCTACTAAAATTGAATTCTACGAAAATGGTTTTGAAAAAAAAACATATTTTAAGAGAAACTACTCGAGAAACGGTATAAATGTGGAAGATGTAATAACTGAAATAAAATTTTAATTTTTTAATTTAGATCAAAATAAAGTTTTAAATTATGCAGTTAAGATTTAAATTATGGAGTACCCCTTTCTCTATTCCTGGGTTATTCGTTATAATCTTGTGGAAATCCCTGAAGTTAATTTGAGCTAAACTGAAGCTTGTGTAAACTTAAATTATCAAAGATCTCATTTCACATTGAGAAGTGATAAAAAGTTCATAAGCCTGCGAAATTCGAAAATGAAAAGAAAGTCGAGAGTATAATTAAGTTCTCGAGAATTGTCAGAAGGGCTTATTTCAATCTTACATGTAAGAATGAAATTGACATCAAGAACTTTATTCAACAATTAAAACGATTCCATATAATTAGTTTCACGTATGATTTGATTTTTACGAAAAATATGAGTAATCATTAACCGATGAGTAATTTTATTTTCTTGGCAAATTAAGCGATTCCCCAAGCGAATAAAGTAAAGATCAGATATTCCGGGGATGATTCGACGGTTGTAAAGAATTGAATTCACGGCTTCCTCCAAAGCGCGAGCTGAATACAAAATTAGGTCAAAGTTATTTTTGCAGGGTGCATAATTTTTCCGCTCGCGGAAAAATCGACCGCCGAATATTGGCGATTCATCGCCAAGTCCAAAACTCTATTCCCCACGAAAGTCTCGCCAGATTCAATCGGTAATTAATCTACGCAACGCGCCGGTGTAAAGCTGCCCCGCAAAAAAAAAAATTTCCGTTTCCTCCTTAAAAGACTCCGATCACTTAACGGCGGCTCGATAAATCAAATATTCACAAAAGAACATTCTCCGCGTCCGGGAGCAGAATTTTCGGACACCGCAAGCTCAAAACGCGTAATAATCCCCCGATCCAGCTCTCGTTTGTCAAAAGCTTTAAGGGAAGTGGAGAAAAGCCGCTCCCCCCGTGCCAATAACTCCCGCGTGTCAAAGCTCGCATTTTCCGCGTCGGCTCGTCGGACCACCCCCGCTGAATCACGATGGAAAAGGAGAGAGAGTGAGAGAGAGGGGAGAGGGGAAGGAAGCGGGAGAGGCGTCGAATCATTGACTCGCGGGGCTGCGCGCGCGCTCACCGCCGTGGAATTCGGGAATCCTCATCGTCTCGCTGCCCACGTATATGCGCCCGTCTGAAAGCTTTCCCGCGGAGCTTTTCGGAGGGGGCTCGTCGGCGCCCTCGCCCCCCCACCGCCGCCGCCGTCCGCCGCAGCTATTAAGCGACGGCCGCTCTTTTCTCGCGCCACAGAGCGCCGGTTCGGGCACACGTGCGAGATACACTTGCCGCGCAGTGACGGGCGATATACAGTACCTTTGCAGTGCCAGTGCTCCCGGGGAGGACGATTATTCCTTACGAGCGGCGAAGCATTGTTCGTGGGATCAGGACTTTACGATGGAGATCGCAAAAGGTGAGGTGCTCCGCGAGTGCAAGCTCTTTTTCGTAAGCCGCTCCTTATTGACCGTTGAGCCTGCACTTTATAGCTTATTTCGTTCAACCTTCAACCTTTTGGGATTTTTTTTATTCGGGCGTACCTTTTATTCTTGCTGTAGGTGTTGCAATTTTTTTTTAATGAAATACTTGTTTTACTGTTGCCTTGCGTGTTGGGAGCGATAAATAAATATGGATATTTGCATTACTTGCAAGTAATTTGCTGAATAAATAATATTAAAAGAGCATCAAAGTTTTAGCTTGTACGTTACGGACTATATGTTGTTTTAATTAAATTATAAAAATAATTATTTAATTAAGTTTGCTGCTGAAGTTTCCATTAAATAGTCTATCGCGAAATTTATAATTTAAAGATTTTAACAATTTAGCAACCCATTCAAAAGATTAAATTACTTTCTAAAATTAAGATTAAATTACATTTTAAACGAAATGCGACGCGTGAAACGTTGAAGGTGCAATGGTGTTTCGCAAAAGTGCTCGTTGTAGCTACCGAAAAAAGATTTCAGTGATTTTGTAAAAATAAAATCCACTCGTTTGAAACGTCCCGGAAAGCCATTTCGGTTTCTGAAGTTACAAGAAAAATAAAAATAGTGTTCTCTCTCTGCAAGAGACGTTGGTTGCTGCTTAGTGAAGCTTTTCTGGGATATTTAAAAGTTTTAGTATATTCGTTTTAAAGCATTTGTCAGACTTTGAACGAGATTACTTTATACAAACTACTGTCTTGGAATTTCTTTTTAAAAACTTGGTTCAAACATAAAAATTTATCTTCGAATAAAGTAACGTTAAATTACTGATGAAATATAATTTGATGATTTGATAATTTAAATTAAATTTAAGAAAATTATACGGTGGATACAGTAGACAATGCTAAAAAAAACTTGCAAATATTTCTTCAACAAGCGTTTATGCGAAGCAAAACGATCTTAATGTTATTCATCGAACCTTTCCAGAATTCCAAAGAAAAAAAGCTTTTAATTTCTCAAATTTCACCGCATCGAATTAAATCTTGAAATAACGCACACCAAAAGTGGAATTGAACAATGCGTTAATTAATTTTAATTGGTACAATGGTAACTGCCAATGTTTCCACTCGACTAACGATCCGCTTCGATCTTTGTGCCAACAGTGAACGAAAACGCATCGAGCCTCGTCGAACAATGCGACATGGCCAACGTGACGTCCCTCTCGCAGTCCGTGAAGAGCTCCAAGTCCGTGGAGAGCGTGCAGACGAAATCAGTCGTCGAGTCCTCGCAATCTGTCAAATCCGTGACCACCTCGTCGACGAGGTCTCAGCAGTCCGTCGAGGTTGAGGAGACGATCGAGTACGAAGAGGAAGAAGTATGAGTCCCTCCGGCCTCTCGTCCCCTCCCGAACGGGGGCGCAAAAACGCCGGGCTCGTCGAGCACCGGGGGACGGGGGCAGCCGAATTTTCTAGGAAAGTCCCAGCGCGAACGGAAGTATTTACTCATTTCACCTGATCAGATTATATCTCACCGATTACTAAGCATCCGCAGTGTCGTTTACAAGCGAAGTTGGTAGCGAGGCAAAAGTTGCGCAATGTCGTATCATTTTTGGCAAGACGTGGGTTTTGTAAAATATTGACTAGGGTTTTAATCTTACTGGCAATGAAAAGTGACTGTAATTGCAATATTTCATTTGTTCTATCAGATTATTGTGACGCCGCTAAGAAAAGAGCGTTGCAGTTTAATTTTCATTTATGTTGACATTTCATTATTTCACCGTTATTTTTTCCTTTAGAAGTTAATTTTATCGAAAACGTGCGTTATCCTGTTGATTTTTAGATAAAAAATGATAAAATAAAAAAAGCGTATGCAAACTTAGAGTATTGGAATTATATGAAACTGTATAATTTATAAGAAAATAAATTTTTTATATTATAAAGCAATATGGACGATGATGCGTCAATTTTTCAGACCCCTATTCCCAATTCTTAAATTTAAACATACGTGAAGCGAAATTAATTATACTTGCAAATGCTTATTATAAAGGGATATATACAAACACTATGGAAACGTTTATGCTTCGTTTAGTCGAACACGTGTTGTTGTGAAAATCAAGCTTTTTCTATGTTTGAAAAGCAGTTAAAGTCGAATTTTTGTTTCGTTACTAAGAGGAAATTTGACTCAATGGAATGCGTGACTTCTACAGACGCGGAAAAAAAAAGAAGAAAAAAAAAAAGAAAAATCAGAGGAGAGCAAGAATGTTTGGCTCTTCTGGCGCGACCGCAATCTGGACGCGTTCCAAGTGACGAAAAGGCGCGTGAACATGAGTGAATAATTTCCTTTATCTGTGTATATCGCGGGTAGACTGTTTACATCGCTCGGATTCATTTTGATTATTTAGGCCAAATTTTTTGATCGATCCAAATCGTTTAAATAAGATAAACTCCGACCTTTTTATTTCCTTGATTGTGTGAATCATTGACGGATATATACCAGACTCTTCGTTGAATGTTCTATTTTAAAATAACAGCCCCTTCGCTTCTTTTTTCAAATGTGTTTGCAATTTGATAAATAAAAATGTTTATCCAATTGTTGAAATTTTATTTTTAGATAGAAATAATATTTACAAAAGATTTCTCAAAATCTTCGAAATAAACTGTGAAAAACAATTTGATTGAAAAAGTATTAAAAATTACTTGAAAGTGAATATGAAACTATAATTACATATTGCATTAATTAGTGAATTAATTTTATTGCTTTACTACTTAATATTATAGTTGTTCTGAAAAATCCCTATATTGGTATAAGAAAGGAAACGAAAAATAAATTTTTTTTATTTTGTCCGCGCTCTTTATATAGTAGTTATAGTTAAGTTTTTTGCGTTAAGGAATGTGGATATTGTATAATAGGGTGTGATTGTGTAACTTATTTCACTAGTTATTTGGTATTATTTCTTGGTCGTGGCCTTACAGATATTTTAGATATCGCGCAGTCTTTCTTTCATAGTACTTTAGCTATAAAGAGAATTATTTCGACTATGAGCTCAGCTTAGACAATTTATGTGACCATATTTCAAGTATTATGCTACTTACAGTATTTTCATGTTATATCTACGTTTTTATAGTTTTCCCATTCTTACAGTTATTTTTACTTTCTGTAGAATCAAAGTAAGTACACCTACCTACGTTTGACGTCCTAAATTAAGAAATCAATATCAAATTTTTAAATAAAATATAAACAAATTGATATCGAAATTTAATAACGAGAATTGAAGATCAAAGACGGAGTGCAGTTGATAACCCACAGGAGTGAGTATCGTATCTGAAAATGAACGGGTAATACCTACCGCGCGAAGATTCTCCAATTTGAGGGATCAACGAGTTGCGATCATAAAGGCGATAATAAAACGGCGAAATGAAACACGCGATTAGGGCTTCATTCGGGCGGGCGCCGGAAAAAAATCGAAGATACAGAAGCGCAGAAGTATATAGAAAGTCGGGGCAGCGCGCAGATGAGCCGCATCTGTAGAATAAAGATCAGCAAACGACGAGCGCGCGCAAGGATATAGCCGCAGGAAATGAGATCGGGATGATCCCCCACCGATGGAAAAAGGGTTAGTCTTCGCGGCGCGCGGGGCGGCCGATTGCCCGAGCCGCCGCCGACGCGGCTCCCTCGTAATCCAATTAGCGGCGACTGACTCCGGGGCTGACGAAGCCCCCCGCTGGTGCTCGGACTCAATACACCCTGTGTATATAATAATTACCGCCGATGGAGGATAGATGCGTTAAAAGTTCCGGCTTATACTTTTTGCCATTGCGATACTGCGGCTATCGATTATCCCGCTTCCTTATGATCTTATACACTCGCCCTTATTGATTCCGAGCCGAAGCGCTATACTTTTCACTTATCCGAGCTGAAATCTTGGGAGGCTGCAGGCATTCGGTGCCGGTTTCTCCAGATGGCTCAATAGAGGAGCTTTCTATGCAGTATGAAAAACTTTTACGTACGTTATAAATCATGAGATTTTTAAATTTATGAAAATTATTGAAGATTAAATTAGACATTTAAATGCGATCGCAATTACTGGCCAGCTTCGTTTCGGTTCAACAAATTTTGAAATTTCAACCTCGAGTTCAACTGTTTTAAATAATAATTATTCGCTTATTAAATGACATATTTGAATTAATCTGAGGGAGGGAGCGAGATTATTAATAATAACGTACTTAAATAAATTAAAAATGAGCAATTATTATTATATTTCAACTATAAAATATTAAATGAAGCTATAAAAGTAAACATGTGATGCTCTATAAAATACGAAAAGGTGTGGAGCGAAGAAAAATCCCTTGCGTCGTAAATACGTACTTGTGCGGTGAAAAAAATATGTTGATTCTCAGGTCTCTCGAGATACTTTTAAAGAAATAATGTAAGATTAAATTTTAGTTTTACGCAACCTTCGCGAAAGGAGTGATAAATATAAATAATATTTCAAAATCTCGACTAGTGAGTGAATAATATTAGAGCAGAAAATATTTCATGGATTTTGATGTAATTATAATATAAGTTATATTTTCATCGAGCTATTATATTGAAAATATAAAAGTACATTATATATTTGATATTTCAGTTGATTAAATGAAAAGCCTTGTTTGTGCAACAGCATATATTATTGACATCGACACTTTCATGTTGCTCGTTTTCTAGTATTAGACGGTTAAATTTTTTTTAACAATTTATTATTTTAACTAGGCTGTGACGTGAAATACTCATTATTCAAATGTTGAAAAACGATTACTCAAAGAAAAAATAGAATTCAAAGTAAGAACGCAAGATGGGTTTTTCTATTTACATTTTTAAATGTCTACAGCTGTACTCAAAGTGAGGATTTATTTTTATAATTTCAGGCAGTACATTTGCTCTCATAACTTTATAGATGTATAAAACTAATAATACAAGTTTTAATGAGTAGACCTACTCGTCGCAGAAAATATAAAAATAATTTAATGAGATCATGAATTTTCAGTAATGCCCTTTTAAGGAATGTTAAATCCGCGTACATTATCAACTTCGGAAATTTTATGTTAGGAGTCTATTTAAAAGTTGGCGTTATATTCAGACAAATGAGTAAAAAGAGGTAATACGAGCACAAAAGAGGTTTCTTTTTAAAAATACCACTATGGCCAGTGTATAAAATGAAGACACACACACACACTTTTCTTTTTCAGAGATTAATGAAGGTCTCTGTGGAGATTTTAGGGATTTTCCTTGAATCACCTCTCGCGCACTTTTTTTCAACAGGTGCTTTCGGCGAAAACGTAAGTTATTTTATCATAATTTAAAAAAATGTTCTTTCTAACTTTTTCATTTTCCGAACATACAAATTAGAAGCACGCGAACGAAAGCCTTAATACGTTCAAAAAAACTCATTCGACTTCAAAATTATTTAACGACGATAACAAAATATTTGTTTAGACTTACTCGGTTGGATAATTTTTCTTTCAAATCAACGCCCGAAATTATAACGAAGTAGGGGAAGGCCTGGTCGAAATAAATTCGAGTGCTCTTTAAAATAAATGAAAAATTTTGCCCGCCTGGCGCAAATTTCTCTCGGCAGTGATTTGTAAAGTGAAACGTGTTCGCTGACCGAGTCAAGTGGTTTATTTTTCTTTGAGCGGTGCACGGCCGCGCGCGCCCCGTGGAAAGCGAGGAAAACTCGCGGAAAAATGCGCCACGACAAACGGAGCAAAAAGCTTTCCAACTTTCTTACGGCACTGTATTTTTTCGCGGTATTTTTATCGCGCTTAATTACTCCCCCACCTTTTATCCGCTCATCGCGCAGCTGCGGCTTTACGGAGCTTTCTTTCCTGCGTTTCGCCACGTCTATAAATAAATCTAATTGCAAGATTCCAGCACGGAGATATTATGATTTTATTTTCTGTAACGGGGGAATATGCAAATTAATTAAGGTGAGTAGAATGAGTGGAGGGTCCGGCATTAGTGCCTGAAATCATTTCTGTGCTTTTACACGTAAAATTTATATAAAGCTCACTAAAAGCTTCGGGCGAATTAAGCGGTCATTCTGCCTTTACTTTCAAAATAAAAGCGCAAAAATAAAGTACAAAAATAAAAATTTGTTTTTTTTAATTCAGTTATTTTGCAAAAATGGCAAAATTTCATTTAAAATAATGTATTTATATAATTTTCAAGAGAATTAACAAAATACATAACGTACGGTTTTAGGCATTTTGGCATTTTGCATAACGGTGGTATACGACGTATTATAGATTCAGCCACCGTAATGGATGTGTAAGCTAGTCTAATAGGAACTCGGACTTCATTTAAATTTATATCTTCAAAGTCTTAGGATATGCGATGGGAATACTGCGGGAATGTGTACCATCACTCATTTCCACTGCGTCAATTCAATTCATTATATTAATTAACTTTGCAAATTAAATTAATATAAAATCACGTAGCTGTTCTAAATTATTCCGGAATTTCGGTTGATAAAACCAACGAATTAAGCGATTCAGAGGTGGATTACGGTTTACCGCCCGATTTGCAAGGCAAAATATTGTTCGCCGGATATGCATCCTAAAGATATAGTGTGAAAAGGAGCGAAGAAGGGGAGAAAAGAAGGTATTAAAATCAAGTCCATTAATTCGATCGTAAAATTTTACGATAAGGAGGATGGCGCAAAGAAATGAACTCTCATGGAATTTATTAGTTCACGCATTGTACTGCGGACAGCGGCTTCCAATAATCGTACCAACAAACTGCTGGGCTCAACGATCTTCTACAGAAGGTTATTGTCCCGTGGATTTCACTAAAACCTTTCAAACATTATTGCAAATTATTGGAAACAACACATAAGTTTAATTGTTAATTTATTTATCAAATCATCATGAATTAATATAATGTTTATATCGCTTAGATACACGTAAAGGCTAATTATTGATATCTGCATAAATTATAAATATTTAAACAAATAAGAAAATCTATCGAAGGATAAAAACGACGCAGAAAGGTACCTAATAAATTTTGTTCTTATTTGACTTTGCAAGTAATAATTTTGCAAATAATAATACTCCGTAAATAATCCAATCGAAAGCACAAAGTCGAAGTTGAACAGGCCGTAAATTGGCGAGGGTCTTTTTACGTCTATCAATTCAACTCGTCTAGCAGCATTAAACGCTCATAAGTTTTTCTCTCTCCGTCTCTTTCTCCGCCGTTTAACTTCGCTCAATTTCGTCTATCACATCTCAGCGGATTAACGACTAACGCGCTAAGGTAGTTTCGGCTCTGTCACGCGCTCGACTTCACACTCCGCTCGCGGCTCGGCCTCTGTGAAGGGCGATAATCTCATCACGTACTTTTTTTTTCTCGCCCGGCCGGCCGAAATTCCCAAGTTTAACAATAAACCGCTTCGCACTGACAAGGCGTCCACGGGCAAATGAGGTACGCGCGAAACCCTCCCGAAAATTCACGATGGCAGCGCCCCGACTTAATCGCATGAATTATGCATGGACCCATTATAAATGATTGCCGATAATAGAATCTATCCCCCCCTCTGGCGCGGAATGGGGAGGTGTCGCCTCGACGAACTTTTCTAATTTTTTCCTGATTACCGCTTCTTTTGCGGTCTGCATAAAAACTAGATAAAGCCTGTATATTCTCTCTCCTATTCTTGCTTTACTTGTGTAGCGCATGGAACTTGCCTAACGAGACTTTTTGTGACAGATTGTTTTCTGGATACAGTTTGATACTCTCCGAATTCTTTTAATACTCGCGGCAATAATTTTCTTCCTTACATATTCGAATTGAAAATACAGCTGCAGAAAAGTTTATTTGGGGAGAAAATAATCTTCTTACACAATTCATAAAAATTTCCGTTTGATTAAAGGGCAAAAAGTTCCGATCGATTATACCGAACTTCGAAAAGCAAATTTTTATTTAAATTGTAATATATTTATAGACTAAAGCGAAATAAATAAAACAGAAAGTTGTAACTCAAGATACGACCGCGCAACAAAGGCAAAAATATCGTCCCTGCGATAACGATAAGAGCGAGTGGCTTCCTGCAGAGAAACTTGAGGTACTCTCATAATCTCGCCCGCGCACATTCGCGCGGAAGAAAAAAAGAGAGGCGAAAAACAGGCGGAGTTCGCTCGGGTGTATTCGATTTTTTAGCTCGCGCGCGTTCCAGGTTCATTATGTATGAACGAGGTTCGTCGGGGCGCGGAGACACTATGGACTTATGCCTCGACAGCTGAGGATCCGGAGGAAAGTTTTATAACGAAAGAAGAGGGAGACTGAGAAAGGGAATAAATAAAGTCCCCGGAGATAGAAAAAAAGAAGCCGAGCCAACTGTAAGACGTATGGGGTGCGTCGAAACTTGTTCGATTAGTAAGTCAATTGCGTTTCTTTTTCATTTTTGTTTCTCGGCGCCGGATGTCGAAAAGTCGAAGCCAAGTTTTGCTAGCCGCGACTTTTTTGAATTTTACTTTGTATTTGTATGTGACACTGATAAACAATTTATGCGCAACTTGGCGCAGAAGTTGATCAAGTGCTCGGGCAGAGCTTATCGTTATTTTTTTATGAAAGAAATAGAGGAAGGAATTTTTTTTTTTAAGAAAAAAGAACCAAATTCCCGCTGTACATTCCTCGAGTTTGATACGAACTGATTTTTATTTGTCTAAAACAATTTCATTCAAGCAAGCACCATTTTAGTCTGCTTTTACGAACCGTTTTTTGCAAAATACAGCCAATGAACTCTTAGAATCACGCAAGGTGTAACAATAAAAAAGTGAGTATACGAACCATTCTAGATTAAGATTGCGCTATTATGTATATATTTATTGCGCAAAATTTCAGCTCCATTGTATGCGGAATAAAATCCAATACTTTACGGACGCCTTTCACGTAAAGATATAAAAAACAATATTCATAAATCAAAGAAGACCCTTTATATCCTCGATACAAAAATAAATCTTAATGCGAATTAACGTCGATGAAATCAAAGAAAAAATTAAATTTCGCAAAACTCAGTTGTACACATCGTTTTCCTCAATAATACGTCACGATGATAACTGTATTAACGAAAAGAAAAGTTATAACCTTATTACGGCGACAAAAACGTGCGACGACCCCCCATCAGGATCCTCGCGGTGTGCGACGATGGAGCCTTTTTTCGTCGGGATCCGTGAGTTTATCCAAGCAGCCAAAACAAAGGTCAACGCTCGGCTTATTTCGGCGACGGACCCGACACTATCCACGCGTAACGCCAGCGAAATTCTCACCGCAATTAATTCGCGACACTCGATTGTCCGCGACTAGTTCCGTGTGCGTTTCATTGCTCCCTTCACGGCTCGATAAAGTTTCACCTACTATGACTTATTAGCGAATATGCCTACAGCATTCGGCTTTTAGCCCGTTGCATAGAATATAATAAGTTGAGTTTTTGGGTTTTCTTTCACTTTTAGTTTACTAATTTAAAACAAGAATCGCTTTTATACTTTAATTTTCTTTTCCATTTAATTTAATTTTAAAAATTTCAGGATTGTGTATCTGAAAACCATTCAAGTAAGAATTTGACGTTGAGGAATTTTTAGTTAGGATAAATCTTATTTGAATAGTAATCTTTAATACAATTGGTTATCGGTCTTTCAAATATACATTTTCTTTTCAGATCAAATAGTAATAAAAAAACTTTAGATAATGAAAAGTGCCATAAAAAGAACAAGGAAATTAAAGCTAAGTTTAAAGTGGAAGAGATGGATGTATGAAATGTGCAGGGGAAGAAAATGGCCTGAGCTCATTGAGAATAATTATTAAAAATGGGGTGATTCAGACGCGATTCTTTACTTTGCGCAGAGTAATAAAAGTGTACTTATACGTTTTATAAGCCTCACAATTTTCTCGTGTTATTCTTTCACTCGAAAAAACTTAACTTTAAATCATGTACGCTTTTCTAAAAGAAGATCTATATATAAGTATCAATTTATCTAATTACAGATTATTCATTTTAATTAAATAGTCCTTAGTACTTTATTAGGCGATATATCTACTACTTTTAATTCTTTGGATGTATTTTTAAAAATATGACCTGATTTCAGAGCTTTAATGTATTTTTAGTTCGACTATTTTCTATTTTTTATTTTATTATTAGAAATGCAGTACAAAATTAGAATAGTAATTTTTAAGAATTGCTTAATTTTTAAGCTTTAAGTTCAACTTGTAAATTAACTCTGAATAAAAGATTCATTATGATACAGGGCGGCTTTGACATACGCCAAAGCAATAAATCACAACAGAAGAAAGAATATAAATCGGGTTATATCCAGGATTAATTTGATGTATGGTGACAACACTATCTACTGCATTTTCTTTTTTTTTTTTTTAATAATAAAGTGAACATTTTTGAAACGCCGAAAGTGATAATAATACTAAAAGTTCGATTGCAATTGTAAATAACTTATTTGCAATCTATGACTTGTTTAAGATTTAAGATTTTTAATGCACGAAAAAATCGATTATAACAAACAACAAATTAGATTCGTATTAAAAGCCTAGAGCCTCTTCGTTAACCAAACGAGGTCAACCAAAAGTAAGGCCAACAAACGACCCAATTGCATTTTAGTTCTCCGATTAACGTTTACGCCCGAAGCAGTGATAAATGCGCGGAAAAGTTGGCGAATAAAAAACTGCGACGAAAAAATCTTCTTCGCCGCGACACTTCCTAATTTCTTATCGAGCCGCGCCAAACTGAGAAAAAGGAGGAAGAAAAACGAACGCGAGATTGCGCGGACGATCGTCGAACAAGCGAGAAAATAGGGGGCGGAAAAAGGAAGGCAGGCGATATATTGTGTGGCGATAGAAAATTTGGCAAATATTGATAAGGCGAATCCGGCAGCGCTGCCTCACCCCAATGCTCGGTCAATATTGAATCCTACGAGCGCTTGTGCCCCTCTGTCTTACTCCCTCCGTCTCTCTCTCTCTCTCTCTCTCTCTGTCTCTCTCTCTCTCTATCTCTCTCTTGTCGTGTCGTTCTCTATCTTTTTTCCTGTCGAACCAATCACGGCATAAAAGCAAAAGGAAACACTACTGCTAGTCCAGCCACGGTTATAGCAAACCGTTGTCCCTGCTTTGGTTTCACCGGCCGTGTTACACGGCGATTTTTTGTTCGGAACGAACCTGTCACGATGTAAAATTAGAGACCAAATTGCAGATTCGTTTGCTTACTCGGAAACGTTGCCTCGAGAAAGAGGAAAATACGGTAAATACCGTCTGAGTCAAATTTTTCACTTTCCAAAGTTATTATATTTACCCGAGATTTGCGAACACAACTTTGTGTGCTTTAAATTAAAAGTGATGGATTAGCATTAGCGGTATTTATATCAATTGGGGAACAAATACAAAAAGAGCTTTCAAAGACCGTGAATTTTGAAACATTTTATTTGTTGAATATAGAATTTTGAGAGAAGAATTCAATTAAATGGAAGAAAATAAAACCAGCGAATGGTTTTAATTAACGTTGATGAAATCATACTCAGCGCGAAATTTTATCTCGAACATAATTTTCGTTTCATAATAAATTTTGAATTTCATTTAAAATTTATTGAAAAATAATCATGACTCGCGTAATTTTCAGATGAGCTAATTGTGCAAACTACGCTAATTGTGTAAAGCTTGTAGATGCCAAATAATATTAGTCCATAAATACACAGTGTGTTTGCATAAGCATTTTTAATTAGATAACAAATTATTGATAATTACATAATTTTTTGTAAAATATTAGTTTCAACTGAAGTTTTACTGATTAACTTTCTAAAATGTTATATTATTAAAAAGTTGTCAAGATATTCGTCAAATAAAAACTATAGGTAATCGAAAAAAAAGTTACATATTTTAATGGACAATTTTTCTAATAAACTGTGATAAAATGCGAACAGATGATGGCCGATAAATTTTTTTTTTTTACAGAACAATAAAAATGTGCAATGCATCACTTACCTACTACTATTAACCGATGTGTTGCTCCTACTACGCCTTGAAATAATGGAATCTCCACGATTCACAACATTCCCCTTGGTAATGCTGAACGCTCTCAGTCTATATAAATCATCTCCTGCGCGGGGATTGTACGCCTTTTCTGGCAAACTATGAACTCGAGGTCGTATGTGATCGGGCACTGAAAGATAATTAATACAAGTATAATTCACTCGTTAATTTATGAAATTGGCTAAATTTATTGCAATTGGAAGCAGTACGTTAACAATCTGATTCTTATTTCAACTAAACTATTTTTAACATGTTAACATCGTAGAAACTTTGACACTAAAATTTCAGTTGGGTGCAAAATTTCATTGTCTTGGATAAGAGATGGAAGCTGCCTAGTGGATGTTTGCAAGAGTTCACTTGTGAAACTACTGTAACGATGCTCAGCAATGCTATTTTATTACCTGATAGATCTTTACAACACTTGCTTCTAAAGTTATATTTGCCCCGTTAAAAGCTGATTACAGCCTTCGCAATAACGAGTCTTTTCCTTGAAGTTATCTCAGTTCCAATGTTCACTGCTTCATTTACTTTACATTGGAAGCGTCTGCTTAAAGGAATAATTTATAGTTTTACACTTATAAAAAATAAATTTTATTTCTTTAGATATATCTTTCTTTACGTAGATCTCTAAAGTTATCAGAAATTAACTATATTTTATGTTTCGCAATGTTAATGCACAGATTAAGTTTGTATTTCATTTTTTTTCTTCTTTTTATAGTAGTTTAAAAGTTCTTCTTTTAAAGGGAATTCCGAATAAGATAAATTTTCCAGGTCTATCATAATTTCACGTTTTTTATTTAAAAATATAGTTTTTTTTAATTAATAAAATTAATTTATAAAATCAGGTTGTTTATATGCTTTTTCAAAAAAAGTGAATAAAATCTTGAAAATATAAAAATCTCGTTTCCTCGACTTGTACGATCTTGCGTGAGACTCGAAGTTATAAGTTATTAGTTAAGGGAAATTAAAAACGGAGGGACGCGATTCATTCGAGATATATATCTGCTATTTCGTCCCTTTGATAGAAGAGTCTTCGCTTAAGTGCCCCCGGCCATTAGTGTCTCGTGAAACGCAACCTTCGCTAAAGTTCCAGTCAAAGGCTTTCGTGTCTCCAGCTTCGTATGACGAAACACTCGATTTTCGTAATAAACAACGAATTGTTTGAAAGTCACAGGAGCAAAGATACAAAGATAAAACTATAAAGGTGCTTATGACCCAATACGCATGAAACTTTTTATTGGCAAATTCAAGTACAAGTGTTTTAAAAAATACTAAAGATTTTTGCTTCAATTTTTTCTTAGATTAGAAAAATCTATAATCGTATATTAAATTCTATAAAATATTTTCTTAAAACAATGAAGAAATTTTAATTCCTTAAAACACAATGGGTGTATAAAAGCTTCCCTGGCGTAATAAGCCACAAAATTTTCGCACAAGAATTTAGTTCATAACTCAAGTGAGGTAATTGAGATCAGTCAATTAATCGTCTGCAAAGTTTTCATGATTAATCACAGGCAAGCGCTTAAGTAGTTTCAACGTAGCATTTAATTATCTCAAGCGGCGACGAAGGCTCTTATCTTTACATTATACTGCAAAATCGAGTAATCTAGCATGATCAAATCAGTTTACTTACTGATCCCGCAAGGATATTATATGCACCACAAAATTATTCTCCAGGACTTTGGACTTTGATTCCAGGTCAAATCTTGATCAATTATAAATGTCTGTTTATCTTATTTTCAAATTGCATTTACTGTTATAAATAAAGTTTCGTACAATAATTTGATGTTTACTTATTTAAGTGATACGAAAATGCGTTATTTTCAATTTACAAATTTTCACCGTTGCGTTTATTTCAAGACGGAAAAAATTCTTAGAATGCGAATGTGAAAAAGAAAATTTACGCGAAACGATGCATAGAAATTCGAAACTAGCAAAGGGAAAAAAATTGCGAAAGGGTCGTCGAGAATCTCAATTATTGTCCAACATCTCGCGTCCTGAATATGGAGAAGATTAAAATGATGTGCATGTCGTAATAATGAGTGCGCTTTCAACTCCGCTGGATTTAAAAAAAGTACTGTAGTAAGGTATTTCTACGTGGATGGCCATTTTAATGAAGTATTACGTTGCATTTTTAATAGTCTCTGAAATTCTAGTACCCTTTTATTCGGAAAAATACCTTTTCAATATTGAAACATTGCATGATTATTTAATGGATTATTTTACCATATATTATTTGAAAATGTTCTTTTTATTAATGTAAATTTCGAAAGTATTGCTTATCTCACTCAGCACAGTAAATAATTAACCAACGTTCACGCTAATTTTGAATGGTACGAGAACAGTCGCGATCACCAGTAGCTGGACACAAATTACACGACTACCTCAACAAGGGTCAGACGAATTTCTCGCCTTAGTTATTTACAGCGGCTAATTTCAACAATTAAACGGAAGCGTTGATGTTCAATAGATCTCAGTCTATGATTTACGTTTCGCGTTCACCACTCGTAGTAAGCCTTAGTTCTAACTTGCAACACCCTAATTCCCTTCCGCGTATACCGAACATTGAAAACAGGTCAGGTGGTCTTGATGAAACACGCGAGTACAGTCATGACGGTAGATAAATAGAAACAGATAAAGAGAACTTAAAAAGGAACGCGAGAAATACATATAAATTTAACAATAATGAGAAAAAAACATTCTTTAATGTTTATTTTTTTTGTTAGATAATTTGTTTATTTTGAAAAATGCGTTCCAAAAATACAAGTCATCACAGTCAACTTATATCAACTGACTACGAGTAAAAGTCACACCGTAACAGTAGAATATAAATTTTATTTTCAGGTATATAATTAATGGTATTTTTAACGCCAATCATTGAACATCAAGCAGGAAGCACGAAAGGAAAAGAATCGATACTCACGAAAAAATAGAAAAAAAAGTGATAAGAATCGCTCGCGCCGCTTATCATCGATTCTCCTTATTTTCGCACCTTCAGTATTATTGCAAGCATGCGCGAAATCCGAGGGAAAAAAATGGAGTGCACCTCATCGGGGAGAGTCAACAGCGGCGCAGACAAAGAGAGAAAGAGGAAGAGCCTACCCATATAAATGTAAATCACGTCCTCATTGAATATTTTAGCGCGAAATCCTCGCGGCCTTACCCGCAAAACCGCTCCCGGCTTACTTCGCAATCGAGGGGCGGCCCTTAAAAAAAAAAACGAAAGAGAGAGAAAGAGAGAGAGAGAATCGAGATCCCCGAAAATCGCGCACCCCCCGACTAAACGAGCCGTCAAATTGGAGGCTTTGGAGTTTAACGCGAGCCCGCCGCCGGCGCCGAAAAGGGCTTTTCCGCCCGCCCCCCGGGGGCACGGCAGATAATTAATCCGCGATACGTTTCCATCGTATCGGGCGTCGCGTCATCGGTATTCACGCTGGCGCGACGCATCGGGCGATCGCCTGCAGTCGGAAGCAGCGCCGCCCGAAGATGAAATCACTCGGCAAAGGGATCTTGTCATTTTCGGCGTCAAAGGCCCGGACGGGCAAAAAGGGGTATACACCTGTGTGCGTACGTACATATATACATGGGCGTACCGTGCGCGCGCCTCGCTATCACTTTATTTACGCGGCTCGTATATGCGACGGACGGACAGGGGGTAGGCAATTGCGTCGCAGGACCCGCGCGCTCGTCGCAAAATTCACGGACGGAGTACGCTGCGTATATAGTGGCTCTCTGCCGGCAGCGTTCTCTTTTGTATGGTTTCGATAATGGAGGCGCAGTCCGACGGGCGCGCGCGCGCTTTCCTCAACTTTCCGAGCGCGTAGTTCGATTATAAGATCGATGCGCGCGATGAGAAAAGAGAAATAATTTACCAACTTCAACTCGCCGATAACGGAGATGCGATATAATATATTCAAACAGTTTCCAACTATTTACCGGCATTTAATAACTGATCGGCGGCGCGTTTAATAAATTTATAACTGTAATAATCTGTTTGAAAATACGTTAATCTATTCTATAATATAATTTTAACATTATGTAACGTTTTGTCGCTTTAAAACTTAAAGTCTGTTTACTTTTATACGATTGTAATTATAAAATTAAACGTACAATTGATAATCGAAGTAAAGTGTAAAATATACGTATAACTGACGCATAAAAATGAAAAATATTAAAAAAAATTCTTACGCATAGGAATGTTCCGACTTATTATTTTAATCTTAAAATCCTTTTTGGTTTATTTAGTATCCGAATTTTTCTTTGGAAGGAATTAAACTCCTTCAGTCTGTTCTAATAGCATTTATTTAAACAAATTAAAACAGTCTCTAACTTTATAATTGAAATAAATTAGACTTGTTTACTTTTATTAAATGCATGTAATTAAAAAGTTTCAGGTCGAAATGGAAATGCGCAGCTTTGCTTTTCCAAGAAGTTATTTCGCGCTAAAGAGCAGAAATTGATTGTCCTGCATCGAAATGAATAATTTTTGTAACTTGATCGACGGCCTATAACGAGCTTGTAAAGCGAGCTCGCGCGACGTCCGCTCTTTTTTAAAACAATTCCAATTTTAAAACAATTTAAAAAAAGTTACTTACGCAGCGAAAAAAAAAAATAAAAGGTATCGCATAACCCGAAAGACCAAAAAATTGTTTTGAAATTCGCGATTGATTGAACTTTTATTAATGCGTCGGTAAAATTGATCGTTTCGATTTTATTTCCCCGATATTTTATACGCGGCAATTATGACGCGACCTTTGACGTTCCGTGCCCGATGTTGAATGTAATCGCTTCCAAAATTTTATCATTAACGTCGCGCAGTGGATCGTATTTGGTGAAAGTTACATTCTGAATAGACAATGACACGTCTATTCATTTTCGACGTTGTAAAATACGCATTAAAATTCAAATTTCATCCTTTGTTAATGGCATACTTATAGAGTTTACGAGCGGTTTAGATTCCACGCTTTAAACGATCTGCAATTATTCAAGCTGTAAAATTTTATATGACCCTGAAAAATAATATTCTTCACTACGTCTTTATTAAATTGAATACATGTTTTCGTAATATTTTATAATTTTATAGACATTTTTATTTGCAGCGATCCTTACGGGCGAGACATTTTAATTACGAAAAAAAAATACGTATTTCTGACGTACTGCCAATTTATAAAAAATTTTATTTTCAATTTTTCTAGATTCATTAAATTAAACCAGAAGAGTCACCATTAGAGAGATCCCCAGTTGTACGGCAGAGTGAACGTCAAAGCTAAGCAGCGCTTGACACAGGTAATACTTGATACTTGAATAGGTGTCCGGATTGTTACCCAAGATAACGAGGACACTTTAAGACGTCTTAGGTGGGGTTTGACTGGCCAAGTATTGTTCAAGTAAAAAATGCTTGCTTCCGACTCTTTCAACCTCACTCCGATTGCAGAGTTTTCCCTCCCTCGTGGGTTTCCCTCGCCACAGGCTGTGACTGACACGGTCCGCGCAAATGTGGGAAATCGGGGCAAGGGGAAGGGCTCCGGAATGCTCAAGGAAACGTAGGTTTAAGAAGAAGAAAGCTCGGCGTAAAAAGACGTAAAAATCCTCACCGTGGAACAACGACGAACTCAAAGTCAGAGTCAAATTAAACCCCGTACACGTTCCGATTGCGAACTGCAACTCCGACAGACAATCCGGGCTGACGCACATTCCGAGAGCGCAGCTACAAATATATTGACATTCACAGCGAGTTCGAAGATCAACAGTATCTCCTCTTTGATGCCCGCCGAATAAAATTCGTCGACGTCTACGAGACGCCCCGTCGAAATTTACAAAGGGGGCGACGGGGAGCTCCGCAGCGAAAGGGAATAAAAAAAAAAGCTCGTGTACGCGAAATCGATTCGATAACCTGTGGCGCTTTCGTCGCGACCCTCGAGCGAAATGAGAGCCCCGCGGCATCGCTCGGTCCTCTCCCTCCGAGAGAAAGAGAGTCACGGCGAAAAAAAAGGCGGAGTCGAGGAAAAGGGGGGTGCGGGAGGCTCCGCGGGGGACGGCGACTTCACGAGGGCAAAAGTAAAGTCGGGGCGATCGCAGGTATAGCCCGGGAACCCGGCGAAATCAGCGGATGAATTTCGGATGAAGCGAGGCGTGCAACGCGCCGCTCGATTTCCCTCGCCGCATTGTGCTCGGCGGCGCGGGAGGGTGAGGTATTACACGACAATCGCCGACGGCGGCCCCGAAAGATCGAGCCTTACTTTTTCGGGCTCTCTTTTAATATAAGCGACGGGATGAAATATTGATTGGGGAGTTTTGTGCGCGTAGCTCGGAAAAGGGGCGCGCGGGGGGAGCTTGCATCGCCACGGCGTATATACTTCTCGTTTGTTTAACAACCGGGGTTTTCCGGGGAAGAAAATGAAAGCTATTGTTTTCTTTCCATTATCTTTCCGTTTTTTTTTTAATACAGAGCCGAAACGATCGGGAATTAGATTATCATTCGATTAATTTGACGGAAGCCTCGATACACCGCGTACACACCGTTCTTTTTAATCGACTTAACTCGGGGAAAGCTAATAAATTCGAAAAAAAAATTTTGAATAAAAGCTTCCCCTGTGAAATATTGCACGCGTGATCTTTTCGGGAGGAAATATCGCCTCGCGCTTAGAGCGATTTTTTACGACATTTGTTGAGTCTGACCTTTCATCGCGAATCATAACAAATGTGAGAAAATTCATAATCCACAAAAAAACACTGTGAAATAGTGCGTAGGTTTCCACATCTCCACCAAAAAAAAAACATACGCGAAGTCAAATTACAGATATCATAAATTACGAAAAGCACGCGTGATGGCAACAGGAAAACCTGAGCTGGCAGCTTAACAGTCACGGTGGATTTGCATCCGCGGCGAGAGAGGAAAAAAAAAGTCGAGCAAAAAAAAAAAGAGCCAGCCGAGGGAGGAAAAGAATTAGCCCGGCGAGCGAGACGCTAAAAGGGGGAAAAATTAAGAGTACGAGGCGAGTGATTTAATTCGGCCTTGGCCGCAGATTGCGGAGTCGCGGCGAGGGATCTTCGGCGGCGGTCCGCGGCTGCGCCAGCCGTCGGGCAGCAGTTTAACGGCTCGCTTCGTCCCGGCGAGAAAAGGAGAGCGCGCGGGGGCGCGCGAGCGAAAGAGCGAGAGGGAGAAATCAATTTTAGCGGCGAACGATTCGAGCATTCAAAACCACAGCGTGCGCGCATTTTCCTCCTTTCCGGCGCTATTTCCACGTCCCTTCCTCTCTTTCACACGGACGGGCGCGCACGTACGCTCGCGCACACGCGGGAGCACTCAGATTTTTGCTCTCCCTTCGAGCGCATTCGCCACCTCCGCAGGTCCCTCGCAGGATAATAATTTCCACTTAGCCCCCGTGCACGGCCCTTAATGGCGGGCTCGCCGCCCGCGTAATCCCCCGGTGCGTGCACCTCCGAGACACTTTCGGCGTCGTATCCCGCCGCTTCCGCACCCTCCTCGGCGCTTTACTCCCCCCCTCCCCCTCTTCGTCGCTCGCCTCCTTCGTGCACTGCGGCGCCGTTCGTCTTCGGGCGCGCGACCCCCGCTGATGGAAATATTTATGTGAGAAGAAAAGAAAAGTGTCCGGTTGCAGGTCTCGAGATAAATGAGAAAAATGTGTCGACGAAGAGGCGCGACGGAGTGAGCGGGGAGGGGGGCGGCGGGATAATAAAGGAGGGGTGATTACGTTGATTTTGCCGGGCGGGTGGACGAGGTGAAAAAGGGAGGCAGAGCGAGGCGAAGTAAAATTTAGGGCACTCCGATCGAGGGACCGGGCCTTTAATGATGCAGACGGAACGGTCGCACGACGACAAAAAAACAAGACGAGCTTGCGAGATATTTTATTTCGCGTTGATCCCCGTCGACGGAAAAATTAACAAGTTTTTCTCTCGGCTGCGTATCTTTTCTCTTTTTCTTTCTTTAAGCGGGGACGAAATAAAAATGTTAGTGCGAGAGCGAGTGCAGAGTGAGTCGTTAAAAAAGTCTTGTGACGTACGTGCGAATTGAGTGATTAGGAAGCATTTAGCGATAAGGACTTAGAGCGCGGGAATACGAATACAACATAAATCAATTTGCGGACGCGGCAAAACCCTGAAGACCAGATTAATAATCACTAAGCCGCTCACGAGGGTACGGTTCCATTAATTTTATTAAAAGGGTATTTGTATTTATAAGTAATGCCCTGTTAAAGAAGTAATAAACACGTAAAAGCTTTAGAAATTAAAGAACAATTGAAGCAAAGAAATTCAGCATTAATTGCTCCTAGTCGAAAATATACACTTTCTAGGTCAAATCTATTTCGCTTTTGTATTATTTATCAGGTCTTTAACATCTTTTATAAAAAAAAAAGTCAAGTAATTTCTTTCCAGATAGCATCGGCTTCCAAACTCCCCTGCCTCCGTTAAAATTCCTTTACAGCTCTTTAATGGTCTTACGCTCAATAACGGTAACGCGCAACTAAAGTGTACAATAGTTGCCCCTAAACTTTTTTTTACTTCTGATCGCGCGCGTAAAACCGGCGAGCAGTGCCTTAACTCAACGGCAAAATTATTTCACCCCACCCCGCCAGTCCTTCGCCTCCGTGCGCGCCTACGAAACTTTCGTAATCAAGCGCCGACATTTATAACGAGATCAAAATTTAACAGTCGGAATAAAACGAGAGCAGTAAAAAAAAAGTGCAATTCACGCAGAAACGGAAATTATTCTCTAAATCATCCACGCGGGAGTCAATACAAGGGACCCTTCCATAAATCATGGCGCGATACATTGAACGGGTCCGCTCCTTCTTTCTTTTTTTTCTTCTTTTTCTCTCTTTTTTTTTAATACAGCGGCGAGAACGCCGAAATACGTACCTGGCAGCTCGAGGAAATTCGAGGTCCTCCTTTGTCGGCCGCGGGGGTGGGCGCTGAAGTTGAGCGGACCGATTTCCTCGTTGCTGACGTTTGACAAATTCGAGGCTTGACTGTCCCGCGAGCCACGGCGAGATGCGAGATAGGCTGTAACACACACGCGACGGGTTGTAAGTTAAACAATCGAGCGATGGTGGGAAAGGGAGAGAAAGAAATAAACTAGGTCCTTTTTATCGAGGATTTCTGTCTCGAGCTCGTCGAGCATAGTTTTCATCTAAGGTGACTCAACATGATTCCCGTAATACTAAGGGGCTTCAATCATTAATCATGTAGCTTATTACTGCGGTAAATTTTATATATACTTATAAATGTTAGAGTATATTTTTATGAATGATGTCGCGTATGTTTACTAACCTACATTTATTTTGTTTGCTGTAGGTCTGGGTAGCATTTATTAAAAAGGAACACATTTATTTAACCACTGACATAATTAATTTATATATTAGTATTAAGCAGTTTGTGTTTAACTAAAAACTTTATTCTCTGTTTGCAGATGAAACTTATTAAAAGATTCTTAAAACTTGAAAGTGCACTGTTATCTAAAGATGCAAACTTTTTACTCATTAATGTAAGACTGCAAAAAATTGGAGCTATCTGTAATTTTATGTATCTTGGACTTTTAATTAAAAATCTTTTTTACCTACGTAAGAAAGTCACCTTAGGAATGAAACAATCGCGTAATTTACCTATTATTTTCATAATGCCGTTTACAATTTGTGCTACTTATTTAGTTATGCAACCCTTTCAACTGGAAAAAGAAATGTTAGCACGTAAAAATCCATTGTGAACGAACGCAGTGGCAAAGACTGTAATTTGAATTAATTTTTAAACACCCCTCACAACATAATACTATTTTCAACTAAAGTCTTACGTGGTAGCACACGCGAAATAGTGATCACGCGGGTAAACGGATGGAACTTCTCGTGGAGCGAAGAAACCCGGGTTACAGCGGAAAAGAGGGAGGAGCGTCAGACAAGGACGAAATTACAGGTAATTTCATTTGAAAAAAAAGTAAAAGTTAGAAAGCGAGGCAACGACTGCGTTCGCAATAAGAATGGAAACTCGGAGCGAAATCAATCGCGCAAACGAGCCGCGCGGCGCCGGGTTAATTATCAAAAAATTCCGCTTTTTACGCCGGCCCGCTATTGAGCAAAGCCGGCGGCTCCCCTCTTGCTTCTTCCTTTTCCTCCCCCGATCTTCGCTCCCTCCGAACCCTCGCACGCGCTCGGCCCTCCCTTTTCTTTTTCACGGAGGGCAAGGCGCCCCTCCCCCGCTTCTTTTTTTTACGTGCCTCCGCCGGGGGGCCAGCGGTGAAATCAGATAACTCGTCTATTTACTTTGACCCGCTGTAATTGGACACTCTCGTTAGTTCGCGCTCACGAAGTCCGATCGCTCGATTCAAAAGTGCGCGGCTGATCTTTTTAAAAGTTTACTTTTATATTACTTCGGTAGGTGCTCGTTCGCCGCTTCGAGAGGCGCAAAAAATTCGAACGTAAGATTTAAAGGTGATAATTTTGCGTTTGATGATAAGTGTTCTTGGTGAAATTGAAAATTTATTTGAAGTTTGTTTAGATCAGTAATCGGGAGCTAAATTAGAGTTTTCTGTTTACTCGAAAAATACTGACTTTAGAAATTATTAATTCAGGCTTCTATAATAAGATGATGCGATGTGGCGATAAAAGAATTCTTCGATCTACAATACTAATTGAATAGATAAAACTGATTTTTAACGCTGCCTCTATTTACGCAACATTTTTCCCGCGAGACTGAATAATTTCCAAGATATACAGAAAAAAATATTCGTGAAAATCAAGATATACTTCGGCATTCTAAATACTAAGCGATTATCGCACGTTTAAAGCTGAATCCTTCGCTGAATAAATCAATCCCGAACGATCCACAAATCTTTCGAAAATCGCTGAAAGAAAATTCATCCTAATTTTATAGCGCATTTCTTTATTGCTCGACTCGTCCAATCTCCGAAAGTACCCCGGGCTCCCTTATTTACGTGAAAAACGTGAATTACCGAGTCCCCCTTTCATGGAGCCCCTGCGCCTCGGACTCGACAGTATCGTGACCTCGGTGTCAGCGTCGTTCAATTCCGTGAGGTCGCTGGTCGATTTCCTCGAGATGTTCCTGTCGCTCCTGGCCGAGGAGGCCGACCTCGCCTCCTTGCTGACCGCCTCGCTCAGGCAGCCCTGGCTCTTGTTCAAGTAGCAGGCCTGCGCGCTCCCCTTGGACCGGCGGCGGTGCATCTTGAGGCTCTCGCGGTGCCAGGCGGCGCCCACCTGCTGGTGCAGGCCGCCGAGGTCGGGGCTGGGCGAGGAGGCCCCCTCGTCGCCGGGGGAGTCGCGGCCCCTGTCCGGCCGCGGCGACACGATGCTCGGCGAGCCGGGCCCCAGGTTCAGGCTGGAGTTGCGCCGGCGCTCCGGCTTGCCCTTGGCCAGGTGCTTGAGCGAGCCCGGGCCCGCGGCCGCCACGCTGGGCGAGAGCGGCGACTTGGGCGGGTAGCTCAGGGTCTTGCTGATGTTGCGCCGCGGGTTGCAGAACTGGAAGACCGGCGACTTGCTGCGGCACGGCGAGCCCGGCGTCTTCGAGCCCGTCGACGGGCTGCCGCCGAACACGCTCGGGCTCTTCGGGCTCGCCAGCGACGCGCCGCCGTACGAGCTCGAGCTGCGCGGCATCGAGAAGTCCTGCTGCGAAACATTCCAAAGCTTTTTTATTCATTGCGTTCTTTGCCTAAGCTAAGGGATTATTATTCTTGCGCGTAAAGTAGTCGAATTAAGCTTGTGTCGAAAATGGTGAAAATTATGAAAATGATAAAAATGCACCACTTCAATTTTGGTTTGATAATAGTGGTTCACTTCTAATGAGAAAGAAGAAAGATAGTAGATCATCTGAATAATCTAAGTTTTGAAAATTATATTTCACACCTTTTAACAAAATTTGTTATTTTTATTATTTAAACAATTGTCTAAATTTAAAATTTATATTAGTTATATCATTCGTAATAGATTTCCATTTTAAAATTAAACAAATTATTATGATTTGAAAAGCGAATTGTAACTTTATCGTGTCAATAAGATTTGAAGATACTGTACACCCCTTGTAACCTTAACTGTAAGTTAAATTCGTAGAATTTCCCTATCCTACTCTTGTGTGGAAAATGTATAGAATTGGAATAGTTATTTTAAATTCAAAAAACATGAAATTTATAAAAACAAAATTTAAGGCGAAAGCATAAAGTTTGAACGAAAGTTAGTGTCTGACTGTACCCGTCTGTTTCTACTGCCGCCCATTAAACATAAACCGTAACAAATACATGCAATGCTTTCCAATACGTTTCCCGACAAAATATTTTTAAATGAAACATTTTTTCTGCCAGAAAGTATCATTCTAATTATTTTTATAGCCGAATAAATTCATAATTTAATTTCAACAATATAAAGAATATCACGTTTCAATTAAAACGTTTTAAATGTTTCACGATCATTGTTTTTTCTGTTTTTTTTTTAACAAACAAGAGTGAATTTAATTAAAACATAAATTTAGCTGACGACGGGCAAGGTAAAAAAACTAATTAAATCATTCATACGTTAAATGTGCAAAAAGAACAAGTGGCAGTCACCTTTACTTTTTAAAATTAAACATGCTCTCTTACTTTAAACGACGCTGCAATTTTTGTTAATTAACCAAAAATCCCCGATAGTTTGCGCATTCCTTTTTAACCTCTCGAGGCGCCACTCGCTAATAAATCAGGCGTAAAGCGCTCGTTAATTAATTGCCCCTCCATTATCCCGCCAGACCGAGTGAAGGAGAGCTCAAACAAAAATATCTCGCGCGCGCGTCAAGAGCGACTTTGACGCTGGAACGAGCGGCGCGGCCACTCGAAAATTCGACCGCGAGCAATTCGACGCGCGCAACAACAACAACGACGTCGCGCTAAACTGGACGCACCTGGGGGCTCTTGGACTCGGCGGCCCTGACGAAGTCCTCGAAGTCGAAGTTGGTGTTGGGCGTCTCGCCGGCCTGGCTCGGGCTGAGCTCCGGCGGGAACTCGAAGACGCGCGGCGTGCTCGGCGAGCGGGCCCCGCCGGCCGACAGCTGGTTGGGGCTGCGCTGCCCCGAGAGCCCCGGCAGCTGCGGCAGCTGCCGCGGGCTCTTCGGCGACCTCGGGAAGCTGGCCGGGCTGCCGCCGCTCGCCGACATCCTCCCTCTTTCTCTCGCTGTGTTCGCTCCCTCGCGGGTTTAGGGCCTCAGGCTGCGCTGGAGCGGGCGCCGCGGCGAATCATGACATCCTCTCGGCCCGCTCGCTCAGAACGCCGATGACCGCTGGCTGCAACAGATTGCGCGTTTACGGGGTGGCCGTTGAATATGCACGAGGTGCCGGGAATTTTCGAGTTATCGCGCGGGGGATTATAACGCGTTTATGCTAATTGGCTTATTTGAATTTGAAAAAGTTACGAGCAGTATAATGAGCGCCGAGGTATAATTATACCCGTGAATCGGTCGAAATTGTTCGATCGTCGGAGTTGGACTTTACCCGGGTGAATTTTAATTCCGCGGCGGCGCGCGCGCTCTTCGCGCTCTGAATAAAAAGGGGGGTAATCAGGATGGCCCCGGCGGATTACACTTAGCGCTTTGGCGGGGAGTTCGAAAGAGAGTGAAAAATTTGAAATATGGAAAAACTTCTATCTTATGACCGGAGGAGATTAGGATTTGCGGGGAAAAGTCAACGGGGAAATTGCTCTCGTGAAAAATGCGACGTGCGGTCGCAATTTTGAAAGCGCCCCGGCTTATACTCGCCGAGGCAAAATGAGGCGATCAAAGGCACTGTGCAGTCTTCGCCAATGACGCGGAGAATCGTGACTCTATTCGTCGCAGCCGGTAATTCGCGTGTGGGTAAATTTAAAAATTCAGCAGCACATTGCACGGGTCTACTTCCAAATATCAACGAGGTATGAAGTATGCATAACTGTATTATTTCTCTTCTTTTATATTCATTGAAATATACTTGAATGTAATCAGAAAGGAACAAGAATGAAGTGTAACATGAAATGAATAAATTGGAGCCGGCGGGGCTTTCAAAACTGGTCAATCGAGAGTCGATAAACAAAAACAACTAATTAAACTAAATTAGGTTTATCCCAGTTATTTTAATGATTCGATCGAGCGTATTATTAAATTGTTTTACTTTTCGTTTAAAATTATTGATGCTGTACTTTTAATATTTGTGTAATAGAATGGCGATATTATTGATTTTATCAAGTAAGTTAAAAGCCAATCGGAGCGAATATAAACACAATATTGTACTTGGAATACCGTTACAGTTCATGAATAACGTTCGACTATGTTTCCAAATAAATGTTTGCCTTTGCAAAAATGAACTAACAATTCGTTGCTTTAATAACAATCTTTTGAATAATTTATAATTCTGTTGTGTTTAGATTGAATAGGTATGTTTCAACGTAAAAAGATAACAATGCTACGTATTTCAACTGCTGAACGAAGTATCAATGGATACATCAGGAAAATATGATTCATTGTTAACAATCTCAAAATAAAATTAAAACAAAATACAGGTACATTCCCGTAGGAAACAAATTTTGCGTTTTTTGTACTGTTAATTTACAGGCTGTAAAGTGCAATGATGATTAGAAACAAGGAAGCCGTAGTAACAATTGCTGTACTAGATATTTTGTTTCGAACTCTCAAAATGCGGAGAACAGAACGCGCACTAACTTTTTTCGTATTTTTATACCAGCCTCCTCTTTATTGTGCCTATATTTTCAATTTATTTATGTAGATACAATTAAACTTTGCACCTGATTCTTTACATCCGCTTGAATTCAAGTAAAAAGCGCACATGTGGGGCGATGAGTGTTTAATTAACCTGAATACAATTACTACGTACTACGCGTGGCGCTCTCATGTGAGTGAACGGATAATTACGTTAAAAAACCCACATCCGTTTTTTCATTATTCTGTGTCATTCGACCAAGTAAATGTGAAAAGAGCAATAAACATCGAAAAAATAGTGAAAGAAACTGTTTTCCATTTTTCAGAACAACTTGTTGAGCAGTTGTTGCAGAAAATATTATTCTCGACATCGTTAAATACATATATACCGTTAAAAAGTTTATTCTTGCAAGTTCATAGTACGTGTTTTATTAATATCATAAATCTATAAGTTGAAAGATAACTTCTAATAATTTTTTAATTTTGTAAGATAATATTTTTTAGTTTTCCAATACTTAAATATTTAATTTAAATTACACAAGTTATTTCTAGTTAGTTAGCAATGGGATTTTATTAACAAGCACGTAATATGTAGTATAATTAGTATACACTACGTACATAAGTTGCCGGATGAAATGGTTAATTTTCTATCAGAAATACGTAATTCAGTAGTATGTTTGCGCGAAATCGTCTGTTCATGTTCTTGTAATCTCGCGAGTGATTGCGCGCGTAAGCCTGCGCCGGCTCCCTAGTCAATTTGCCGCGAAATCCAGACTAAATTTTAACCCGCTAAAATCTTCGTAAATTAATTAATCGATCGGGCAACAAATGGTTCGATAAACGTCGACCGCGCGGATCTTCCTACTTTATACTTCACGGTTGAAAATCCCATTTTTTTTCCGCGCTTTGATTGAGAGCCGAAAAAGGAAGGCAGCGTGAGTATCAATTTCGAAAGTGCAAAAAAGAAATGAAAAGTGGGGAGGTAGAAAAATGCGCGCCGCGCGGATAATTTTGTGTAAAATTTCTACCCGACGTGGTTTTAATCTTATATACCGGGCAATGGGCTCTATTTATCTACTAAATAAAGCTATTAGATTACGCAGGCTCGGTTATAAATGTTGGTATATAAATTTCACGGTCCCCTAAATATCTCATTAGTTCGGCGACGGTTGGGATGGAATATATGTATAAAATGACTTTCTAAAAATACGTAAAAATTCTGAAGATGCCGATTTAATGAGCCGCAAGGTATAAACGACATGTGTAAGGGAATATGTATTTTAGCCTAAAATTTTTATACTGTAGCCCTTTATTGCCGTACATACTGAACACAATTTATAAAGTTTAATCTTATAGAAGCACGTTTTTAAATAACTCATTTTTAAACCCATCAATTGTAATTACTTTATTGAAATATACAATTAAGAACGCGTCTGACTATATCCAAGGTACTACTACTTATCCTTACTACTTATCCTTGCATATTGCGTACGTACGATTTTATGAACTTGTTTACACAAATTTTTTTACACATAATGTTAGAGTTTAACAATTTATATTCGATTTTTTCAAACTACTCTTTCACATTTAGAATTGCACACATAGTTTCTGGTTGCTTAATCCCAAACATTTTCCAGAAAAATTAAGAGCTTTATTTTTTGCGATAGGCGTAGGGGCTGACATGCCTCTAAACTCATAACCGAATAGAAGGTTAAATATTAAAATAAATATGCAATTTCAGTCGCCGTACCTGCGTAAGCTCGGGTTAGATTTGCGGGCGAGGAAAAAAGAGGACAAAAAGACCTCCCGTTTACTCTAATTTATGAAAATAAGAGAGTGCGAAGATTTATGTAACACGGAAACTCGATTTACTAAATTGACTTGGCGTAACTTATATCGAGCCTGGGCTTGCACTCGAGGTATACCGCAAAGGACCGCTCGACTCGAGTAAAGCGTACTCTATCGAGCTGCGCTAACTCGAATGATGAGACACTCCATCCAGACACCTCGCGATTAAGAAACTATGGTCTAGTGCGTCACGCGTCAGTCGAGCACCTGACTAGGCAATTGTGCAGCAAAAAATTTTACCCGTACAACGTGCGCGGCGTAATTGACAGGTGAAAAGTTGACTTTGGCATTTCTATCTTTGAACGATATGTACATATCGATAAGTGCAGTTCGACGTATCTAAATATTCTGGAACCCTGAATTTTTAATACTTGGAGAGCAACAAAACAAGTGGTTGCTGAAAATTTGATTTGACAAATTTGATTCAATGAGATTTTTTGCGGAGGTATATTTTCCTCACTTACGCAGAAATGACCTCAAAAGATTGAAGAGACTTTTCGCTCTTTGATTTAAAGAAATTGCGATACATGTTATACTTTTTAGAGAATTCATTCGTATAAATGCAAGCGATGTTCGAAATAACACGAAAAGCGTATTAAATTAAACTTTAAAAACTTTATTTTTCCGTTACATTAAGTAAAGTAATAAAATCCGCAAAATAAATTTTCTTCCATATTGGAGTGTAAATTAAAGAATTGGCTTTTATTGAATTGATACGAATTTATAGTTTTAATAAGAGTGGCAAACACTAACGCTATAACAATATAAAATTATTTAATATTGTTCGGATACAAAAAGAAATGAATGCAATCTTGTATCGTTAAATCATACGTGGTTACGACGGTATATGTATTCGTGAAATTATGCGCTCAAATGAAAAACTTAGATTATTTATCACCTTCATTCACCGTTATCAACTGAAATCCGAGATACGAATGCTGCTCTACGCATTGATAAACTGCACCAAATAAACTTTTATCCATTTAATCAAATGATGTCTTATTTACGAAAGCATCGGTCAAAACCTGATCTATATCTATGCATTAAGATGCTTCATTTCAAAATAAGGAAGCGTTATTTAAATTTTGTATGCAATATTTTCTATTATTCCGCTGCATAATCATGCCAATAACTATTTACACTACTTCCTCACCTCCATAAAAAAACTGATGTTCTAATAAAATACTAGATCGCACACTGTTTAAACGCGAGCAAACGGGCTGTACAGATCATAACTCACACTACCGCCGCGCACGCACATAAAATCCTCCGCTTTCCGCGGAATTTTAACAATCGCCGTTTAAAGCGCGCCTCATTCGCGCGTAATTTGAATATATAAAGCGCAAAAAAGCAGCGATCAGCGGCGCGCTTAATTCAAAATGTCCGAAAGCTTACCTAACGGTACAAGGACTCGACGTGTGGCATCCGCAAAGCAGTCCCGTAAACTGTCGTCCGCAGTCGCGTCCCCATGATAATCCCCGCGTCCTTCGCGTCGCCCGTCACAGAGGGGCGGCGAGCGTCGGGGCGGCCGTGCCCGCGAGATCGGGGACGCCGGGGCACCTTCGGCGCGACGTCATTTCGTATGCGCGACCGCCAGCCACACGGGGGATTAATCGAGGCCCGCCGATGATTGTATCGGCCTCAGCGGATCGGCCCCTCGGCGCTGGGGAACCGCAGCCCGGGCCTCGGACGAGGCATCTCCCGCGACGGACCACTGCTCCTCGTCCCTTCGCCGCTACTCCGGTGGGCGGGGGTGGCGTCTACGCTGAGGCCCCTTTTCGCATCCCCTCTCCTCCTCGTTAAGCCCGGCGCGCGCTTGTTGCTCCCGCAACGTGCGCCGGCTGCGGGCTACAACTTCCTACGGTGCACGCGCGGCTCATGGAAATACCTCCCCGCGGCACTCGTTGTACACTCCCCGTCCCTCCGCTCGAGTTCCACGGGGATATTGCGAGGGAACCCGAAACTTTCCACTCTTGATTTTCCGCGATCTCCGGGATGTACGCGCCGTAACTGTAGGGTGGGCACCGCGCAGACCGTTGAAACGCGAAACTTTTCGCTGCCCCGCCGTGGAAAGTTTTCGCGGCTGCGAAAAAAGTTTCCCCTCCGCGGGCGCACTGGCGTAACCTGTTGATATCCAACCAGGCGCGGATCCGCGGGCGGCGCTCGACGAAACGCGCGCGCTAGCAGTTCGCGAAAAAAAAAATCAGCGGGATCGACTCTCGAGGGGGTGAAAAGTTTTTACTTCGAGCGGGGTGCCGATGAGTCGGAGCCTCGAGACGTCGGGAGGCTCGTCGGGAGCGCGCGCGCGCGGCGAGCTCGTGTCGACGCGGCGCTCGGCGCGTTACTGAGCTCCCGCCGAGGGCGCGGATAGGCCTTTTCCACCCTCCTCGGCTTTTCAGCCCCTTCCTCCCTCCCCGGCCGCCCCCGGCGGCGCAGCGCGGCGCGCACTCCCCCCGACGTCGAGCTCGACCCCCCGCCCTCCCCCCCCGTGTGTGCGCGGATCGACGCGTGTGTCGCTGTGCCGACGCTGTGTACTTTGCGCACTTTCCAATTTGACCGGGCGATGCCGAAGATTAACGGACGCGCCGCGTGTGTGCGCGCCGCCTCGGGATTTTTGGCCGAGGTCGGCGCGGGGATCCCGTTTGTATATCGCCGCGCGATAACTGCGTCGCCGCGGGATGAAAGGCGCGCTCGGTTGCGCGAGCTCGAATCCAGGGCCTCCGAGCGCTGTGTTTTCTCGTACTTGAGTCTGAAAAGAGCGCCGCACTGTTAGTCTAATTGGATCTGTTATTTGGGGAGGGAGCGCGTGCGTAGGTATTGTACACTAACAAAGGGTATCGGGGATAAACAATTTATAGCTGAAAAATCCATTTTTAAATCTCAAGGGAGCCTCGGGTGGGCTGGCAACTGAAGGAAAAACAGAATTTATTGGCTGCTTTTATTGTTGCGGGAATTTAATAGGTTATTATACTTCAAATGATGAAATTGATTCTCTTTAAAAAAAAATAGTAAATCAGGATTGTAGTTTTCAATTATAAATGAAATATTCGATGTTATACATTTATCAGTATTAAAGTTTCAATGTTATACGGCTATTTCAATTATTCACATTACGCAATATCGAGTTTTCCTCTTAAAACGGTCATTTTAATTTGTTTGAGTTAAAACTAGTAGTATAAAACAGAAAGTTCAATAAACCTGTCGTAAGAGATGAAAACTTTTAGACGCGATATTCAACTGCAATTGCATAAACGCTTACAAAGTTGGAACTGACTCGCTGATAGTAATTAGTGTTACTTTAGTGCCTTTTCTTCAGGCAATCACGAATATTTACGTCAAATTATCAAACTTTTCTGATTGCTATCAATTTAGCACTTTAAAACTGTCATAATTAATTTACTAATGCTAATTGATGAGCGCTAAGGAGAAAACTACATTAAACAGTAGAAATACATTAAAGTATAAGTTTGTATGAATTTTTGAACACATTTAATTAGACAGGAGCGTCACCTTAACTTAACTACTGGAGAGTGCAGTGTCTTTTTGACTCAGCAACAAATTATAAAATTTTTTTGAAAACTTCTCGAATAGTTTTTGAAGAGACATACATTAACTGAAATTGTTTATAAAATAGAAATTAAAATATTCTTTTACGACTCACGTAGATCCACGTGTACTTTTTAACGGATAATCAAAATCACACAAAATTATAAATTTAAATTTTTGTTATAAAAAGTATATTAAAGACAATTAAAATGTCTATCATTCTGTAAAACGCACCCTTCCTTACGCCTCGCATTATTTCGACATTTCTAATTCCCCCAGCATCCGAGACACTTACAACTTTCAACGTCAGAAGCTTTATTAAACGGGCACTGAAAAAAAGGTGATTGAATCCTGGCGGATCGATAAAAATTAATTAATCAATCGCAAGAATCTCCGCGCTGTTAAACGCGCGGGGCAATATCTGGCGCGCACCAGCCACCCCCGACTTCCACCCATACAGCCGCAGCGCCGCGGCACTTTCGCACTCCGCTCCGCGTTATCCGGAAGGCGAGAGCGAGCGAGCGAGAAAAAAATAAGGAGAAAAAGCGCCCAATAGCCGCTCCCGGTTACCCTCCGTTTTTCTTCCTTTCTAATACACGTCCCTTCGGAAAGATTTTTTCCTGCCTCGCCGTCATTTGTTTTACTTTATACCACGGACTACATCACTGCCTCTTTCTTCCACGCGGACTTTTTGTTTTTCTCCTCGTTCTCCCGCCGTACGTACATACACACCACCTCGATCGAGGCTACGAGTTTACGCGCGCTAATACGTCTGCGCTACTCTTTCTCGGCGTATTTAGGTATCGTCCGTGCGCGCGTATTTTCCGCGCCGTGTCTCACCGGCCGACGAGAGGCGAGGAAACTTTTTGGCCCTTTGAGATATTAATCCTCGAGTTAGTGGTTTTTGTTGGACAAGGGTCCAAATAACGCTGCGGAGCCGGCGCTGTGTGTGCTTAGGCTTCGGTAAATATCGTTGCATCCGAAACAAAAGTTTATTGTCCGATGGTCGACGAGCGGGGCGGTGATTTGTTCCGATTATTTTATTACAGTTTTGTGTAAGTTCGCGCTTAATTGTTATACTCGCGGCGAAATATTGCGTAGCTCGCGCGCGACTGTCGCGCGTTTCGCTTGCCCGTAGTTTAATTAACTGCTGAAAGTTATTAAACGTGAATAAGCGTTTTACGATTCACTTCAAAATAAGCTGCTGAGTAACTCGACACCTACGATGATGGCGTCGCACATTGTAACTTGGAGTGTTCTTCCTTTAATTATTATTTTTTTAATTAAGCTAATACCGTATATTATTTAGTGATACTTGGTTGATGGACTTTCTAAATAAAAATATTTACTCGTTTGCCATTTAAATGTATATTTTATTTTGATAACGCCTGATTTAAAACGTAAAATAAACTTAATTCCATACTAGTTTTATAAGATATGTAACTACAATTAAAATCATCTAATAAATTCAAGCTCTTCAAGATTTTTTTCAAAAATCAATAGACAATATGCTTGAAAAGCTTGTATATTATCTCAATTAAAAAAACGAAGTTAAGTCATTAAGTTAAAAAAGATAAAAAGCAAATGGAATTTTAAAACATTATTTTAAATCGTACATAAATTATGTCACTGAAGACCGAAGCTCGGACTGATTCTCAATAATCACGTAAGCAGCGCCTAGAAAACGTTGTTTGCATTCATAATTAATCAGAATGGGAACAAAGGCATAAAAAAATGCACCCACCATAACGTCGAAGCAACAATCGCGCGGCAAAATACTGCAACACTTGAACGATTCAATTACAGAATTTTTTCGAGCATTAACGACGCATTCTGCCTGCGCAATGGCTTAAATTAATATTCCATTGTTCACGGGCCGCGCGCAATAAGAAGTGGAGCAGTTTTTGCTCGTCGAAAAAAAAAAGGAAGCCAGGGAAAAAGCAATGATTGCAGTAACGCTCGGGGACGATGACAAAGGGTCGGCGATATTGCAGTTTTACGTCCAACAGGTAGAGTAATTTACGAGGCGAGACGGCCCACTAGGTGTGTAAGTGCATTTTCCACGTGGACCCTGCATGCGCCGCGCGCGCGCACAGATAAAACCTCCACTATACTGCCGCGCGTTTTATTCGCCGGCTCTCTCCGCTCCGTCGGCGAGCAAATGAATAAACAATGTTTTTCACGAGCGAACTCTGAATGCTAAACGAGCGGGAGTTAACAACGTCGGGCCGAGCTTTTCGTTTGAATATATTCGACGAGTACGTTATGAATTTGTTGCAGCAACTTGGGAAATATTGCGGAATTGTTTACAACAGCTTCCGAATCAGCGAGGATTTAATGGACAGAGGTAAATACCTGCCCGTTGGGATATCATTTTTCGCGTTAAACAAGTCGCTTTGAAAAGACAAGCGTTTTAACAATGTTTTTTACTCGGGCGATGATTTTCGCTGAAACGTTTAAAGTACTGTTTGTGGAAAATAAACTTGCACGCTGATTTTTATGCGATGGTTAATTTTTATATACGAGGTATTCATTGTTTTCAACGCCAACGGTCATAAAATTTTTGCCGACGACGATGCCAAACTTCTAGAGCAGTCTAAAGCTGCTGACGTGAGAAAGTGTCAATTAAGTGTATGCTTTTGCTTTTGGCAATATGCGATGCCAATAATCGAACACGTAACTGGAGTCTCGCTTTAAATTTGTATCTGCAAAAAACAATCCCGCACCTTGCAGAATGTAATGGATATATGAACATTTATAAACATTTTAATAATTTAAGATAATAAATTGATTTAAATCATTTTAATTTTACAATTTACAGCGATTCTTTGTTTGTAATCAAATTATTAATCAAAAAATGTAGGTCTTTGCCATCGAAAGAATAAAATTTTCAGCGCATGAAAATTAATGCATTTTAAATGACTTTTTTATTTGCCACTATTAATTTGAAACGGCTTGCTTTTTTAAATAATTTAATAGAATCAATTTTATTAAAATAAAAATAAATATAAAAACAAGAGTAACAATTTTAAAGACAACTAAAATTACGTGAAGTGCGTAAATAATGCATGCAGCTAAATGGGAATAGGAAACACTTGAAAGGCTTTAACTTTGTTAAGGAGATGTGAAAGGGTCGCTGAGTGCTCTACCTAGCAATAACTTTATACGAAAGTTTACATTGCAGCCTAAAATAGACTGAAACATTCAAATTGTTTATTTAATATACCCTCTTTGTCTGAAAATTATAAATCAGAAAGAATAATATACATACATGTGTAGATAAATCGATACATTTTAAGTATTTTAAATGTAAAACTATTTTATTTGTAAAAAACTGTAACAAATAACTCATTTGAATTTAAAATAATAATAACATATAAATTAAAGAGTATTAACGATTTTTACAATAACTGTGTAAAAACCACATAACATGTTGTTAATTTCTATATTTATATTCTTTAAAATATTGTGTTAGTTTTCTTTATAAAAAAATTATTATTTTTCAATAATAAAGAAGTTACATTTTATTTAATGTAAAATAAATTAAAGGATGTAGAAATACAAAGCGATATATTTTTCTTCCTTTCTCCAAATTCTTTTAAAGTCAGAAACACTTTTAAATGCCCGTCGATTTAAAAATCGCGCCAGATGCACCGCCCGGAGATTGGAGAGGACCGCGTTGACTTGGCAACACTGGCCGGTGGCCCCCGCATATACGCGCACCCGCGCGGGTCCCGCAACAGCTGAGTCCACTCTCTCTCGCCGTCCGGAACGATGAGCTCACCCAAAGTTTTTCACGCATAATTACAGTGACCGCTGTCAAATATCCGCGCCATACGCGCCCCTTTCGCGCGTTTCGGAGTCCGCGATAAAAAGTGAAACCGATGCATAATACAGAATCGCTGGCCGACTCATCGGTTGCTCACTCGTCGCTCTGAAAGTGGCTAACATACCAGGACAATGCCGAAGCTGCAGGACTTCCACATTGAATTCGACAGGCCCGGTGCAACGTACACACCTGGCGAGACAGTCACGGGCAAAGTTATCCTCAAACTCTCGGGATCGAAAAATGTTCGAGGTAAGAAAACGCTTTTCGTTGCCATTAAATCCGATACTTGTTGCTTGCATTGCACTTTTTTTTGTTTTTAAAATGCTCGCGATTATTTTTATAATGTTAGTTTCTTTGGGTTATTAACTATTTGTTTTTTCTGATCATTTATTGTCCCGATTAAAATTTGAGTTCGAACAAAGAGGACAGTATACATTTGTTGCTTCAATAACATCAAAAGCCATTGTGTTTACGTATCGTCATTGGCAACGGCCTTATGATTGGTTGTATTACCTTATTATTAAAGGTTACAGCGATTATACTTTAATGAATGGTACGACCAGTATTTACTGAAAGAAAGTAGGATTTGAAATAATTGGCAAAAAAGAAATTAATTTTATCTTACCGATCAGAAAATAATGCACTTAATAACTGCAGCGTCAATAAATTACGAATTAAAAACAGGTATAACGAAAATTCCATTCAGTTTATTTTTAGCACAGATAAAAATCATTTTATCAAAGGTTAAAGAAAAGAAAAAATTAAATTTTTCATTTATTTCAAAAATTATGAAATCTAGATTACGATCATAAGGCACATAAATAGCCTAAGTAATTTAATTCGTATCCACGCGATACTATATGCTACAGTCTAATCTAAGGAATATGCAATTGTGTTAGTGTCGGATAGTATCAGCTTGCATTTGAGTAAAAATGAAAAACCGGCATAAATCCGAGACGAAAAAGAAACCGTTTGAATAATTAAAAAATGCACCGCTAACAAAATCGCAAAACAGCGATAACAATAGCCGCAACAATTAAACTATTGAAATAATCAACAGCAATTAATTTTCAATAAATATAGTTCATCGATAGTGCACGTTATGGTCGAAAAAAATCAATAAGATGCCTGATGTAGGCGAATGTATAGCATCGAGCCTACAGTCATGACTCACGACTACTTACACACTCGGGAAAACGCCGGCGCAGATAAAGCTTAAACTCCGCGTACAGCTAATTAAAAAAAAATTTGATTACCAGGAACCCGCTTAAAAAAAATCGTCCCCCCGCAAATCCAGGAAACGCACATAACGAACAATCCACACGATTTACGGGCAAAGCGAGTTTACCGCTGTTTCGCAGCCGTCGTCCAATTTTCCCCCGGAGCAGCGGGGCGTGCACGCAGTCTCGCACCTGTCGGATGCGCTCGCGCGCATACGGGCATTACGATGCCTAGTTACGCGCGCGCGCGCCGCACGTGCGTGCGTGCAGCGCCCATATCGCGCAATAAGGGGCGAAAACGCAATGGGCGGGAATATTGCGAGGGATTCGAGCGCACACCTCCGCGGCTGTAATAACACGCATTAATTCCGGAATTTCAGAGATCAGACTGGAGGCGCGCGGCGAGGCCGAGGTTCATTGGACGAAGAGCCGCAACGTGAAGGACAGCAGCGGCCGCAGCCACCATCACACCGACCACTACAAAGGCAGCGAGCATTATTTCAGTGTGTCCAATCGTTTGGTCGGCGGTGGTAAGCTTTTTGTCACGATCATCACTTTATGTAATCGGCGAAAGACAATCGCTATTTTCTTTCGTCTTGTCGGAAGAAACGAACATTTTTTTCGGAGCTTATTGCGTGATTGGAGGAGGAAAAGACGAGTGTGGCTAGGGTAAAAAATGTACGCTTTTAGAATGTAGCGAAGCTTTGAGCGATGTTTTTACTATTTTGTTCAATTGATGACTTATTCAGTCGTCACTTTTATCTGTAGGAGATACTCACTATTTATCAAATCATTTGTTAAAATACTGACAGAAGTACCCTTTTGTTGTTTCTGCATTTGAAGTATAGCCTATTTATCTAATCACCGGGAAATGTTATTTATTAGTAGGACATTTAGAAATGCAATATCGACGCGATACAGTCTAAACAATTTCTACAGTGCATAAAGATTTCTGTTAGCTTTTAAACACTTTTTGTATAAATACATTTGAAATTATTTTATTTACTTTATACTCAAGATTTTTATCGATAGCTTGTAAAAAACTATTAATTGATTATATTGAAATTTCGTATAAAATAATCAAAGAGCGATAAAAAGATAGATAAGGTGCTTGCAACGTTTGGCGTAAGCTTTAAAACGAAGCTCCAAAACTTCAGAACGATGATACGTCACTCCTTATCTTCTTTACACTTTTTATTTTTGGTTTACTATTTAGAAAAGGGAGATGACGTGTCCAGTCGTAAACTATTGCACTCTCGATTCGAACGGGAGATGAAAAAATAAATAATGACTACACAGTGAAAACAAAAAAATGTTTATGCGCGCGTAACGTTATCCATATTATATACGTTATACCGTTTTCGTAGGAAGTACACAATTTTTGTATGTAATAGTTTTTTATTCGCGCATTATAACCAGCAGAAAGTAGTAAACACTACTTTCTATATTTTACTTGTGTATAAGAAGGTTCTTCAGTACGAGCTACAAATATTTTCACGGACGTTTCAATTCTCTTGCAGAACTCAAGTAATTGTCACTCGAGATTGTACATTCAAAAGTTAGTCAATATATCAGATTTTAACGTGCATTTCTCTTTTTTTTTAATAAATTTTCGAGCGCATTAAATAGAATAAACAAAATTTTGTTACACTAATTTATTTACACTAAAATTATTCTAAGCATAATGCCGTATTAATAGCAAATAAATTATACTGGCGCGTTGAATTGTATAACTATACGTAATAATTGTCCATAGGTGAAGGCCAAACAACGCTTCCCCCAGGACAGCACTCCTACCATTTCAGCTTTCTCCTGCCATTAAACACCCCGTGCAGCATAGAGCACCAATACGGACATGTTCGGTACACCGTCAAAGCTGTACTGGACAGACCTTGGAGATTCGACCATAAAGTCGTATCGGCATTCACAGTCGTAGCACATTACGACTTGAATTCACAACCCCGTCTCACAGTAAGTCTTTCATTAGCTCTTTTTATCCTTTATATCGACATACCATAAAACAAAATTGCGCGAAATCCACTGCATCTTAAAATTTTTCACTGAAATTTAATTTTTTCCCCGTTTTAAATTTAGAGATAGGATGTATTTATCGAGCCGTTTCGTTACGAGACTGTATTGAACATCATGAATATTAATACAGTACGTAATAGACCTGAGGATAGCGATAGTAATCATCGAATTATGTGGAAATTGTTTAGCACTCGATTTGAAGAAGACAATCAGGAATCGAGAAATTACTTTAAGAAAAAGAAAAACATTGCGACTAAACTTACGATTACAGGGTATCATGAAAATTTAAATGAATTTTAATAGTTGAATGTTTTTGCAGGAAGGAATCGATGACCAGATTAAGAGGAAATTTTGCTGTTGCTGCTTACTGAGCATGGGTGGAGTAAATATCAAAGTGCACAGCAGAGTCACCGGGTTCGTCCCAGGCGAGACGATAGAATTAACACTCAACTACGACAACAACTCAAATCGAGTTGACTTGACCAAATTTAAATTGCGTCTGCAGAAGGTAACCTCTTTCGTAGATTTCAACATTCTCCAGTCACTCAATACTTATTTGTTGTTAATTTTGCAGGAATTAATATTCTACGCGACGACACCTTTTTCTGAGAAAAAGCAAGCGACAGAGATTGTTAGGAAGGCGAAAGTAAGGGGACCTTTTGGTAAAAAAGGAGAAACTTCGATAAAAATTGAAGTGCCTCCTTTGCCCCCTTCGCGTTTAGAACATTGCTCTCTAATTACCGTCAGTTATAGCTTGATTCTTACTGCATGTGTATCCGGAATGTAAGTTACCAGCGTTTCATACATTTTATAAAACAAGCATTTATTGTTTCCGTGTTACGTTTATTATAAACTATTTTTTATTCATTTTCACAGGCATTTCAGTATGAGTAGAGTTTATCCTATTGAAATAGGTACAATACCAATATACTACAGAACAACGAACGCGCAGACACCCATGAACCCGTACGTACCGACAGCCCCGCCGATCGACCAAATTAGTCCAGGCACTCCGCAAGGACCACTGACTACCCAACCGATCGGTTTTGTCGTTATGAGCGCGCCGCCTTATTCCCCCGGTGTACCGCAAACTATGCCAGAAATGCGTGAGTATTACCTTCCTAAGACGTACTTTACTTCACTTGTTTATTAAAGTAAAAAAATATATCTTTAAAAATGAAAAGATCAAATGTACAGTAATTACAAAAAAAAGAAAACAATTTTTTAGAAAAGCTACTTATATGCCTGTATATTAGCAAAGGGAATGTAATAATTTGAAAAGTTTTGTTTCATTATAATTTTACTATTAAAAAATTATAGCTATAAATAACTTTCATAACTGGCTTCAAAAGAATCTGTCTTTTTCAGCTCCGCCGTCTTACGAGGAGTGCGTGTCTGGCAGCAATATGATTGCCGACCAAAATGAGCAAGGAATGCATGGTCCCAATATTCAATTTGCACCGAAATATCCTGTTTATAAGTTCCCGATGCCTTCGCATTGTAATTAAAATTCACATTTATTTATACTGTCTCTACCAACAGGTCTTTCAATAGCTTATCGTATCATTTACTTTATTTATTTGTTTTAGATCAACCTTAAATACTCTGTTCACTACTGCTGTGCAATATTGATTCAAAAAGGATTGTGATAATGGTTTCGAGACAATATTTACTTCGAAGATAGCCAAGTGAACACAATTTATTTAAAACTTTTTTAAACTTTTAAAATCTGCATTTTTTCATTGTATTTTATGTCAATGATTTAGTATCTAGTAGATAATTGCATCATTCCATTAACTAATGTACATAAGAGAAACTATTTTAATAGTTATTAAAGTAAAAAATAAGAACTTTGATATGTCACCGCATCCAGGGTCGTTTTACGGCACCGTAAGGCTTTAACATTACATGACGACACATTGAAGTGTTAAGAAAATTTTTTAGACTGTTAAATTTAAAAATAATTTTATAAGTATATAAAAAACATCAACTTCACTGCTAATTTTGAACAAACATTCCATTATAAACGCAGTATATTTTGTATGTCACTAAACTTAATTTATTTTATGAATTTGAAAAAGAAGAATGATCTTAAAGGATGTAATTATTTATATAAGTTAGGTGTCTACACTTACGAAAATAATTGAAGCATGTTATACTTAATATCTTCAATTTTTCTACTTTATATTTTTATATTGTTTGCATTGTACAAACATTAAATAAAAGACTGTAAATGCTTATTAAATATAAGTTGTATTTAATTAAGTAATTACCCTTAATACAAAAAATTTACAAACGTTATTTTATATCTGTTATTTAGTTTAGGAAACTCGCTGTTTTAATACAAATGAAAAAAAATTAACTTGAAGCAATAGTGTAATTTAAACCAGATTTATCTATGGTTTATTATTTGTATAACTGTAACTCAGTATTCCTATTAGCATTCTAAAAATTTTCGTGTTTTATTCATAGGAAGGCGGTTTTGTACCGAGCAGTTCTTCTTGAGGTAAAATCATAATAAATTTCCGATTTATCCTGAAGAAATAAATGGCACTGTCCACGTAACTTTATCACAAATAAACCTGCACGTGATTAAAATTCTCAGAACTTTAAAACTCATTGAAAAATGATAAACATCCATTTATATTATCACTGTTTCCATATAACATTAAAAATAGATAATAAAAAGATAGAAGACATTATTAGGTAGTTGAAAGAAAACAATCATTTCATATATTTACACAATTTATTTTATATTTCAACATCTCCATATCTCAATCATATTCATCATCGAGTCATGTCAGTAGCAAAAGTAATTCTAATTGAAGAAATCATCGCATTTAAGAACAGCAAATTCTAATGATAATAAAGATTAGAAATATTTTTATAAAGTCGATTCAAACTTAATCCATACAATGAATCGATCTCACTGATCGATACAAATTAATTGACCGATACTTTCTGAAGGTTCAGTTCGGTTTTAAAAATTATTGATTATAAACGGTAATCGTAAAATATTATATAACAATTTGTGTCATCGCAATGTCAATCATTCACACCGTGACTGAGCGCATTTGCGACAAGAAATTGCCATTCATATTATGAACTTTTAATATATTTTTTTTTCTTTTTTAACGACGAAGACGATGTTTAAAATTTAGCATTTGACAGAACAAATAGGTCATCTCTTATGCCCAATAAAGATCATCGTCTTGACATAATTTTTTTTTTATTTATCTACGGTACGTATAACACTACCTTGGCTAAACAATAATTTTTTCATAATTGCCGTCTTGCTAAAAAGAAAATAAGAAAAAGGAGCTTTAGACAAAATATATCGTAAACGATATTTCCTAAAGGTTTCACAAGTTATTAAAAAAATTCAAAATTATTTTATGCGTTAGCAAGTTACGAACAATTAATCTTATAGAAGTATCAAAAATTAGAATTATCACGTAGAATATCGCAAAAAATTCTGTCAAAAGTGTACCCGTAGAGAAGATACAATTTTGAATTGTTACGAGACTCGACGATTTAATTTTTTTTTTATTTTGTATTTGTCTTATTTTTTTCTCCAACGATTTCTTCGCATGTTCTTTTTTCTCTCTGTGGTGGTCCTGTACTCGTTATAGAGGAGAAAGGAACTGTGCGCTCCGGCTTTACAAAATTTGCTCGCTTTATGTTACAATAATCCGTTTCCCTCGGTTCAGGACAATTAACCTCTCAATATATTATATCATAAATAAATTTGGTCTATCGGTAATAATGTGAATACGCCAATAAAAATTTCTGGCAGTATTTGGTTACACGAAGCCGCAATCGCTGAAAGTCGTGATGCATTGTCATTTAATTTATAGTTATAAAAAATTTGAGTTTATTTTCAGTTTTTGTAGAAACTAAAGTCTATTTTTTATTCAGTACATAGGATGAAAGTTTTTAAGAAAAAATTATGTAAATAGCATAACGACTTACAACAAAAACGTCTTAATAATTGTTGCTTTATTGTTTGTTTTATTTTTCCAAAATTTGAAAATTATATAGAACGTTAAGAAAAATGAAAAAAAGGAAAATCTTAATAAAATTATTTATACGTAAACCATAACCATCACATAAGTGGTTGAAACGTTATACAAAAATACTGACAGAAACGAATTATAAAGCACAAGAATATTTTTAAAAAACTTATTCAATTATATCATAGGCTTAAAAAACTACTTGCAATAAATGAAGTATAATTTTTCAGCGATTCAATAAAACGGCCCCGGCCAACTTATGTATACATTCAACTATCGTGATAGTCGTTTGTATTTCTGCATTATTCATTTAAAAAATATAATGTGATTGTTGTAGTATTGGGTTCAAGACAAACATCAACGGGCAGCATAAATGCCACATATAAGCTTAATTGACAAAATTCAACTAAATAAGGGAGATTTGGTAAATACAATAATTCAATTACATTATTATATATTAATATGTTGATCCTAGTCAAGAACCAGAGGTCAGTGTGTTTAAATTTGTGTGGTGTTCATGTGTGTAATATGTATTAACGCGATCACTTTACAACATTATTCTTTTAATCAGTTCACTCACTCTCCAAAATATCTGAAAATGTTTAAAAAATATTTTTAGTTTTATAAATCAATAACTTTTAAGATTTGTTTTCACTAAGAAAGAATTGTCGCTATATTAATTTATGGTCTCTTTAAAACAAAATAATAATGCATTGTACTTTTCAACTTTAAATTAAATAAATACAGTATTTGAAAAATATTTTTTCAATTAATTAAATTTTTTAGAAGTTTGAATTAAAAATTTTGTTAATTATTTTTAAAAATTTTGTAATTAAAAAATTGCTCTCACTTTTAAATTAAGTCTTTTTAAAATTCAATAATGCAATTTTATGTAGCTTTATAAATAAAGCTATTAAATAATAACTTTTCTTGTGCAACCAGTTGCACTTAGAATTTTCAAAATTTTCGATTTAAAAGATTAATAACAATAGAGCAGTATAAATCATGAACTGTAAAAAAAAAATAAAAATAAACGTAACCAATTCTTTCATAGCGATGAAAAATGGTTAATAAATTAGTATTTAGTAACTTACCTCAACTAGTCACATAAAGGCTTAACCTTCCCTCTTAATGGCACCAGGAGCTTCTGCCAATCCTTTGACCTTTAATCTATCTGCAGTTTTCAAAAATGCTGGCAGTTGATCTTGTGATACATTTACTTCTCCTGCATACATAAATTCTAAGATTGCTTGAAGGTGACTATATGCTACATCTTTTAAGATAATAATAGGGTGTTTGGACGGATTTTCCTAAAAAAGAAAAAAAATTTTTTAGAATTTAATTTTTGCAATTTCATTAATAAGGTAACATTCCACTACTAAATGCATTGAAGATAAAGTAACGTAAAAGATAACCAAGCAAAGTAAATAAAAAATTATCTTAATTATAACAATTAAATTAATATGCATTTAGTGGTTTAGCTTGTGCAAATTTTTGCAATTAGGATATTAGTTCGACCCAAATTATTTTATAAGAGTAAGAAAAAAACTAAAATTTACCTCTAATAAAGATTTGAAATATGGACTGCAGGCAGATAAAACCATTTTATGTGCTTTACACGTTTGGCCATCGCAGGCCAGTGTCACATCTGTGAAACTCTTCTCATCTCGCAAATGTTTGAACGATGAAACCATATTCGACTGGAAGTCGTTCCATTTGAGAAAAAATTGCTGCTGTTCACCGGCCATTGTGCTTTCGATGGTATTTTAGTAGCCTCGAGCAAACTGCTACCTGGAAAATATTGAAAATCAATTTTCACTGCATAATGAAACGACCATTACTATTTGCAAGCGCATCTAAAATTCACAGGTGGATGCTCTAATGCCACCTATATCTCAAAAGAGGGATTGCGTGCATCAAGGTATTATACGCGGAGTCAACGTATCGAAAATTACAATAAGCACCCTAGTAGCTTGCTCCATTTTTTTACCTGTCCATTCAATAATGAACACGAAAATAAAAGAACTCGCGAAACAATCAATACTGTTAAATTCTCTCCCACCTCTCGCTCTTGTTTCTATTCGCGACTAAAACTAACCTCCTTGCGCCGAATGGTCGATCTAAGCCAAACGACGGTGATCTAGGAGCGGAGTAACGAGGCCAAGCTTGTAACTTGCGAAGCGTGCAACCGACGCTTTTTTTTTGAGGTTAAATAAGGTTGCGATTTTCCCGAGCGAACGCGGAAAATCCGTTTTCCAACTGACAAACGCGCACGTCAAAAGTCGAGAGCGTGTCCCTTTGTGCGTCGATCTCGGAGCTGATCGGAGCCTAAGCGAGAATCCCCCTGGATCCCCACGCGCAACGTCAACAATGATGATACAACACTAACGCGGCGCGTGCGTCGCTTTTCCGATGCAACGCTCGGCGGAAAAACAGCGGCGTCGCCGTGAAAATCTCGCACAAGGTAGAACCTTACCTTTTTCTCGGCGACGGTGACTCCGTGCTCACTTTTTCTCCCTTGGCTTAGCTGGGTAACTTGGTTCGCCCGGAGTGCGCAGCAGGTGCTATTCTAACCGAGTGCGTGCAGTGGTGCGAGCGGAGGAAAAATCAGCCCTGCGGCGTGATGCGTGCGTGCGGGGGCCCCGGTGACTCGAACGGAGCGAGGGGGGAGGGAGAGGGAAGATTATCGAAAAAGCGAAGCCTGTCACGCAGTGCGTCACTCGACGACTCTCGCCCGTTTTCGTATTTCCGCAGTTTTATTTTTTTTCTTAAAGTAAAAAGTAAATACTAAATGCGCACCTATGTTTCCGTCCCGTCAAATCGGCGTCCAATGCGTGCTGCGGGGACTGAACGGCTCTCCTCTCTCCGTCTGTCCTGCTCCCTGTCCGGACGTGTGTGTTGTGGATTACGCGAGAAGGCTGCCGCCGCGCTGCTGCAAAAAGGAAGGTTCGTCCGTCCGTAGCGGTACCGATATACACACGCTTCCTCCTTGACGTCGACTCGTGCGCTTCTCTTTTCTCTCCTCCTCTCCTCCGTTACTTCGCCAGCCGCTCGCTCTCTCCCTCTCCCCCTTGGGGCCTCCCCACCGATGCACCATTCAATGCCCGTACACTAACACACAGAGGCCCGGCCGCTCGTCGGCTCGAGATTTCGTGAATCGCCCGTACAGTACAGATGCGTAGGTGTGTGCGCGCGCGCGCAAGCGAGATGGCATTATGGCAAATGGCCGTCCCTCTCCCTCTCCCCCTCCGGTGCGAGGGGGAGGAGGCATAATACTCGGTGGCGATCGGATGGGCTCGGCAAGAATCGGAAAGTACCGTGTGTGTCATTCGGCCTATGAATCGATCACCGATTACCTAATCCATAGATCGATTGTTTGTTATGAATAAAACTGATCAATAATATGCCCTTAATAACTGATCCATATTAATCATAATTATAAGGTATTGTTGATTTTCGGTTAAAATGCTAGATAACACTAAGAAATAATATAATAACAAACAAATCAGGTGTTTTCCTGAAGCCAAGCATTGGAGCACAAACAAAATAACATTGTAGTATTCCCATACAGAGCTTCTAGTTTTCACCGCTTCATTTAATTTACACGGGATGGATTGGCGCTAGCATAGGTCTTATTAAGGCGAATACGCAGCGCCCCCTTGGTCGGCGCTCTCACGCGGGCGGCGGGGGTGAGTTTTTCCAGATTTTCAAGTGCAGGCGCCGGGCGGCTTCCTTTTACTTTTCGAACAAATATGGAGTTCGGAGTACACGAAGTGGTAGACGAGGAGCACGTGGAAAGGCTTTCGCCGAAAGTACATAGTCTGAGTTGCGCGCGTTAAAAAGCCAGTTCGAAAGCCAGTTTTTCATATAAATTATTATTTTAATCATGTATGTACCTGGTACACAGGTCGCACGGGCGTTTTAATAAAATTATGTTTTTATAAAAAAACTGGCATATCTAAAATATATAAAGTTTGGATTTGCATTATTACTGATTGAAAATAATAATTTTCTTTTATTATAAATTATTAAACTTTCCTTTCACCATTCGGTTAATCTTCAACGTATAAATATTACAAAAAATTAATTTTCGGTAATAATCGCCGCCGCCTAAATTCGATTTAATCGATTCGATTATGCACGCAGTTTCAGCAGAAAGAGGCAGAGGGCGCTGATTCCGCCAGTGTTACCGATAAACGATAAACGTCGTGATCTTTCGTTGAAAATAAAAATATCTACATTTATCGATAGCAGATAAATCCCATTATATTATATTGATTACTACATTTTAAAATACAGAAATATGAATTATTTAAAAATACTTCTAAAAAAAATTAAGTAATAATTAAAAAATAAATAACTTTTCTCTACTGGTCAAAGAAATTTATAAACACTTAATATCCATTGGTTTGTTTAAGAAAAAGTTTAAGAGTATTTTGCGCGGTTATTAAAATTATATCTATAATCAACTGAGGCAGCATGCCTTGCGATGATATCATAATTGTTACATATTTATATAAATTAAGGGAAAACCTTTCCGTTGAGGGAGAAATAAATAAATAAAGATATTAAACGGTCATTAATTTCAGTACAAAATAAAATCGCAGCCAAATGATTTGATGTCAAGGAATAAGGAATAAATAATCTAACACTAATAACAAGATATTATTATAACAGATTAAAAATTCCGAACAATTTCAGAATCTGTAAATATTGAAGTAAAACTACTATGATAAAACAGTAACGATTACAAATTTAAAAAAAAAATTAATTCATTGAGATCAATTATTTTGTTATAGTTTTAAGAAAACTCGTCAATTAGTTATGTGAAGGCTGCAATCTGCAAAAGTATTCAAGAAATTGGAAATAAAACTACCCATCGAAGCATGCTATTGAAGTTAGTGGTGCATGAAACTGTTTTATTATTGTTAGCTTCGTTACTAATAGAATAGCTAAGAAAAAATAAAATGTAAAATGTCTTTTACCTTGTTATGGCCGTAAGCGTTAAAATTCTTTTATCTATAATGTTTAAATAATACAAAAAAGTTTTATTTGTTTTTAGTATCCGGCATTTTCTAGTTGAACAAATACTAGTTTGTTAATAAACTGTATGTTTGAGCTTATCGAATCAATGAATATTCATTCATCGATTCGAATTGTCCGAGTGGTTTTAAGATTTTATTTATTAAGACAAACAATGAATTTAATAATTTTCAAAATTTATAAATTTGTGTTGTAGTAATTTTTAATTTTTATAAACTTTATAAAGTCGTATATTCTTGAGCGAATAATTCAGAACCATATTTCTTTTTTTCTCTGCACTGTTTAAAAATTTGAAGTTTTGTAATAACACAGACTCAACAGTAGAGATTTTTTTTATTTTGCCTATTCTCTGATAACTTCACGAGTATATTAAGAAAATCTCATAATTCTTCAAATACTTCGCATTAGAAAGCAATACCTTTAAAGTGAATAAGTATCATCTTATGAGTCGAAAGAATGAGAACACTTCAACTTTAATCATTTAAAGTGAATTTGAGTGCAACTTTCACTACGACTGAAGTGTAAAGTCATCACTTTAAAATTCACGTTATGTAAATGCCGCGGTCATCCACCAATATTATCAATTTCGCCCCAGTTAACTGATCATTACTATTAATTAATTAATTGATTATAATTACCAGTCATCGCAAAAGTCTAATACTTCATTGCCTCACCTCAAAATTTTCACCCAGCGGAGAGAACATAACGAGGTAAAATCATAAATTTGCAAAATAAGTCTTATTAGTAAGATAATAAAAAAAATAATGCAGAGCAAAGCAGCGAATAAAGGGCCTCTCGCTTAGGAAGCCATTAATCGCACCGGCCGAGCGAAGGGAGGACAAGGCAATCGAGGAGGACGCGGTAGGAGTGGCCTGCGCGCGCCGGCCACTGGGCTCCCGGCGTGGAAGGTGGTGGTTATCGCGCACCCCCGCCACGTCGGCGAATCCCGAGCCCTCGGGTGCAGGCGGCGGCGGCGCGCGCGGCCCCTCCGCCGTCAAACCGCGCGCGCTATCCTTTCCGTCGCGGCTTACCTGCGATTGCGCAACCTCGTGCAATCGAATTGGCATTATTAAACGGGCATTTTTCTATCGTGTATTTTCGGAGCTCGTCGATAGTTCGCAGTCGTCGCAGCTTATAAACGCGCCCCGAGCGCGTCACCCGGCCGCTTTATTTAGAATGATTTTTTTCTCCCCCCCGGGGAGCCGATGCGTCCCGTGCCGCGCTCGCACTTATCGATAGATTAGATTTCTTTAATTAACTGCCACGATACCCGGGGCGATGATAAAGTGAAAATTATTGGTGCGATATTGTCGCGGGGAATAACATGACGGTTTTTCGAAGGGAATAGCATTGACGAGTCGAGCTGCCGATTTACGCCGGGAGCGGCCGTTGGATGCTTTTTGAGGAATCTCGAATGAAACCGATTCGTGCGTTTGATTACGAGCTTCCTCGAGGCGATTGACGAATTAGGAATTCGTGGCGTTTCGCTTCCTGGATGGTCCCGCGATAAAAGCACGGGCGCGATTTCGTACCGATTTGGAGAGGATATATCAGCGCCGCGAGACTAGAGATACTTTGCCGAGGAATTCGAGCCATTAGAGAGGAATGCAAGTGTAATATAACTTAAATGCCGGAATGTAATTTCACCTTTAACGAAATTTGGCTTTGCGGTCCGGGCATTTGGAATACCTTCAATTTCGCGCGCAATTTTAGGCGCCGATTTTTTTCGGCACAACTATACAGAGTCCGCGAAAAATCGGCGGCGAACTCGTCCCGAAAGGGTTGACGTCCCGCGGCGGCGAGTCGTTTTTTCGGAATCTCGCCTGCAGGTATAAGCGCAGCCAAAAATAGCGGCGAGAAATGCGACCGAAAAACTTTTCTCGCGAGATGCGGCTGCGCCAAGATGAAGAGACAGCGGCGCGTGCGAGATCCGGTGGCGCGCTCGAATTCAACTCCGAAATCGGCGCACTTGTAAATGTACCGGCGAGCTTAACGATCGCGGTTTTTTCTTTGTACATTTCTGTAAAACGCAATTTTTTGTCACAATTGAATAAAATGATTTTACTTCTTGTTTTCATTTTAAAAAAAGGCACTGGGAAAAATAGAGTTGTAGAGTACATAGCGATTTGTAAAAAATACATGGTACAAAGATACCGCGAAAAATTTAAAACCCAGATGAAAAGATGAAAAGTGAAAAGTATCCAAACGGCGATAAGCGCGGGTTAACAAGGGGCTGCAATCAGTACGGGCATCAGCGACAGTCCTCGGGGGGCTGGTGTGTACGCGATTCGTGAAATCTCGCAACTCGGAGGAAAAAGCGACGGCGACGGGCGAAGTAAGAGGGAAGCTAAGGAGAGGCACTTTGCTCGGGCGAGAGAAGCAAGCGAAGCAGAAAGAGCCTTAGCGGCGCGAGCGACGGCGTAGGAAACGACGGACAAAAGAGAGAGCGCGAGTGAGGCCCGGGCCGGGCGCGCGATAAAAAGCGGCGGCGGGGGAGTGGGGCCGAGGGGCGCGGGGCGGGGGCCGCCCGCCGCCGATTGGCCGTCCGCTCTCGGCGCGCGCGGAGCGTCTACACGCGCTCGCGCGGCTCGCCTCGGCCGGCGCTACATTGAAAGCTTGCGACATGCCGCGGAGGTGCTCAGTCGCGCGCCAGCTCTCCCCCGAGGCAGACACGCCGAGTTTAGCCCACAGGCCCGCAGCCGCTTCGCCACGAGCTTAGCCACGCGGAGTAGTAGTCGCTAGTCGCCCGGAGGCCGTCGCGCGAGTTCTGTGTTGGGAGCTCCGAATTAAAAGGAAAATTAAGCCGACAGTTCGGGGGTACTTACGTACTGCGACAGTGACTGGATACGATAAAATAAAATAGTAAAAATCAAATAAGTGCTGGTACTTCGGAGCAACAGTGCAAGCTCTCGGTGCAAGTTTGAAAGTTGAGAGCAGGTGAGGCGCGGACGGGACTCGGTGTCCGCGCTCTGTGATGTGTGTTTGATACGCGAAGAGCAACAAGAGCAAGGCGCGCAATGGAGTCCCCGAACATGTACGACGCGCAGGCCCACCAAGTGGGCCAGCAGCAGATGCAGGCCGAGCTGAAGAAGAACGGCCAGATGCTCGGGCAGCCGGGCAACAACAACAACAACTCGAGCCTGCAGGTAAATCACAATCAGGCCACGAATGGCGTAAGCAAAGTTTCGGCCTCAAAAGCCAGTCTTCACCAACAGTACGCCGAGCACTGCGCCGCCGCCGGCGAACTGACCGACCTGAACACCCCCGAGATCTCGCTGGACCTCCAGCACCTGATCGACGACTCGCACTTCAACGACAACCTGCTGGACATGCTGGGCGCCGGCGCCGCCGCGGCGAACGGCGCCGTGAAGCACCCCCGGCTGCCCGGCGCCAACGCCGGCTACCCCCGCTCGGCCGCCCTGGCCTACATGCCCCAGCCGGTCCACAGCGCCGCCAGCTACCACCACGGCAGCAACAGCTGCAGCGACAGCAACAGCTCCAGCAGCGAGTCGCCCAGCATCAAGGAGGAGCCCCTGGACCCCGCGGACTACCGCCGGCACTGCCAGCAGTACCCCGGCGCGCCCGGCTACGGGCCGGGCTTCGCCGGGCAGGACCCCACCTTCACCACCCTCACGCCCAGCGCCGTGCCGGGCGGCCCCGGCGGCCACCCCGGCGCCGTGCACCAGCAGCCCCAGCAGCGGCCCTCGGTCAAGTCGGTGCTGGGCCACCAGCAGCACCACGGCCCCGGCAACCCCAACCTGCCGCCGCCCAGCGTGCCGCCCTCGCGCAAGCAGTCCAAGAGCGTGGACAAGGCGAGCGACGAGTACCGCCGGCGCCGCGAGCGCAACAACATCGCGGTGCGCAAGAGCCGCGAGAAGGCCAAGGTGCGCTCGCGCGAGACGGAGGAGCGCGTCAAGCACCTGGTCAAGGAGAACGACGTGCTGCGGAAGAAGGTGGAGATCCTGTCGGAGGAGCTCAACGTCCTGAGGTCGCTCTTCGGCAGCGTGGGCGTGCTGCCGGAGCAGCTGCAGCGCGAGATCTCCAGGCACATCGACCAGTTCCAGCAGCACGTGGGCGGCCCGCCGATGTAGCCCCGGGGAGGACAAGCGCGGGCGCCCGGACCGGCGCCGGACTCTGTACCTAATTCTCGCGAATCTTCCAAGACTGGCCGCGCGGCGGACCCCCCTTGTGATTGGGCAAGCGCACCCCCCGTGTGATCGTGCAGCCGACTTCTCCAAAGGACGCTCCCCTGTTCCCGGGCGCGGGTGAAGTGACCGCGACGACTGCGCGAGTGAGAGTGAGCGCGAAGCAGCGAGCAAACATTTTATTGTACATTGCGTCTGATATAGCTACCTTTGTAAGGCACTTAATGATAATTGACTAAATAAATCTTACTGTAAAATTTACAAAAAAATATGAGCGAGCTAAATAAGAAAACCAAGTGGATTATGCGCAACAAAAACACAGGCAGAGGGAGAAATCGTGGCTGCGTTACCTGGGACCACGTCCCGAATTCAGTTACCGTAACGTGTGAAGCGGGCTTCATTATTCATTCGTTCGACTGTTGACTGTTGTGTGCGAGCGAGTGAGACTATACAATTAGGTTTAACGATAAAAAACTAAAAATATATGTAAAGAGAGGTTATATTATGTATATTATATTATATGTATGAAACAAATATATATATATTTTGTGAAGATCATCGAGAAAAACCGTTTAGCGAGATTCACGCGTCTGAATACGAAGATGAATGAGTGCGGAAGCGCGTGCACAAGTGTGAGAGAGCGAGTGAAAACAATTGCGCATAAGTACGAACGACGACGCATACTGGGTACGATATTACCTGTCACGGTTGTCACCTTGTCTATGCACAAATATATTTTGATATAAAATCTACTCTACTTGTTTCTTTATTCTATCCATCTCCTTATTACCCACCACGCGGCTTCATTAATGAATTATTAAAAACGAAATTTGAATAAATAAAAAAGATATTTTGTTTCTTTAAAAAACGATCTTTACACTAATTTGTTCCTGAAACGCAGAAAACGATGTTTGTTTGCATCAAAAAGTAAACGTTCCATCCGTAATCAGTTAAAACGATCGCCGCAAAGTTTAACGCACTGAAAATTTTCTTCTTTCTTTGCATGCCAATAATTACATCAGTATCAAGCTGGCATTAAATCAAAATTCGCCGTATTACAATAGCGAAACTATCCGCGCGTTTCCTCGACTATTAGTCGAAACTTCGCGCTTCGGAGAGGCAGCTCTTAAAAATCTAAAACGATTAGATCGACGACGAGACAAGCGATGTTCTCTCATTGAGCCGAGGAAGCAACAGGTCCCTAAATTACAAATACATTGACGATGAGTCAGTTTTGTTGGCGAGGGGATAAATAGATTAACACCATTGCGGCTCGCGCGCTTGAAAGGCGCCCCGTACTACGGCCACTTTATGAGCATCAATAAAAGCACGCACTGCACTTTTCGTGGTATGAAAAAGAAAAAGCCAACAATTGAAGTGCACAAGCGGACTCATTGTTTTCCCGGGAGGTTGCACTTGATCTATTTCTAGCTTCTCGACTTTAACTTTTGTTTTTGTTTATTTTTGTAAGGTGTTTGCTATTTTTAACGTTTAGTTTTTCTCTAATGAAGAAAAATGAAAATCTCAAGTTTAAAATAAATAAAATTGTAAAATAAAATATTTGAAGTTCATAAACAACATTTTTCCTGCGTGACTTATCAAATACAAGTTTTCGGTAAAGAGCGGGGAATGTAAAGTGCAGATTAGAACGATTTCTTTAGTAAATCGTAATAAAAATTGAAGAGCAGATAACGCAACTCGCTTGTCTTCCTGCTGCTGTTCTTATGCGCTGCTGAGCTGATCAAACACTTGATGTTTTTAATTGTAATATCTCGAGTACATCTGCTTAACATAAATTTCATTTATCATAAAAAATAACTTACTTTTTCCATCTAATTTCAATATTCGAGCTACATATCTACTACACCAAATTCAACATCCTTTTCCATTTCGAATCTTAATTTAAAAGAATGAATAATGCAGCTTAATTGAATTTAAATTACACCCAATGAAAATTGCAGCCGATTGGAAGGAAGCCATTAAAAAAAAAACTGACGTTCCCCGTCATCTCGCAATTCGCATTTCACCGCAGCCACTTCACGTTAGATGCTTGCGATTCTCAGATAAACATCGGGGGCGTGAAAAATCTGACAATCTATTATTTCACACCGAGCGTCATATCTCTTTATCGGCGATTATCGCGAGGTGTGTCCCCCGCGAGGAGCGCGGCATAAACAGGTTTCTTTTTTCGACCGATCGAAATCGCTTGACGGGAGTACGACGGGGCAGGGAATCACGCGAAAATACATTATGCGCGCGATCCTCGTAAAATCGGAATAATTCAACGATCGCTCAAGACAATTTATGGTTGGCCGACGTGACTTAGCGCTCGGACACGTGCTCGCCGCACGTACACACATGATTGTGCGCGTGGCTGGTACGTATCTAACGTAAATTTACAAACTATCGTTTCAAAAATACTATTTCATCTTATTTACCGTTAAAAGGGAGAAGTTTTACCGGGGATCTAAGTGATTTTATGACCGAGAGGTAGAGCTAAGTTGATTTAGAAGAGATTTTTGACTGAACAATGTTAAAAGATTATCCAAAAATGTGAATTTTATAGTAATATATTGTGTATGTTATACTTTTGAAAATTGCATTAGAAATTTAAAAAAAATTTCCTCTAAGTAGGTAATGATCGCAATATATTCACTGTTTTATACTTGACATATCAGAAGTGAGTTAATAAAATATTCAATGAAGAGCGGTCAATACGTAGCAGCAACGTTTACTATATAAAAAATTTCCTCCGTCTTCGAAAGAATGTTAAGTGCATCTTCGATGCACTTGTTCTGAGCATCACTTGATTTTGCACCTGCGCTTGGCCCTATAAGTTAGTGATGTGTATCAATAAATGGTTTGCCAGTGGTACGACTTGGTAAAAATCAGGATTGAAATAATAAAATAGTAAACAAAGTCGACAAATCGCTGAGATTTTATCCGAGGCTCGTGATAAGGCTTATTATCTAGTCTTACGTGTTTCAGATTCACGCAGAGGAGACGCGCCTCTTCGCGCACGTTCAGCATGAGTACTTATTTTATTTTAAAATATACAGCAATTATTATGCTTATTTAAAAATCATTTATTTCTGCGTATCAGTCGTTAAATAGCGATGAATTTTTATATTCATTGCTTTTACATAATCACGTAATTAATATAATAATTTCGTATCGATAATAATGGCACTTATTTTTCGTTATCTACTATACTTACGCATTGTAAAGTTACGGTAAAATAACAAGATATTTGTAATTATCGTTATGTGATTCATTTGGGGATGTTATTTTCTAGCACTCGTCAATCGAGCTGACGTTATAAATAGGATGAAATTCGCCGCCTCTGACCGTATCCGTGACCGTGCCGATGCTGATGAGAAGATGTGAAGCCCCTTCCTTTGTAATTCGGCTCCTTTTAGTGGCTTCCGTTCGTCAGAGTTAATTGAGCAATCTAATCACTGCTACCCTGTAGAATAAAGGTTCGTCAATTAAGTAAATTTAAATAAACGGGTCGAAAATACACCGGAAAATTTATATTTTTCTGATGCGTTAACGATTGATGGAAGTGATTATCTTTCGAACTTTAGTGCAGTAAAGTCATCAACATAGTATCCGATCAAAATGAACATAAAATTTATTAAGGTCGGTAATTTCTTCTTCAGGAAAACTTAAAAAAAAAAAAAAATAACTACTCCTTCCGGATCTTAAAAGCTATCCCTCGATCAACAACAAATTTTTCTGGTTATACGTCACGATTAATCCTACAATTTTATCAACACCAGCAAAAAAACTCTCCTCGAATCCGCTGCATCCGCTAAATCGTAAGAAAAAACAAGAAATGTGAAAGAAAAAAAAAACCGAGCGTCGGTGCATTTTCCGGTAAACAAGCGCAGCGGCGCAGCCGGGTGGGCGGCGCGGCGGCGAAAAAACAGCGGGGCTGCGTAATCCGGCCGGCCCGAGGTTATGACACAATCCGCGGAGATGCGCGCGACGAGCCAGGTGGCGACGGAGCACGCAGTTTTGACGCCGCTTTGTCTGCACGGCGCGAAGGACGTGAACTTACGGCCGAAATCCGCCGCGCGAGCGAAGAGGAACGGACGGAGGAGGAGCGTAGGAGACGGCGAGGAAGGGAGAGAGAGAGAGAGAAGGAGCGGAATGAACTGATTGCGGATTCGGCGCGCGCGAGCCGCGCCGTAACTCACGGTTATAAAAATACGCACTTTTTTTAGCCCGCGCCATTAGCATAATTGCCCAATCAGGACTATAAATAATCGTCGCATAATACCGCTTCTTTTTTTTTCTCGAGGAGTAGCGCGGATTCTAGATGTTTACGTTTAAAAAAAAGGGAAAGTGGGATGATTGTGCATCTTTGAATATATCCAAATATGCGATTGAGGAATGTTGAGCTTTTATCGTTACGCCGTTATAGGTATTAGATTACGCGGGGATTAGGATTAAAATAGAATGAAGCTTATTGGATACCGATCTAAGTGTGATGCATGTCATTTAAATTTTGCCTTGCGATTATGCATCATCTTTATTAAAGTGATTAAATAAATTTAATTGCAAGTTTAGAAAAAAAAAATTATATTTTTTAATTCAATGCGAATTTAAAAAAGCATTTCAGCTGAATACATTGGATGTTTAATACATTAATAAAATAGCATTCGAAATGTTTGCATATTTTTTCATAACCACTCGCTGGCCATTCGCATAAATTACTACAAAAAGTGCCCACCTGGAGCCCCATCAATTTCAACAATAAACGGACCTGTACACTTCTTTTACCAGGCCAAGCGAAAAGGCAGCTCGTTCATGAATCACACTCAAATCCCAACGAGCTCTCGTAATAAATCAGCGTCTTTATCGCGAATATAACAGAATCCCTAATTAAGACTTAATTCCCGATTCAATGATCCATTGTTCCTCCGACTCCATCCTTCGAGCAAGACAATCCGCAACTTTCCCATGTGCAGCCCGCGCGCAAAACTCGCTCGTTCCCCGACGATCGAGCTCGAAGAAAAAAAAACCTTCGACGAGCTCGATGGGTTGTACGTATGCGCGTCCGCGCATAACATACCTGGTATATATACTTACCGATCGCAGCCGATACTCCTCGCGTGCCCTTAAGTCGAATGATCGACGTCGGATCGCCTCAAGGTGTTTCTCGCCTGTGCGCTCTGCCAGCGCCTATCGGTCGTGTTAAAGTGTGTATAAAAAAAACGTCGCGTCCGTACGAGAGACGCACACTTGGACGCGCTAGAAGCCCATTCGTCTTGCCCGGCGGTGGGCTCGCGAGGTACGTACCCGTATCGGATCGGATCCATTAATCTATCCATCTGCCCACGCCTATCTGCTTATCCATCTACTTATCTATCGGCCCGTAGAACGCGAACTTATTCTGGCCGAGGCGGTATATAGGTTAGGGCCAAAGCTCTGCCAGCGAGAGCCGCCGCTCACTCTCGCCTCGGACGCGTGTACGTCGCGCTAACCCGCGGTTCGCCTGCGAATCGGCGGAACGGCTCCAATTATCCTTATTTTGCAAGTGATACTTTGTTAGTCGAGCTGTCGGCGATCCTCGAACGAGTACGTGGAATTAAAAATTGTTCGTTAAAATAAGTCTGAACTAATTGGTTGGTTTTCTGTACAACCAAATTTATCCTTCCCATAATTAGTTTGTTTTATAGCTTATCTTCTCTTTTTCAAGTTGATATTCGGAATTGAATAGGTAGTTGAAGTTCATTAATTTTTCTCAAAATGACGAAGAGTGAAAAACCATTCGATGCGATGGATAGCTGAACCAATCGAACATCGAGTGGCTCATTTTTTCCGAAAGACTGATTTTTCACCCGAATAGATTTTGTTTTTAATTTTTCACGCTTCTACATTATAAGTGTTTGCTATGCGCATGTTCCATTTTTAAATTTTATTTTTTAAAACTTTTTTATTGCTTTTTGCCTCTGATCATAAATACAGTTTGAAAAATAAATAAATAAAAATTGGTACAGTTATTTTAACAGCCCCTCAACTATTCAAACATCATTGCAAGATAATCATATAGATACCTGTAGCTCGTACGCGCGATACGCCGTAAATAATCTAAAAATATTCACAATACTTTCAAAAATTTTTGATAAATTATCGCAGCTTTGGATTCCAAAGACAGATAAAGAGAGAAAGTCAAGATGAGTCAGAGTCGGACGAACGCACGGCCCAGGGAGAGAGCGAGAGAGTTCGGTACACGGCGAAACGCGCGGAGATAACGTTAGAACGCGGAGCGCGGCGCAATATCGACGCAGAGAAATTTTCGAATTGAGAAAAGCTGCTAAAGCTGAGCCCGCCGGGCTTTATTTTCCCGGTACATTAACGCGTCGCGGCGCGAGTGAATGGGAGAGCCAAGAGGGTACGTGGCGAGACGCGCCGCGCTGCCAGCTCGGGGGAGGAGGGGTGAAGAAAGCCGACGGAGAGGGCAACCGGTGCACTTGATACGCCAAAGCTGCCAGGTTATTCCGAGAAGTGACCGGCTTTAAATAAATTCTCTAGCTCCCCTAGCACCCCGACGCGTATCTGCCGCGAGCGGAGATTTACGCTTTCTCGGATCGTTTCCCTTACACCCGTGAATTTTACGCGCGAAATTTGAATTTCCGACCGAGTTTCTTGCTTTTCAACGGGTACTAACGGATTTTATTTAACGTCGATCCGAGTTTTTCCGTTTAATGTACGCCTGCATACACTTGTATCGCTAGTAAATTTTGCGCGGGAAATTTGAATTTTCTGTCTGGTGCGTTATTACGAGTTTAACGCTTTCCCACGAATTCTATAGAAAGATTCGCCTATAAAATACTTCAATGAATAAACTCTGTTTACTGCAGTTTAAAAAAAACTTTCATTCTCGTAAAAATTAATATTCTCTTATTCCCCTCCTCGAAACTTTCCATCGGTGCAGTATTAATCCAAAGCGAAATACAACTCGATAAAACTCCACGCTGCAGTGACGTAAGGTTGCATCCCCAGAAGAAGCGTCTCTCCAGATCCAAAGCAGACTCTCGCGCGAGATAGAGGAAGCGCTTATGTCACAGCCGAGCGATGGTCAAGCTCAGCGTCTTCCTCGCGGCAAGAAAGGCGAAGCCGGAGCTTGATGGAGGAAGGCGACGCTTAGCTCTCCCTCCTCCGCGGCGCGGGACAAGTGTGCACGGCTCCGTGTGGGTGCGCGCGCGCGCGCGCTCGTCCCGCGAGCGATGTGGGTGTGACCCGCTTTCCGAGAGTTTCACTTTCCTGCGCGCCCGCGCCGCACGGAGGTGCCGGCGAAGGAGGATCCGAGAGCCCGTTACGTCACGCATTGTTATGCCGGCCGTATACCAGCCGCAACAGCCGTACGCGCCGAACCCCGCGTGAATTAAAATAAGATCTTGTATCTCTGCGTCTGTCTCTACCCTTTTCCACGCTGCCGAGTGAAAATTTCGTGGTTGCGGCTTTTTCACTCGCCACGCGGGGTCATACTGTCGCGCAGTTGATGCGCCGTTTAATTCGTCGTAAAGTCTAAGCGAGGAGCTTTGATAGGCCTCTCGGATTACTCAGTTTAAACGGTTAAACGTAAAGAAAAAATTAATACGTTTTGACGTAGCGAAAATTGCTTGAAAAGAAAAACCGTGAAACTACAATCTCAGCGTTTTATTAAAGGTTAATTAAGCGGGGCAGAGTAGGGTAGAGTGGGGTGGGCGGGCAAAGTGCAGTACGGCATAATTCTCGCACTTGCGTGCTGTCATCTATATCTTAGGTCGGTAAATGTTCGCTTGAAACAAGCGTAATGACAAGAGTAAATGTGAATTCATTTTTATTGCAGTAAAGATAAAAAATACATTGTATTGTTAACTGAAACATTGAAGTATTGTAAATATTTAAATTAAAATTTGTTTGATAATATTGGATAATAATATTGTGAACACACCGCATAAGGAATTTTTTTTCACGATCTTGTTGCAGGCTTACGCAATTAATTTTGAAAAATAATGAAAATGTTATTAATTTCTCGATACGCATAATTTCCTTAAATTAATGCTTACATTATGTTATAAAATTTGCATATCAAATTTTTTTTATTTAATTATAAGCTATAATGTTAACATTAAATCTCATTAAAAGAAAATTAAAATTTTAATGATGCACTGTAGAATGTAGGAAATAAATTGAGTACTATACGACTGTTGAAACATAGTCATTACTATAATAGACAAGAGTACTCCTTGATTCCGGACTCAGGAGTAAAAAAAATGCAAGTGTAAGTAACGAATTGTTTCAAATCAACGGCGCAAATTAAGTAGACCACTGCTTAACTCAGCGATTTTTTGCGGACGAATCCAGAGCACACAAGTGTGCACTGACGTCAACAACATTACTTATTGAATTTTTTGAATTCACATTTTGCATCCAACATTAATCAAAACCTATCAAAATATTCAAATCTCTAAATAAAAAAAAATATACATAAATCGCAGAAAAAATGAAATTTTATGAAATCACACCTCCCCCACGGTGAAAAGTACTTCCTACCTCAAAACCACCAAAAAAAAACATATAAAAATCTCAAACGTCGCCGAATCGCAGTGCACGCACCTCTCACCTCTCGACGGAGCCAAATGGTTAGCGCTCGTATCACGAGCGGCAAGGTCGTATTTTTCGAAGTGCACGGCTAGGCCGGATTAATGCGTCTCTTTCTCTGGCGCGCGCGCGTGCAACGGCCGCGAAACGTCGCTTTTATAAAAGGCGCACACACCTCCTCTAGCACGCGACCTATATTCCGCGCGCGCGCGCCACCAACGCTATATTCGACGTCCAGGGACGCGCGCGCTCTATCTGTCCCGCGTGGCCCGCTTTTATTCCGCGCCTCTTTTATTCCCTCCCCGCCCCGTTATTACGCGGCCCCCGTGACCACCTGCACCTCCAATTGGGTATCTTTGATCGACGCCGATCGTCGTCGCTGACCGCAAGCCGGAAGCTTGCACTCGTAATTCGATGGCGAAGGGGAGGGTACAATGGGAGACGCGACTCGGGGGGAGGAGGTTCGATGGAGAGTTGCGAAATTTTTGGGAATGCGCACTTTCTCGCGTGTACCAGGCGATTTGGGAGATTTCCGAGGCGTCCATGCGGGTACTTGCTTCTTGATTTTGCTTTTATGCTCGTGAGTTATTTTCCGAATGCGGTAGTTGCCTTGTGTGCAAAATAACTAAAATTTAATATTTTCTTAAAAAATTTATTAATAAATCGTGTCTATTTTAATATTCCAGTAGAATTTACGATTTATATAGCTATGAAAAAATTGCCCCTATAAAGATGTAAATTCGAAAAAGTTCTTTTCAAAAAGGTACGCCTGCATGATCTAAAAAGTTTTCCACATTAAAAACTTTAGAAATCCACTATCTGACAAAGATATATCAGCTACGATAGGTACAATAGAATGAAGGTGCGAAGGATAATAAGATTTGAGAAAAGCGTGGAACTGTCGTGATATAAAATAACGCGACAATTTCTATCCCCATCGATACGGAATCCATATAAGACAGTAACGCCGTGATTCACCCATTTCCGTAGACTGAGCGCTAAATTTCTTAGCGCACACAGGGAAAGTGGCCTCCATCCTATGAATGAAAGTATTTATGTATCCAGACTAGCGTATCAAACCAATGAAAGGATTATTGTCAAAGCACAAACGAACGATGCGTATACCGCTAGGCGCATACATTGAATTAATTCAAAAATCCTCATCGGATAACGCGAGCTAAACTTTTCCAATAAACGTTTCCCAGAAGCACTCCCGACTAATTTCGAGCCGCGAAAGGGAGAAAAAAGAGAGACGAAGTCGCGGTAATCCAATACCGGCCGGTCGACCCCACAGGACGCGGGGAGCAATCAATTCGCGACTCGGTCAATTGAAATAAAAATTTCCATCGCTCGATCCGAGCCTCTCTATAAAAAGCTTCTCGATTGGTGCGTCGATGCGTCCGCACCTACGTCGAAAGGAGCCGTTCGCGCGCACGCCTATACCCACGAGGGACTCCGCGCTCGGCTTATTGAGGATTAATTGCTTTGAAAGTCGCGCGGTCGCGTCTTCGCGGCGGTGTAAAACGGCCGTTCGACTGCTCCATTGTGGCTCCTTTTGATAAATCGCCCGATTTATCTCTCGCCGCTCGTTTTGTGTAGCCAAGGCGGTGCAATTAAGAGGAGGGGAGTGGCTAATTTCTATTGTCGACGGGGAGTTGCCTTTTTTTCGTTTCGCTCCTCGGCGAATTAGCGCGAAAGGATGAGTCGGCGCGTTCGATTGGTGTCACTCGCTTTTCGTTGTTGTGTCAATTCGACGAGTGTACGCGCATGGATTCTTTTTGGAGACTGCTGAGCTTTTAACTTGCACGTGCTATTTTAAAATTGTTTTCTGAAATGGATTTTAAATATTTTCAATCGGCGCCTTACAAAGCGATTAATAAAATTTCTCTCTCAAAATATTAATGCACAAGCTATTGTAAACTGACAATTAGTTTAGTAATCACTTGCAAGTTTGCGTATTCCTTCGCAAAGTACTTCAATGTTACACAGATTCTGTGTTGAAATAATTTGTTTATTCTGCTTTGCGTGGAAAGTTAAATGTTAACTGTAAAAATGGATGTCGAGGATAACCCAAAAAGCCAGTTTTCGAATTTTCGAGTGCATTTTTAAGCGCATCACCAGCCAGCCCAACAAAAAATAGACTCGTTTTCACGACGGAAACGAACGATTTATTTTCGTCGTTAGGCTACGAATCTTGCAGAACGAGCCAATAGTGCACTGCTTTCCGGTTTGTATACATATGCGCACTGCACTCGACATTTTTTTAAAACAATAATCAGGTTACTTTTCAAAAATATACTGTAAAATGCAGCTGCATAAAAATATCGTCGACTTTAATTTTTTCAAATTCCGCATTAATTATTAGTCCGAGATAATTACATCCGGTTATAAAAATTAAAAAAAAAATGTTAACGCGTTACAAACTTTTCTCGAATTTTTTTCATTCGGACCAAATAAATAAGAGAAAAGCAACACGTGCACGAGTAGAATAATTCGACTAGTTTGGCAAAAAGATTCGAGGCGAAAGGTGAGGAGAAGTGAAAATCGAGGGTGACGAAAGAAAATGGGTGAGGAAAAAGAACTTATTAAAAACCGCAGAGTGTAACGCGAGGCGCGCTGCAAAACGGAGACATTCATTGCACCGAATTACTCGGCTGAGTCATCGCGAACGCCGCGCGCTCGCGGCATTAACGTCTCTCTTTCTCTTTCTTCGCTCTCGAGAAAGGCGCGAGGGAGCAGAGAAGGAAGCCCGCGATGCGCCATATGGTTAACCTAAATTCTAAGCGTCGTCTTAAGCGAGACGTGGGATAACCCAAATAGAGGATGGCAACTTTGAAGTGGCCACGCGAAGTGCCAAAGAGCCATTCACCATTTATTACCGGCCTGACCGGGGGGTTGCTTTGCCTCCTTTGTAATTGACGTTTTTCCTCATTTCGATTGGCTTTACTCGACTCATCTATCGAGTGGTAGGATAGATTTTTAACGCGCCGTATGATGCAAATGTATGAATGAATATCGAAATGTTTTTGTTTAATATGGTAAAAGTCGTCGAATAAGTTTAAGAATATTCACGTTTTCAAACGTATAATCTGTGATTTCACTTGTTCATATTTAGAGAGATGGATTTTTATTTTCAGTTTATCTATATTTATTCCTTTCTTAGTAACATAATTTCATCATTACATAATGCGCGTGAAAGAACTTGTTTAATTTCATTGATACTTTGTTGCTTTAATTGTGCATTAGTCACGATTTTATCAAAAATAAAAACTGACGATTCGCTTCTTTCACCGCAAAAGTAGAAATGCAAGCGTTTGAACGTTTAAACCCGCTAACCCGCTACTATAAATTAATTTTATCAGGATGAAATTTAAATAAACCGTACACCTCCAATAATAAAAATGTCGAAACCGGTAAATTTTTTGCCCCAGTAATAAAGTTATTCCGCGTGACTCACCCAACGGATCCGAGCCCTCGCAAAAAAACGGAAAAACTTACTCCGCGCGCACACCGTCAAAAAAAAAAAACTCTCGGAGGAAACATAAAACAAAAGTAGTCGCGCCCGAAGAAAAAGCCCCGCCGAAAAAAGGCGCGCGCTGCTCGAAAAAGGAAAGGGCCGCGCGTCCCCCGCGCTCGTACAAATCGACGTGTGGGCCCGGACGATATCTCTAACGTATCGAAGCGACGCGGCGTGCACGGCTCGCCGAAAGCATGAAATGCACAAAGCCCGCGCGCGCGCCGAAAGTGGGTCAGCGCTGGCGCGCGCTCGCCTCGGCGCCGAAAAAACTTTCCTACGGGCCGCGAGGAAAAAGCACCGCGTCGTTCCCATGCCCCGCAGGAAAAGCGCGTCCGAGAATACGCCGAGCTCCCGCGAGGGCGGCCGATTCCTCGTCTTCTCTCGTTTTTCTTTTCGTCTCACCCGCGCGCCGCGTTCCCCCCCATTAGCCCCGCGAATGAATGGCATTACGCCGCGCCGGTGCCATAATATCGCGCGCCGCGACTATTACCGTGACGGGGGTATTACGTGTCCGTCTTTTCCCTCTCACTCGAGGCGCGCGGCGCTCTTTTTCCCTCTCTCTTTCGCCGCGGAGCGTCGGCGGCTCGCCTCTGCACCGGCGAGAAACGCGCCGCTCGCCGCAGGAATCAGGTCACCGCCGCGGCGCTGCGCAGCGCTTCGCCCCGACGGATTAGAATCGCCGCGCGAGCGTATCTCGCCCGCGGAGATAACGACGCTTCCGACGGAGCCGAGGGATGCGACGCGGCCGAGCTTTTGTCTCGCGAGCGCGCGATTTCAGGGGGTTTCTTTCGATTTCTTTTTATTCGACGCGAGGCTTAGATGCTGGATTTTTCGATCGGCTAAGGTTCGCTGCGTGGGCTCGGAAACGCTAGGCTTCACGCTCGCTTTTTTTTACGGGGAGTCGTCTTTTTTGCCGCGCGTGGTTGGGAAACCGACGCTCGGCTTGGAGTTCCTTTGAGGTGGCTTTTTCTTACTTCGACTCGGAACAAAAGTTCGTTTGTTAGCGATTTACGGAGGCTTTAAAAAAAATTTGTTATTTTATATGATTTTAAAGACTTAAAGACGTCGGCTGTGCGGCGCGCGCGCGTAAGTAGATAAGTTCCGCGATAGGTAAGACGGTGGGTACCGAAGCTGCAGTTTTCCAAGACCCAAGCAGCGCTGGGTTTTCCGAGCTATTTGTCTTCGTCGTTTTCTCGCGTTCCGACGCGAGTATAATCATTCATATTTTGCTTACTTTTTACTGGTTTTTAAAATAAAAAATAATAGTCCTCAAAGTTGTCATTAACTCTGCTCTACGTGCATGCTGATGCATAATTCTTCTTTTTTTTTTAGCAAGCCTCTTGTGAATATTACGATACTAGTTATGTTAATCAAGCGCAATTAATAAGCGTAACTAATAAATTATATTTCTGCCAAGAATTTTATTGATTTGGAAAAAGAGCAAACGATACCAATTAAAAAAATTAAAAATTACGTATTCTTTATGGGACGTTAGGCAATAAATAATGTTAATTTTATGGACTAGATAACGCAAAAATTGTTTACTTTACGTTATTTTATTGTATTAATTATGTTTTACAGACTTAATTTAGATATATCTACCGACACTTTGGATCTATAATTAGAAATTACCGTATAATAATGGAATTAATAAAGAAAATTCATTTCGCATAAGTAATTTCTTATATTACTCTAAATTAAATGGAAATACTATCAATAAACCTTATTATAAAACTATATCTCTTAAAAAATTTAAATTACATTTTCGAAACCTCATAGCAGCGCAGATTCCCAAGATAACTTACACATTCACCACCAGTATCACTTCAGTCTACCATAAAAATCCATCATAGTTCAAGCCGAGTGCTCCCCCGGAATGAAAATAAAAAAATAAAAAAAAACAATTATCGCGTGCGAAGAGATACGAAAACAATCACGCAGGCCTGGCATAATGCGAAATCGAAGAAAATCGAGGCTTCGAATCGGCAATAAACACGGGGGATTGCCTTAGCGGCCGATCGGATACCTCGGCGAGTCGGTTATTATTCGATCACACGTGAAAAAATGTCGAGAGCCTCGGCGCGGAGAAAAATCCTCGGTCGCGCACACGCGCGCAACGCTCAGACGCACACGCGCGCACTTTCATTTTCACATGCCGCGGCGGCGCGCGCTCGCTCGCCTCGCGCGCCTGGGTCATTAAAATAGCGATATTCCCTTTCGTTTTCGCTTTTTTTCTTCCCTCCTCTCTTTTACGATCGAATCGACGCCGTCCTTCGGGCAGGCGCGATGCACGCGCAAAGCCTCCGCGCGCCGGCTCCTCTAATAGATTCTAAGAGCACGGTAAATAATTCATGCGTACACCCAAGTGCGTAGGCCAGCCGCGCGGCCTTTTCGTACGGTGTCCGCGCGCGAGAGGCGAGCGGCTTGCACGCGGGGACTGCGCCGCGAGTCGTTATTAAGAGGAGAGGCTTGGGAGAGAGAAAAAACGGAGGAGGCAGAGGGAGCAAAAAAAGGAGGACTACCGGTATTCGAGCCGAGTGGAAGCGAGCGAAAAAAGCCGCGGAGCGCGGACTCCCGGCTTTTCGCTTTGGCCTACTTTGCGGATGCTGTTACGTCTACGTGTGAATTTTGTATGTAACTAATGAAAATTATTGAACGGAGAGTGCGAGGGCAGGCAGGATTTTACCCAAAATTTGAATTTGCTGTTTGCATTCGATAAAATATTTTTATAAGTGTATAATTGTAAGAACTTGACATCATGTTTATTTTAAGACATTCGGCTATCAAGAAAAAGTTTAGTATAAATATATCAAGTTACGCACATTGAGTTCGAGCTGAGATTATATTCTTCCCCGATTTTTCTCCTCGTGCGCTCTTTATCGCGGGTAAAAATTTGGATATACGCACGATACTCATTCATGCGTATCCGCTATCGGACTCGCACGCTCGAGACGCACAGTTTTGTTGAAAAAAGCTCGAGAACCTTAAACATCCGTCAACAGCACTCACATTCGCCTATCAGCCACTCGAAAAATGATTAAAGCCAGAGAGGATACATTGCGGTATTCTGCAGATAGCAATCGCTGTTTATATATATATACGTGTATTTGCAAAGCATTTGCTACTTTAACGGCAAAATAAATAAAATGTAAATAATGAAATACATCGAGTACAAGGATTTAAAAATAAGTTCAGATTTGAAGTGAACCCTATCGGACCTCGTATTTATCGAACTGCATGTCGATAATAATTTTAAACTTTTTGATTTTTTGTCAAAGCAACTTCAAATAAGCGCAGAAATAAATTAACATAAATTTTATTTTCGATTTTTTCACGACCGCAAACATTTTCTCGAAGAAAAAACCCACTGATCAATTCGAAAATTTTTCTCCACTTTTTGTTTGCACATACAGCGAAAAAAATATGCGTGTCAAGAAAGCACTGAAAAGAGAGGCACGCGGACAAACCTCCGTCTGTGCTCGTAACGAGAGCGCGCAAATATCAAAGTCGCCTAGTTCGAAAAGAGAGAGAGAGGAGAGCCCGTCTTAATGCACGGCCGGGGCTTAATTACAATAAATAACGGTCGCGTCCCACGTGCTCTCGGATTATGCTGGATAAATGGCGTTTTCCCATACGTGCGCGGCGCGTGCGCGCTCGGCGCGGTGAAAAAAATCGCGAGAGCGCCGCTCGCGACGATTATCGCTCGAGCGGATCGAAGGGGCAATAAATTCCGACTGCTCTCCGGCGACTTATTTACGTGTACGAGGCAGGCACCGGCGCGATTATCCCCGCGGCCTGATACACATAACGTAACGAGGGGGGGAAGAATGGAGATCTGCGAGAGAGGAGCCCGCGCGCAGCCGCTTTATTTATTTAGTTTTTTTTTTATATATATATGCGCGGCGATCGCGCGGGATTAGTTCCAGGCGCGAGGTCGATCGAGATCGTCGAAAGGAAAAGGCGCTGTAAGAAAATTTAGAAAAAGTCATATGGGTATACGATAAGGTAATTACAATTTTTAATTGGAGCTACGGTGAACGAGTCATTATGTGCGCTGTAGGACGTATTGAGTTATTTGATTGAAAAAAAAGGAGACAGCACTGTGTACATGATTTGAATTTATCTTTTGCTCGGGTTGATGTTAAGCAGGGAATAATTCCCTATACTTTTTTCTATTCCGAACGTTTAATTAAGATGTAGTGCACAGGCACTCCTTCTTTATGTAAAAAAATGTACAATCACCATTTTCCTCAACCTTTAAAATTGAATAAGTGAAATTTCACTTTAATAAGTAAATATTTACTTACTCTGCGTCAAAATAAAATACGTGAAAGATAAATTATTCACTTTTACATAGATTCTAAAGGATAAAACTATCGATTTTCAAACTAAGTTCACAGCAAACCCATTGATGATATACTTCTCAATTATTTTCATTCACCTCTCGGTATGACGTACACAATCGATGTCCTTTACGGCGGGTGATTACACGGATTCGTACGCGTCTCGAGCATCCGAGAAATTTCAGTTTTTCTTTTTTTACGCGAATCAGAACAAAAGAAGCTATTAAAGTTCCTACAAGTTTCTCGAGTCGATCATCTCGCAGGATGCGGCGGCAGAGTCGGTACTACGACTTCCTGAATTCCAGGCGCGCGATCGGCAAGGACGAAGCGAACGCAAGCGTCCGGCGCGTCTTTTTCTTCCTGTCCAGGGTCGGCGCAGTGCGGAGACGAGTCATAGCTGCCGCGGATCGCCGGTCTCTTTGTTCCTCGATAAGAATCGCGGGGCAGAAGCGTCATCGCCGCGGGTTTCGGCGTAGTCTGGAAATAGACGCGTGTTAACGGTTATCGCGTCGTTAAATTTTTCATTGATGATTTTTCTCGAGCCGCGAGATTCTTTTCTTCTTCGCGGGATGCAGTTTACTGCGATACAGTAGCAATGGTGTTTTTTGCTAAAGTCGCGCGATAGAACATTGGAGCAGTTAAGTCGTGTGATTGATCAAATCTGCTTAGCAGCGGGTATTTATCATGACTAATTTTATATTCGATTTGAAACAATACGGTCCATTGTCCCATTGATTTGACTAGATATCTTTAAGTCGTTAGAGTCTGTACGTTGCAATTGAACTTTGATACCGTGAATCTCTTTCATACATGACAAATGAACATTTGATGTAGCCAATGATAACTTTATTTTAATTGTGATACACTTAATTAAAGATTAAAATTACGTAAAGTCAAAAATGTATTCACATCTTAAATTATACGTTTACCGAAATAGGTTTAATAATAAGTGTGCATTTTGCAATTTTTTTTAAACACTTGCAGTGGTATAACTAAGTACTTGAACCATGATACTCCTAATACTGACTTCTCAGACTTAAAAGTATAATAGCTATATAGTATCTAAACATTTCTTCATTTCACTAAAAAACAGTAACAAACTTTTTTTAAAAAAAATTACTAATTTAAAATTTAAACTCAATTGAGTAATCGAAGCACTCGACAAAAACGTTCAAAAACAGAGCCTAAAAAAGGCCCCCCGCGCGCACCACTATCGTAATAATTTTGCGCAGTCGAGTCGTTCCGGGTGCCCGGGTTTTCTTCGAGCCTGGGCGCAATCGCACCCGGCGACGTCGACGAAAGTGAAATCGATTTTCTATTATTGAGCGTCTCGCTCCATCGGGCATTCCGCGAGATTGTTTCTTGCCTCCCGCGAACCGCCGCCGAAACGACTCGTGGACGCGAAGAAAAAAAGCGGGTAAAAAAAAAAAAAGAATTAAAGCGGGCGGCGGACCTCGCTTCGCGCAAACGCGTAGCGCGATCGGTCGTGCGCGCCGCGGCGCGATTTGCAATTCGCCGGGCGAGCGAATCGACGATAATGACAATGACGCCGGTGGGGAGACGCGATGATAGTAATTATTGCATAATAAAACGCTCGCCCGCCTGGAGGCGCATTACCTATACGCGCGGCCCGCAGCGCCGGGCTTCACTTTCCTTTTCCACTGGCCTAGATCATCCTCTCCTCGCCGCGCGCGCGCGAGCTCTTCCTTTCCCGGCCGCGAGCGAGCGGCGATTTTACACACCAGCCGCCACTTCGTTTACGCGCCGAGCGGTTACTTACTCGGCTCGTCTCTTCTTCTTTTTTTGTACGGACAGTGCGATCCCTTGTTGCCGGGATGGAGCTTTTAAACGGCGTTGTTGGCTTTTCTGAGGTTTACGCTAAAGCCCGTTATGTAATTAGTTTACTTTGAGGAGGATAAGATGCATTTATTTTGATGGTATGCTGGATACATTTAAATTTATACAGTAATCAGGATTATGCAAATTTAGTTTTTTGTAAAAATAAAAAATTAACGAGTTTACTTTGCGAATTGGAGCAATGTTTCTTACTAGATTAATCAAAGTATACATACATTTTTTTTATCACATCATTCTAAAAAATCCGATAATTGCGTAAAAGAAGCCTTCCTGTACTCTAACGTATTAATTAACATAATCAAGATATTCAATAATTAATTACTTGTACAATCATCCTACTAATTAACAATTAGTAAGTAATTCTGAAATTACTACTAAAAACGCATCATTTTAAAAATAACTACTAAACAGCGATAAAGATGCACATATGGAGCATCGGCCTTTAAGTCACCCACCGAATTGCCGCTGCGACGCGTGACGAGCGGGCCGCACATCCAGCAAACCTCGGAGCCAATTCAGCTCGGGCTTTTTAATTTCCGCGGAATACCACGCGGCGGCGCCGTAATGGGACAAACGTTCCTTTCCCGGGCACTAAAATCTCCCGGTGTAGCGCGTGCGCGCGAGGAAGCCGTCATTTATCTACTTGCCCCGGCGAGGTCCGACGCGGCGCATCCGCGCCGACGCGGCCAGCTTCTTTAAGGCCCTGACGCAATATTTTCCCCGCGCGCGCTCGCGAGCGACTCTGATTTCGATTCTCATCGGGCGCTCGGCGAATCCGGGCCGAGACGCGGCTTTTTCGCAACGAGTTCGCACGTGCCGTTTGGCTTTTACTTTTCTTGCCCGCGCGGCGCAACGCCGGCATGGAAAATCGCGGCGGAACATCTGATTGAGCGAGCCGGCAGTTTGCGCTACGCTCGAAACGCTAGTTTTACGGATTTTTCTAGACTTTTTCTTTTAAATTTAGTTTTCGCAACGGTACGAACGTGATTTATTTGTTTTGCGGGTAATAAGTGGATGCAGGAAGTACAGTCTACGAAAATAATAGGGGCTTTTGAAGATAAAATATCCGTGCCTCCTTAGCGGGCGTAAAGAATGCGTATTTATCGCACTCAGGATAAAGTAACATTTTTAAATAAGAAAAGTACGAAGAACGAAAGTACATTTTTTGTATTTTTAAACGTCAGAAGAAATTAGTTAGGTTATCAGCCAAAAACTTTTAATTATAAATATTCCATTAAAAAAGAAGCTATCAAAAAAAAGTATTTCAAAAAGTATTTCAAAAAGTTACTTGCTCTAAAAACTCACAACTTTAGCCTACGAAAGAAATAGAGAATAGTTGATTTGTTATACATATAAAGATAACGTTTTTTTATCAATAAAAAAAGTCAAACACTTACGCTTTTTGCATGTTTGATCGAAAATATCTATTTTCATAACGAACTTACGCGGCTAATGAAATATTCATAAATCACTTTCAGAGCGCGGAAAATCCTTTCGTAACATCCATTCGGGTCAAGCGGAGCTTCAGCTCCCATCCAATCCTGTACACATTGTGCATCCGTGCATGCATGCTTCATTTTTTTCTTCATTTTCGCAACGAGATTCGCACGTGCGATAATTCAAGCCTCCTCGCTCACTCGCCGTGACACCGTATGCCTCGATTAGTTTCGTCTCGCGAAACTTATACCGATTTGCGGGGTATTTTGCGCGCCGGTAAGTGGCCGGCCGCGGAGTCGGGGCCTCAAAAGACGCATTACGGGTAACGAGTCTCTTGTACTCGGTGACTCTTCGGGCTCACGGATTTTCGCTTCGCGTCTATGTGCATATGTGTGTGTGAGCGGTGCGCTCGCTGCGGGTCGCTTGAAACGGTGTAATAAAATGAAAAATTATTTTTATGGTGGATAATTTAGATAATGCAGAATCGTTTACGAAAAATGGAAGCCTCATCTGTTTTTGCAGGTGTCTGTACGACGAAAAATATTATGAAAGTAAATTGTTAGTCGCATGCTTTGGACAAAAAAATTTTAATCGAGCTTTTTATTCGCCGATAAAAGATTACAGTACGTATTAATCTTCTTTTTTCTGTTTGATCATTTAAATTTTTGTACGCAGCGACATTTTTATCTAAATGTAAATTATAGAAAAAAAGTTTTATAAATTTAACAGAAAATAATAATGTAAATCAGTTCTTTTTCGCTAAAATTACATACGATGAGTATTGAAGTTTTGAGATCATCTTAAAATTTGCACTGAAATAAAAGCAAAACGCCGTGAATCATGGCGATGCAGCTGCGGACGTAGTCGGCCAGATCAGCGCGCTATACTGTGAAAATCTAACGCCTTCTTTTTTTCGTGTTCGTACTCTTTATCTCTTACGCCTAGCCATAATGTAGGTCATAACGATAGGAACTTCGAAGTGAAGAACGCGCTTATAGGGCAAAGAACTTTTTAAGTCTTCGGCGCGCTATCTCGAGCGATAAGGCGGTCCGCGGCTAAAGAATTAACGGCGGCGCCGAATCTTCGGCCACGTCTCGGACAACCCCTTGGCTCTATCGCGCGCGCTGCGTGTTTTCCACTCGAGCGAGATAAAGATTCGTCCGTTTTTCTGGAAGGCCTTATTGAGAACCGGAAAAGATAAAGCGCAAGTGTCTTCGTCAAAATTAAATAATAGAAACGTCAATTACCATCTGAAATAATGTAAAAATGCACGATTTACATAAGTACATATTTTTTTCTTTACTTGGAATATTTATCAGTTAATTAAATTACAGAAAAAAACGAAATTGAAGGTAAAATGTTTAGTCATGTGGATGTCAATAAGTTTCGGCGAAACAAGTATTGGTATAATTAGATGATATTAAGTTTCCCGGAAATGCGCTGTTTTTTTACACTCCTACCACCAAGTTTGTAATAGACGATTGCCAATAAAAAAAGAAAATGAGAGCAGCTTTAATTGGCCGCTGCTGGCGAAGGCCAAAGAAAATCACGATACATCGGCATGGACCCTAATGCTACGTCGTCGACGTCCTTCCAGTTCGATCTCGTTTCTGAATGAAAAAAATGATAAGAACCGTACATCTCTTAAATATCAAATACGACTAACATAATACATTCTTAAACCACGAGATGTACGTGCGTAGATACGTTGATTACGCGTGTAGTTAATATTTAACGTTACACAAAAAGCCAGCCTAGGACAAATTATACAACGTGAATTCATTATTCAGCTGTACTTTGCATATGGAAGCGGATGTTTAAATTTAAAAATAATATTTAGTCAATTTAACCAAATTAGTTATCTTAAATTTCGTATCGAACACTTTTATTGGCTTCTGATTTGAAGTGACCTCGAGTAAATAAGTAAACTAAAAAAGAGGAAAGTAATAAATTTAAACGTATCGAGCGCTTCATCGTCCAAATAATAACTTATCGAATAAGCTGTTATAACCCCCAACTTTCCTTCCAAAAGATTAATAATAACACGTGACTAAACATGATTATCGTTGACGAAAAGAAACCAATTAGCAGATTGATGAGTAATGTAATCATACGACTTCTTCGTCCCCAATCGAACTTTCTTGTATGGACCAAAAATTTTTATTTTACTTTTAAAAAAAAATATTTTATTTCACATTTAAACATTTAAACACCTCTAAAATTAAACATTTTTAATCGCAAGAAAAGTCCAATGTTCCAGGACTAGTCGCCACTCGCAAGACGCCAGGAGCAGAATTAAAAAGGGACCCGAGAATAAGGCGCGTGCGCGACGCGCCCTCGAGGTGTGTCGCAGCAAGTCAAACTAGCGGCCTGCACGTAAATTGCGGGGGGTACGGCCGGCTCGTAGGCCAGCCTCCATTTTCCAATGATTGACGACCGGCGCCTCTTGAGGCCGTTCCCGTTCGCGTGCGAGCCTTGCATCGTTAAGGCCCCCTCGATGCATTTTGTGCGACCTTAAGGACACGCGGCCAATGCAAATCGCGCGCTTTGCATAGACCCGTGCGTTGACGTAAAAAAAAATTGTTAACTCGGCACCGCAGCCTCCGCGCGTTCGGGGAATTTCGCGCGTTGTATCTGCGCTCTTCGACGATTAATTGACGTCAAAAGTGACGATAACGAGATACCGATATCTTTGTTGTAAAATATCGGGGATACGCTGATCGTTTGAAAAGTTGAACTGATACTACGTACTTAGGATTCTTAAGTTTGTTAATTTAATTTTTTATTTCATACTTTATTAGAAGGTAATTCCATAATTATGATGTTTAAAATAGGACTCTTTTTCGAAACGAACAATCATCAATAAAATTGATATTTTATGCGGCAATTTAGTGCTTTGTAGTATTTATTTTAGATTCTTTAGTTTATTTTTGAGAAAAAGGTTTAATAGTGACCGACTTTCCTCTTTTGTTTCACGTGCACAAAGAAGAGAGCAGTTGACGAAAATTATATATGCACGAAGGAATACGTTCATGATGTGTATAAGAACGACCGTGACAAGGTTACGTGTATCATTGTGCATCGTTCCTTCAAGAGGAAAGCATAATTGAATCACATGCCTTTATCGTATATGAGCCGAATAGATGTGACGAACTGGTTTATCCCAAGTTAATTCTAATAAATTCGATCTAATAATAATTCATACTTGACTTATTTTGTCTTTTTTTAAACTGCACTTCTGATTTTCGCATGTCGAAAATAAACGTGTGTTTTATATATTTTCCTCGTGTACATTTTAAACTACACTTTTACGTTACTGCACAAAATTATGTTACGTTCCGTTTCCATAATTAATTCCAGTTCATACTTTTGCTTTAAAAAATGAAGTTTATACTCTCAAGCACCCACTAACAATGACATTAATAAAATCAGTTCCAGTTCACTTAACCATTTCATTTTCAATATAAAAGTAGCCTACTAAAAGGTCACCGCGCGTTATAAATAAGCATCGCGCTGCAAAGCGCGCTGTGTTACAAGAACCTCCCTAATTATCATAGCAGTAACGCTCGATTTGCAAATTTTTCCCAGGATCGAGGTTTGAAAAAAAAGTAAGGATCACGGGCGTGACGAAAGCGCGTATTCTTTCGCCACCCGCGGAACCCGCGTTCCCCTCCCCCCTTTGTCTCTCCCCTGTTATTAAACGCATCCGCGCGCCCATTTCTTAATCGAAGCAGGTTTTAATGGCTTCCAGGCGCGCACAATGACGAATGTGGGCAGTATGAGAATTCCCGCGGCGACCGGCCGATGCAGAAAAGTCATCCGAAACGAATGTCCCGTCGAAGTAGTCACGTTTATTTCTCGAGGCGCGCGCGCTTCGCCCACGAACGCCGGGGCTTGCGCGCAAGCAGCCAGAAAGGGAGATAAGTACGGTAAAACGCAGACGGGAAGAGTACCGGGTATCAGACGGTAGATTACGTTTTTTGCCCCTCGTCTCGACCGATTTTGTTTCGGTCAACGAGGAAGAATTTTCCATTGACATTTTTCCACTGTGTAAGGCGGTGTTTTAAATAAGTTTTAGAAGCAGCTATTCTCGTTGCTTGTTTCGACAATATAAATTAAAAATCTTGTAAATAAATGTAAAGCTCCACGTGCATTAAGCATAAAATTTAATTTACTATTCTTTATTGAATTTTAATTGTTTGAACTTAATACAACACTTCGTAATTCATTATTTAAATTACAATACGTTATGTTCAATCAAAGGAACGTAAAGTTACTTACCAAGTTTCGTAAATAAATAATTATTTCATTGTTTAAGAATAATAAATGATTTATTGATGATATAATTTACATTTTCTCCGTTCAAACTCTGCATTTAGGGTCCGTTTATAAAACAATTTATAAAACAATTGTGCTTCTTTGTAGGTGTTAGCTAATCCAATGAATATCACACTTACTGGTACAACTATACTAGGTAGGAGAATCTGAATAATTGAGATTCTGCATCAATTAAATCTGTTTATTCATAAAATTTTAAATGCCGAAAATTTGATTTTTACAATATTACGTTTTCATCCACATTTTAAGAATTTTAAAAGACTGCACTTCTGGAAAAACTGCAAGACCTGCAATTTTATTTATCAAATATCGAATTTCATTAAAAGCTCAAATCTTATAATATAAATTAAGCTGCAATTTCATTGTATTCATAATAAGTTGCATTAAATTTTAATAATTCCAATCGCCACTTCATTATTCCACAATTTTCATACTTATTTTATAAAACATTCTACCATAACCGAAACGAAAGCACATCACGGCGTTTACTTCTCATCCAAAATCCAGAAACCAGTAACGTCTTCCCCGAAGAGGCCCCCTATACCACACAAAAAGTCGAGCGGGCGCATTCGATCCAATTCTCCGTTTCATTGACCCCTGCAACTTAACAGTAACCGACGTCACTAATTAGCTTGGAAGCTCGCGAGAAAAAAAAGGAAGGAAGAGAGCGCGGGAGGGGAGCGGCGCTCACCTCCTTGCGACGGCGGCGCGAGTAATTCGTGACAGCGCGCAGTAATTCGAGCGAGCGTCAGCGCGGAGTGTCGTATTATGGTCGATTCCGAGGATGCGCCGTGAAAAAACGGCGATGGAGACGGAATATCGCGGGCCTTAGAAAAATGACTCATCGAATTATTGGGAGAGCAGGGTCGTTGACTCGCACACTAATTACCGGGCCCCCGGGTCGTTGCTCACCTGCCGCGTGCACCGGCGCTCGTATCGTTTTTCTCCCGGTCTTATTTATAAAAGGACTCGCGTTACACCGCCGACGATGATGATGCGTTCGCCAGCCCGTTTCGGAGAGATTCTTCTACTTTTTTTTTTACTTTGATTCACTCGCGTAGTCCGGAAGACAATGAACTCGACGAACAAGTGAACTAAAATAATAGATAGGGTAATTATTAAGTAGTTGAGGTTTGAGATATGTTGATTGGTTTTTTTCGTGTTTGACGTTGGATGGAAACTTGCGTGCAGATTATATAAACAATATTTGGGCGAGCCTTGCATAGTTGATAAATGCATGAGTAAGCAAATCTAGTTTGAACCGCTGCATCGACGAAAAGTTTTATTTTTAAGGATACGAATCGGAAAGGTCATTGAATCCACTTCATATTTTCAAGAAATTTTTTTTACAAACTATTTAATACTACAAAATTTAACTGTGAGATAGATGAATGGATAGACAGCGTGCCTCAAATTATTATAATCTATAATTTGAAAAAAATGAACAAATTTTAAATGTTTAAAAGGCTCTAAATTTTAATTAGTGAAAAAGGCTTTGAGTAAGAAAATGAAATGCATTTTTCATATTATAATTAATTAATCGTAACAATCTATAATCACATTTTTTATTTTAACCTTTTTGCAAATGTCTTATTACCGTACAAATTGTAGAAAGACAAGTAATTAATACTACGCGAAGTGACAAAATTTATGCATCAGCAAAGTTTTCGATGAAATAAATTTAGAAATTCAATTAATTCCTTTTTTTACGCACGCGATTGCAAAATGCAAGCTTTTTCTCTTTGGGGAATCACAAAGCGCGTTTTCATATTTAATTACATAATGCCGCGGTGCGCATAATGGATGACACTCCGCGGAGGTTTTCTTTTCTGGAAAGAAGAAAATCTTGTACTACCTACGTTATTGGCCCACGTGCGCGCGGCGCGGCCATTGAATGTTAATTATCGCGCGCGCGGCTCCCTCGAGATTCTTTATGCGGCGCCGGCGAGCGGGGAGGGGAAAAAAAAAATACGCACACCGACGGGTAACAATGCTGGGATGTGATAACTCGGCTACCGATATATATGACACGCGCAAATCGTGTAATGTCGTGGAAAAGTCTTCTTTTTTAGCGGTGAATGGGCTATTAGTCACGAGGCTTTTTATTTATTGGAGAAACGAACTCTGAAAAGTTACTTATTTCGTATTGTCTTAGCGCATTTGCGCGTTGAATGTTCTGACGAAAATAGTTAATTTATTTTATGAGCTGCTCATTATGTACTCCTTCAATGGTAATTTAAGAAAAATCAACAGCGGAGGTGATTATTATTTTTTTGCATATTTATTTTGTTTTACTGTTAGAAGAGAAACTATTAATAGAACCTGCATCCTTCCGTATTCGTTGTAATTAAACGACTAAAAATGCTGGACATTTTTCCAGGTGTCTGGAAATTCGCGAATCTAATTTTGGAAGGATTTTAAAGGACACTCGTATAATTAAATCTGAACGGTGTATCTTATTAATCACTGTATCTGTAAGTTTATCAAGAAATAAACAGGGGTATTATCTCACAGCACTTTGCTTGCAATGTTAATCCAATGTAATTTAATCTACCACATGCGACTCGCTGGCCATTAAAGTGTACTGCACGCACGCGTTTGTTCGCACACTTTGCTCTCACACTTGATACACTTCATCCATCCAAAAACGCGAACTATCTATCAAGCGCAAGTTTCCGCGTCGCAGTTTTCCTCGATCCGCTAAATATATCTCTTAATTAGTTCTTTCAAATTTATTACTTTTATGTTACTGTAAATCTACGTGAAAGGATTATTGTAAAAATTATTTTATTCTTAAATAATAAATGATTTTTTTATTGTAAAATGTTAAGGTAAGTGGAGCGTTCTGTCTGGAATAATTTGATGTCGTTCAATAAATAACTTTAAAATATTCTGATGGTTAATTCAAATTTATGTAGCGGTACTTTGCAGCGCGGAGACACGTTACAATAGAATATTTAGCAAAAATATCATTTTGGCAAGACACTATGGCAAATATAATGCTCTGCGAGAAAATCTTAACGATAAAGTGCCAGTTTCTTGCCAAATACTTTGTAGCGCTAAATAAATGGCTACTTAATAAAAATTTCAGGATACTCGCTGCACAAAGACTTTATTAATAATCCTCAAAATAAATAAGCGACTTTTCTCGATTTACCAAAAATTACATAATACTTTTTCTACATACAAAATTCCAAGCGAATCGGTATAATTTAAATATTAAGATTCAATGAAGAACACGTGATTTCAATGAAAAAAAAAAAGATTGGGCGTCTTAAAATAATCACGTTTTATAAATTAGCGTCGTCGATGCGCAATTCCTGCACCGTAGCTATTTTTAAATGACGCCGCGAGTGATAGCGATGATAATTGGTTCCGCGGCCGGCTGATGCAAAGCGCATAAACTCGGAGAGGAATTTTTAGACGGCGCCGCAATAGTGATAATGCCGATTATAATTGGTTCCGCAGCCGGCTGATGCAAAACGCACAAACTTGGAGAAGCTAATTCTTATCGGAGTCATCGGCCCAGCCGCAAACTGCGACTAATGCTCGTTGTATCTCTCCGCGCTGCTCTTTTACAACTCGGAGAGAAAATACACGTCGTCTGATCGAAATGAAAAGTTTGTTTGCAAACAGGTGTCTTTCGCGTACTGAATTAGACGGAGTCACTTGTATTATTGTTTTGAATATGAATAGACTTGCGTCAATCCCGTGCCGATAGATAAAAATGACGAAAAGTTCGATTTGTGGGTATCGACTATTAATAATCAGATTCAATTTGGCGTCGATGGTCCGCGTTACTGCGACAGGTGACTCGATATTTTCACGCGTCAAGTGAGCGCGATAAAAGCTCAGTCGTACTGAGCAAACTTAATCACATGCGAAATTTCGTCGCAATTCTATTAATAAATCTTTTATTTGACTTTTTAAGTGTGAATTTTCACCGGTATAACTTAGTAACATCTGGTTTTGCAAAAGTCAAAGTTGAGCAGTGATATTTTCAGCGTCACTTTCTAAATCAACGAGTCCGCTGTATAGACTAATTTGGACTTAATGTAAATAGAGAACATTTTTGAATATTTTATCTGTAATAATAAACATTAGGAGTGATTCAAACGTGGATGAATCTGTTTGATTTATCCACATTTATCAAGTATAAATTAAATACATATATTTGATCTTCGAAAACTGCGTAATATCAGTGCCTGTTAAACACGTGATTATTGGTACTAGTAACCATCAATTTGCGGGGTGATTTCTGTTAGGTCACGCATGATACAGATTCGTAATATAAATTCAAAAGAACAAATAAAACAGCACATAAATTGTCTCCCATTGTGAAACATATATCTAATCCGTTGGTTCCAATTATGATTTATTATAATTCGGCACTTCCTTTTTAGCAATCATAAGTTAAAAAAAATAGTAATAATAGAAAAACGCTCGTCAACGATTATTTTCTTGTGTAAGACAGCTGTCGCGCGGTATTTTATTATCTTTTTCTTTCGCACGCTCTTTGTCGCATCAATGGATAAGACGCTCAATGAACGAGACACGTGCGCGTAAAGCTGACCTTCGCTGTTTGATCGTACGATTTATTATTCATACTTGCGTGCCTCACATAGTCGCGAAGATTTCGCGCGAACGGTATTTTTTTTCCAGATAATTAGAGACGCATGCAACATTGGAACACTTGACGCGCTTTTTACTTTTGATTCGAGCACGAAACCGTATTCGTGAAGCTTATCATATTTTTAGTAATAATATTTTTAGTAATACAGTATACAACATTTTTAAAAGTAATGAATTTTAATCTACAATATTGATTTGATAAAATTCGACAGGTTTTGTTTTTAAGAATGTTTCTTTTTTATGTTTAACACTTTAATGTTTATCAAGCGATTTTCATCGCATGAAACTCTTAGGAATTTTATTATTTCCGCTGTTTTATTAAAAAAAAAATAATTCTTTCACTGTTGAAAAGATTTGAATTTAATGACTTGAGAAAAAATATTTACTCAGTAAACTTCCGGGATGGAATTTTAACTTTTCTTTTAAGTTCGATCAGTGTGTGACCAAATTAGCCAGCTGTCTTGAGAAACAGTTTTAGCTTTCTTGCACTTGTATTAACAATATAATTTGCGCCTTACATTATGTAGTATTTGCCTAATCAGATGGATCTAATAGATGTTCGCAGAACTCGGAATGCAAATAAAGAAATGCTATTAAAATAGAAACAATATATTTTAGAAGATCGTTTGACGTACACGAAGTTCATGAAATGCGTCAAATCATTGTCGTCTGATGATTAAATACTGTTGGACTGTACGTACAGCATTGTTTATATATTAAAACTTAAAATTTATTGTCCAAATATATACTCGTAATAAGAAGTGATCCATTGAAATTTATCTATTTTAAATTCAATCGTTTCTAGGAATATTCTACTCTTGCTATGTCTATTAAGCGAAACATAGTATATAAAAAGTTGATGTTAAACATTTAATTAAGGCCAAAAATAAGAAATGCAACAGAATCAGTTCGATTTTCTTTCAATTAATCTTTTTTGTGCAAATCTGATGAAATCGTAAATGATACACATCAATGAAAATTGAATTAATCACGTGTTACACGTACACATTTTTATTTAAGCACAGTTTTATATAAAATTAGATATAAAAAGCATAAGAGGAATACTAATAGCAGTAAAATGTTTACCTAATCCCCTAAGATTCTGTAACCTTTATTAAGGTCCCAAACAAGCAATAAATTTTTTCCAAACGGATCAAAAGAGGATGCTCCATGTAACATCCAGAGCCTTGCACTGTTACGCACATACGAAGCGCGTGTCTTACCATTTAAAAAAAAAGATCCCGCCAGCCACTGCATAACGCGTTACAGAAAAAAAGCAATATTAGGAAAATATTATATAATAGTCGAGAGTTCGTCCTAAAAATAATTCACCGCGTCCAGACGCCGCGGATAAAAAAAAAACAGATGGAAAAAAGTAAAGACATTAGTCTAATGGCCGTTAAGTTTTGCCGATAGTTTTTGTGCGTGCCCGGGTGGAGGCGGGGAGGGAGGCGATATTATTCAATAGCTTCCGTGACTCCTGCAGTCTTCGTTGCATAACGACACAGGCTCGCCTCTTGCCGAAATCGAATCTATCGGCTGGAACGGTGAAACTCGGTGAAAACGTCTCGCTGGCTGGTCCGCGCGTAGTCATTGATAATTTCTTTATTATGGGTCTGCCGGCCATTTACAAAATCCAAATGAAAGGGAAAAACGCGAACGGGCAACCGAGGCGAGTGGAAAAAAAATTACCGTGGCGAGGACCGCTTCCCCGGCAAAACCTACGCTTCCAGAAAAAATATCGACATCGATAAAAATCGGTTTGGCTGTTTCCTTTTTTTCCAATGCGAACGAAACGTTTCTCGTCCTGTCGTTTAGTTACTGAAAAAAACTCTGGTATCTAACGGAAATTATTTTTTGAGCGCAAAAAAAATTTAAGTATACATTAACAAGATGTAAGCTTATTATAAAATGAGGCTGATATAATCCATTCGTAGATCTTTTTTTCCAGGTAAATCCCATTTCTTCCATTGCATCTCCAAACCACTTTGCATACCAAAAGGTTGTCTACGAAAAATTCCACGATCCTAGCCGAATTGTTAAAAATCAAAGGCAAAAACGAAGTTCCACGTGCGCCGGCGGATGTACGCGGCGGGAAAGGACGAGGAGAAAAAAACGAGCAAGTCCGAAATAGAACGACGCGCGAAATGTGGCCGGCTATGCCGGCGAGGCTGGAATACCGGTCCGCCGGAATCTGCCTTCCCGAGTAAACAACGCGCGCTTATCCCGAAAAAAGAGAAACGGCCGCGCGCTTATTTATCTGCGTCTCTCTCGCGGCGCGGCAGGCGAAGAACCGTTTAAGGAAATCGGCGCACCTTCGAACCCGAGAGAGCCTTCCTGCGAAGGCAATCGAAGAGAGAAAGAAAGGCCGGAGGAAGTCGACCATTCGGATGCTGGATCTAGGAGGGGAGAAAAAAAAAATGTTACTGTGGCGCGATATTTAAATTTACGCACGGCGTGCATAAAAAACTTGCATGAATTAGGCTGCATGTGTGTTTTATCGCTGATTTATGGAGAAAATGGATAACGGTACTTTGCGGTGGATTAAATGGTTCTTTCAAATCGCATTTTTATGTTTGAAATAAAAGTCGTTTATTGGACGTTTTAATTTTTTTTAGATTTAGTTCTTTATCTTCTAAAATTGGTGAACATAAAGTGCGCTAAGAAGTGAATTATAAGCTCTATGAAACTTTGTAAATTAATGAAAAAATTGCGATAACTCTCTAATTACAAAAAAGTGAAATTCACTTTAAAAGAGTGAATATACACTCTCCCAAATTTAGGGGGTAAGAAAGTCTAGTTATTTTCAGTAAACTTTTAGAAAAATCAATTAATTCAAGAATATTTTTTTAATAATAATAAATGAATAACTAATCGAATTTCACTTTGTTACTCAGATGCATCTCATTTACCTCAACTTTTTCATCCAGAAATTAATCCATCAAAAGATGCAACAGTAAACTAAGACAATAAACCCTTGCCACTCGACGATAAATATGTCCTACTCTTATTAATAGCCGAAAAATTTGATTAATCCAAACGAATGATCCGGTAGTGCAGTCCACCCGACCCGCCGGTGAATAAAAGGGGCAGCGTTTCGTCGGCGGGGGAAAAAAGGCGAAATATTACCAAAAATAGACAAGAAAGGTAAGGAAGGAGATCCTCGCGGCGGAGCGAGTAGAAGGGAGCGGGGAACGAGAGACGGAGCTAAACCGGTCGACTGAAGTAGAGGTGAGTAGTTTCGTGAAGGATGGGCGAGATAAGGCAAGCAATAGCGCGAGGCGAGAGGCCCGCGCGCGCCACGGAGCACGTGCGGCGAGAGTGGGTAGAGGACCGGGACGAGAGCGGCCTTATGTAACCGGATGATTCTCCGAGGCTGCGTCTCTCACGCGTGAGCTGCGGCTCTTCAACTTCGGGAGACGCGAAGAGCATGGGAATACGGGAGGCTATAACTTTTCTAGGTATGGACTTCGCGAAGTCGCTTGGCCTACTTTGAAGACCGGTCGGGTGAATTTTATTCTATTTTTTACGAGCGAAAATTTTAATTCACTCGTCTTGCTGAAATTTAGTTTTGAAGGGGTAGGGTCTGTAAATAATATAAGATATTTAGAAAATGAAATTTGTGTACAAATTACGATATATATTAACATGTACATTTGACGTTTGCTTTCGTGTTTAAATATTATAGTTATATGAATGCAGGTCTTTCATCTTAAGGTTTAACTCTAATAAAATGTCTTTTACTGCAAAATAAAATGTAGTATGTAATATCAAAGTGATAGCAAGTGAACACAGGAATTAACATGGAAATATCTAACACAAAGTATCTGTATAGATAAATATTAAAAGCACGCGAACTTCAAATATTTGTCGACATAACTTCACTCATAGCTAGAAGGTAGAATACATTCTACTTCAAGAAATAGATAGGCAAAGTAAATTTTGTTATTAAATTTTTCAAACGATCAAATGCAAAATTTTACTTTGTTAAAAGAAAAACAGCACAATTCAAACAGAAGAAAACAATTTCTCGAAATTTTCGCAAAAAAGCACATCTTGCGTAATTTACACGAAACGAAGCACCTTTCGTGAATCTCTCCAGAAAAAGCGCTTTTAAATGTGCTTTTCTTCGCGCGGCCAAACATCCAAAAGAGCTTTTCTTTGCAAGAAACTTGTGAAATGTGCGGAATGCTTTTTTTCGGAACCCATGAAACAAGCGAGCTTTTATTTCGTTCTAATCCTACGAAGTGTGCTGCAACGCGCCTGAAAAGTACTTACTATTCGCCGGTAAATTGAAACGAGCTTTTTTCCTTAAAACCCACGATTCCTTCCAGCAATCTCCCAACAATAATCCCCCGCAAATCTTCAACTTAATTAAAACCTACTCGAGCCGCGCTACCTTACCCCCCTCCCCGAACGAGCCCAATCCCCGAGCCCGCAAAAACTCGTCGCGGGGTGCATGCGATCGCGTGCGCTCGAGGTGAATCGCGCGGCGAGAGCCTAGACTCGCTCGTGGCGACGGCCTGAGGTTGCGCGCGCCTTCGCTCGCCGGGGCCCATAAGTGTGCCAAGGTGCACTTCTCGAGAAAGCCGGACCGACCGGACCGCATGCACGAGCGAGCGAACGCACGCCGCCGCCGCCGCTTCGCCGTGCAGCGCCGATCCTCCGTCTCTCTTTCTTGCGCGAGCTGCTCGCGCGAGCGCGCCTCCTTTTTCCGGCGCGCGGCTCAACCGAGCGCTAGATCTGCGGCCTGCCCGCGCGCTACCAGTCCGCTCGCAATTAGCCTCTCCGCGAGTTTCGTTCACTTCATTAAAATCTTTCGGCTGTAAAACTTTTCCTTCGCTTTTTATTTTATTCGCTGTCGCGATTATTATTATTAATTATTTTCATGGAAATTATGTAGTTTTCGTCGTAACGATTTGTTAAATGAAATGATTAGTTTAGAAGTGCAAGATTTAAATTCAATAAATAATAGAAAAAATTTAGACTGCAGTTTAGAGTAGTTTAGCGAATTTATAGTCGATGGGCTTTTTACAAAGCGATTTATAAAATTTACAATGAAATTTGCAATAAACTAAAAAAATAATAACAAAATAAAAGTAACAGCACATTATTTGTTTTGTATATAAAATTTTAAAATTAATTTTGAAATTTCTTTTTTATTTATACTGGGTGACCCTATACATTTTCTTTGTCCAATCCTATTGCGAAAATCTTTATCAACAATTTCATATGCTGTTTAACAAATTACTAAAGTCATTTAATTTAAATAAAAAATAACCAAAAATCGTATCAAATTTTAAACCTCTTTCTATAAGAGCTTGTGTTATAAAACTTCAATGTTTTTTATTGGTTTGACTGTCGACATAATGGAATAAAATTACCAAAAAAGCTTGTAATTTGTACTTTCCATTAATTTTAATTTTCATTTTTATGGATTATGTAATTCGCCGCAGCCACCTTAAATAAGTAAAAACACCTACTATACGATAGTATAGTATAGTGCACTTAGTAAGCTGATAAAAAGATATTAATAAAAGTTATATACAAGTGCGAGTAAAAACAATGAAACGCGTATAACCAGTAATTCCTACGATACACTTCTCACCTGACAAGAATCTCCGGCCAAGTGTGTATACACCGACCGCATCGATAATATCACAATTAAAAATTACAATATCTCGGCGAGCGCGGCGCTCCGTAACGATGCAATACGAAATTTCGTGCGAGAGAGGCGCCTACCAGCGAGAGTGAAAAATAAAAAGGGAGAGCGAGAAAAGGAGAGGAGCGCGCGCGCGCTGCTCCGAAATTAGCGTAACGATTATTTTATCCTCATAATCGTTATGCTCATTACGCCGGCGTTCCCTGCGCTGTGACGACATCGCTCCGAGCGGCCGCGCTGGTAGGAGAAAAAGCGCGCGCGCCGGTATCTCGGCGCAGGATCGCGATAAGGAATCCTAATTAACACGTCACTTTTACTTCTCCGCGCGGGGCCTAATGAGGAGCGCGCTTTCGGCGTTTTCGCTCGCTCGCGGGCTTCCCTCTTCCCCCTTTTTTTTCCTCGCCTCTTCTCTCCCCCCGCCGCTGGAAAATTGCGTGTCCCACATTAATTAGCTATTATAAAATGCTTACCGGCATTGTTGCGATTTTGCAAGGCTTGAATAATGATTTTGTTTTGTTTTTGTGGACGCGAGTCGTTTATTATCTTATCTTCCGCGGCGCGCGCGATGTTAATTTTACTTTAGGCACCTTTTCCCTCGTTGCTTGAGTAACGTTTATCAGTGACTGGGCTAATTTTAGTGTTTACCGAAATCGTGGAAGAAAAGTTATGAGATCGCGTAGATTTTCGGATTCATAATTGGATTAATTAACGGTCCATCGGGTTTCGTGCAGGTAACTCCGAAGCATCGGTTACTCAATCTTCTCAATTTTCACTTTTACCTGAATATTATTAACACCCGAAATTTATGAGTCGTTCATAATTAAAAGATTTTTATTACACACTACATAATCCTACAACCCAAAAGTAACATCTATAGGACACTTTTATACGCAACCTTTAAAAGGAAAGATGTTTTTACACCAACAAAGTGATACCAGCAAAGTGTGTGGAGAACAATTTTTTCCCACACCCGCACACAAAAATCGGATCTTACGCCTCCCGGTAGAAATTTCGGCTCTCCGCATTTCTCCTCGGTCGCGGGGAGGTCGCAAAAAAAAGCCGGCTTTTTCGGCGGCGCGTGAGCGGGAGCACGTAACCCGGCGGAATTATTGCAGCCGGATAATCGAGCGGTGGCGGCGCCCGGGCACAAAAACGGCCCGCTTCGGCCGGCCGCCCGCGCGCGCGCGATTGCACGAAGAAACCAATTATTGGCCGGCCGCTTTTTTGCGCCCCGATCATTGACAGCCACGGCACACACACACTCCGCGGGGCGTGCTTTTGGCGCTTTTTTACGGCCGGCGCGAATTTCGCACGCTCCCGCTGTGAAATCGATTCTAAATTTTAACTGCGCGAGAAAGTGTTTTCCTCTTTTTTTTCTCGTCCGAGCTACGCCGACTTCTATTACGTGGATTCAAATTACCGGCGACGAGGAAAGGAGGACGAGCGCTCCCGGCTTTTCCTCGCTCGCCTGGTGCGCGTCTGCTGGATTATGTAAATATTTTGAGTTTTCTCGGGGATTTTGTAATCGGTGGTGAAAAATTTAATTCGTAAAACACTGGATGCCGCCTCGAGTCCCAGCGAGGAAGAAGCTGCGCGGGGAGGCTCCGTCGTGTGTGTATACGGCGAGGCAATCGGCCGATCTTATCGCAAAAATGTAAATAAGCACACGAGCGCGACGCGACGCTCCTTTTTTTCCCGCTTCTTTCGTGCGCAGCCGGCGCTCGCGGAAAAAAAGTTCGCGCGCCAATAGCGTGCTACTCCACGTGCTCCGCGAGCGCCTCCGCCACATGATCGCTGCGTTTTTCGCCCCAGTCGCTTCCCGATAGCACGATAGCTTATCGCGCTCCGTGATTCTATATTCTGCATGAATGATTTTTCAGCGAGTTGATATCGTTAATGAGCTAAATCACATTTCAGCGTTGGATATAGCTTGAGCATATAATTTTCAAATAAAAAATTTTATTTTATATGAGCTGGTGTTTCTAAAACCCATATCCTTTTTTAAATTAATCATAAAATACAGTATTATTAGGATTAAAGGATCAAATAGTTACATAAAAATGTTAAATCGCAATTCTCTAAGTATAGTAAATTGCGTTAAACGATACAAGATTAAATCAACACACAAGTGTACGCGTTGAAAAAGTAACGGAGACTTTGAAACATTTCGCTCCAAAACGAAGTTCAATACCGCGCACTAAGCAGTTTTCATTGGCAAAACGACCAGTGAGCTGTCGTCGCTCCGCGCTCGCACCACCTCGGACATTAGCGATCGCTCCATCTCGGCGTCTAGCCGACGACAAACAAATTGTTCTAAAGCGAAACTAAAAAAAAAAGGCGGTAAATAAGTCAAGCGATACTCGAGGCTAACCTTAACCCCAATGAAAAATGTAACTCGAACTACGCTCTATTTTCGTGCCTCGCTTTGCTCGTGCGCTCCTTGCCCCACCCAGCCACCCCTCGTCCCTCCCTCTCGCTCGCTCCCCTTATCACTCGGCGCGCTCGCGGCTCTGGCTCCTTTCCACGAAGTGCATCCCCCGGCCGCGCGCTTGCCAATGCAGAGCCGCGCGCCGACGACGAGAGATAAGACGGCGACGTTGGACTTCCTTGATGATGCCCGCGCGCGCGCGCGAGCCTCGCGCGTCGCACCCGACGAGACGGCGCGCGCCGATAATAAAGTACAAGGCTGCCGACCCCGGAGCGCCGATCGTGACGACGGCGAGCGCCGGGCGAGACGCGTGCGCGCGGCTGACGCCACGACGCCGATTGTTTCAGCGCGCGCGCGAGCTTACAGTGCCGCTGTACTAGTAGTCAATCTCTGTCATGGCCGGCGAACTTGCGAGGCTGAGATCGCTACTGCGCAGCAGATTCCACCGGGGAGTAGTACTCTTTAATCTCGACTTTTTTGGCGGTGGAATTGCGAGATGATTATTTTGCTTTCTGCAGTTTTTGAGGATTGCTGCATTGTTTGGGGTAATTGGCTGGGTAATGACGGGGACGCTCGGGTTGGATTCGTGCATTTCAATTTTAAAAGTTGAGAGTTGGATAAAAGGGGCGATATTTATGTAGAGAGAACCGCGCGTGTTTCTTTTTAAAGATAATTTTCTATATTGGAATGTAGAATTGTAAATTGTACAATTATTATTTATTGTAACTTACTGATTGTGGCCTTTTTTTACAGAAAATTTGAATATTTATAAAGTAAAATAACAATGTATTTCTTTTTGAGATTCTGAATGCGCATTGAATTATTTTTAATACAAATAATAAAAATCAATCAGCTTCGATTTTAATCGATGAACGGCTCTTTTAAAGTTTGACGCACTTAAAATTTTTAAATAAGTACAAGTTCAAGTAAATGTTTGATGAGTTTCAATTTTTAAAGATAGCGATTGAATGACTGAAGTAAATTAGTGATGTACGTACAATCTTCAAACGTTACATAATCGTCGTACAAAAAATTTTAATCAAACCTTTATTATCATCGCTTTTTTCCAATAAAAGCTCGTGACTCTAAAAACTCGTTGAAAAAAAAACTTTTACTCAACCAAGCTTATATTTTTAGAAAAACCGCACGGTCGATCGTTAACTACACTTGGCTCGCCAGAAGTACATTTCTCTCGGCTGAGGTGCGAAATTCCGCTATGCAAATTTTTTCCAAACAAAGTGAGCGCAGCAGCCCGCGAAACATCGGCCGCGAGCGCGGCCGGCGGTCGGCTCGTATTGACCCTCGTTGCCGCGCATCGTAATTGTGACGTCACTCGGCAATTAACGTGACGTCGCAATTGCGTTGCGCGCCTTTAAATAAGTAACATAACCGTTCTGTTACTCACGTTACATTTCCTTAATGAATCCGACTCTTGACTCTCTTCGCTTTGCTCGCTCGGATAGCTGCGTTATTTTTTCTTCGAGCCGCGCGTTATGCAATGATTTTTCTCTCAATTTTTTTTAAAACGTATCGGTTTAAAGTTGTGTGCACTATTTTTCTTTTTAATCGCTATAGTTTATTGTCAAGTTTCGCTTTCGATGAGCTCCGATTGTTTATTGAACTTGAAAACAATTGTTTATTCTTCTTCTATTTATTTAAGTAAACAAATAGCGAATCGTAAAAAGTGATGGTTTAAAAAATAATCAGTGACAGTGCGAGAATATTTTTAAAAATTTGTGTAATTACGAATATAATGTTCGTTAATAATGTAAAGAAAGTTTAATATGTTTAATTTATGCCAGATATGATGTGTTAAGTAAAATTAGCTGTCCGTTATCGTACGAATTTAATCTTGCGACAAAAGTACTTTCATTCTTAATGAATTCGGTATTATATCATCTGTCACTTTAAATTTTTAGACAGTTATCACCTTAAGCACTTAATTGACTTACGTATGTTCAATTCCTTTTCTTTTTATAAACTTTTTTTACTATAAAACACTGTCGCTACTTTTCAATTTAATTTTATCCTTATATACCGTGATGTCTTGTAAGACCTGCATAGTTTTAGGCAACAATGAGATAGAATAATATAAATCTGTAAAATTACATTATGAGATATTAATAATATTCTTCTTAAAAATATTCAGATAATATGACGTTAATAGATAAAGAATCTTCAAACAACAGACAAATGTATTTTGAAGCTAAGACGTTCTTATTGACGTAATTACAGTTATTTTAACTCAGTAATCTTGTGAACATTAAAAAACGGTAGATGTTTTAATAAAATTAATTATATTTAACATTTTGTCATAAAAATAATTTTTTAATTAAATCTGTAAATATTAAATGTTTACCCTGAGTTGAGGATTTGGTCTAAATCGTATTTAAAATAATATAAACAAAGTCTCGAATTAAGGCATTAAAAAAAGCGTAAAAATACAATGGTGCAATGATGTAATTTGAAAGAGAGTAAACTTGCCAATTCTTCCAGTATACTATACTCCCCATAGTAAAATATAAATTGAATTACAAAAATAGTTCGAGAAAAAGATAAAAGACGGTATCTCGCGCGTTGACTTGACTGGATTTACTTGATTCGTCATACACCGAGGGGGGGCTTGATTATCAGGTGCGGGTAATGTTAATCGCAAAAATGAGTTATCTTGAATACTTTCGCTTTTCGACCTTTCTGGTAGACATCCGATTGCTTGACACTGTTTAACAGTACGTATCTACGTATCTTCAGGATTCGAAAATTCGAGATGTTAGTCTTTCTATGTAATCACAATCCACTTGCAAATTATAGTACCTTTGTAATTACTTTTTAAAGAATTCATAATTTCGTAATTGTAAGAATCGAATCACTAACATTATAATAATGCAATCACTGAAAAGTTCAAAAACCAAGTCAAGGCTTTTAAAAAATCTCATGATGTTTCGGCTCGAGCAGCCCTGGACCGATGGAGTTTCACCCTGTAGAATAATGTGCTGGACCGATTTCTTATGTTCAATGCGGTTGATAACTTTTTTAATATGAATAACCACTTAAGGTATTCTAATAGATATCCTTGACACGATATTATTAACAGTTTAATTAGATGACGTGCCAATCACATTAAACTTATTTATAACATAACAGGATGCTCTAATGGCTTTTCATGCGCCAAATATAAACATTTAACAATTTCACTTCCCTTTTCTAAATTCCAGACACCTCGTTGTCTCAATAACCCAATTATTTAAAGAACAATAAAATAGAACATCACGAAAAAAAACAGAATGCTACGAATCAATTTCCATCAAATACCACCCAACAAACATTTTTATCTGTCAACTATTCATCAGGTATCTCAGTAATCCGCCGACTCCGCTATCATCGTCGAACAAGGGAATTTTTTCCGATCGATCATCCACGGCACTTCCTCGTTTCCGTCGTCGTCGTCGTCGCGGGGAGGCGAGTTCCCCCGTCGCGCGAGGCATTCCGGATGGGATAGTCAGCGGCGACGACGCCGTCACGTGGGCGCGCGCATGCCGGATATAGATGCTGGTATTGAGGGCATCTTCCTAATAATAGTCAGCCCGAGAAAATTTTTAGCCCTTGGACGCTGCGCCCGAGTGCCGCGCACCGCCTCGCGCGCGCGCCCGCGTATTCTAGGTTATAAAGACGCGCGGATCGCGTGTCCCCATCCGTACGAACGAATCCCCGAATGCGCGCGCGCTCCGCCGACCGAGTAACACTTGTTGCGAGCGAGGAGCTTCGGACCTGCATGGGTGCGACGATGTTTGCGGTGGTATGTTCCAGTCCAAAATAGAATGAATGTGGGATGTTAGGGATAGCAGTTCGTGGCAATTTTTTTTTTTAATTTTGATCAATGAACGGTGATTTAGTGTACCGGTCTCTTGCATCGGGGATAGATGTTAACGTACGGTACTGAAATGCAATGAGAGCTTTTTGGAGAGTGATTGCAGCAATAGTTTGGTTTGAAATGATTCAAGTTTTATTTAAGCATTATGTAAAATTTTATCTTGATGTATGAAAAAGTTAAGATTGGTGAACACTTTATGCGTCTTATTTACATTTTGTGATAACTAATGCGTTTATCAGAAGCACTTTAAAAATTGATGTCAATTGTACACGTACATTTAAAATTTTGAATGAGTTCTAACTTCAGACTGAACTACTTAATTTTCATCATAAATAAAACATGTAGACTATATTTGAAACTTTTACTTTTTTTCAAATAAAAATTTTCTTTATTATTGAGTATTTTATTTGCACCTCGTGAACGGCAACACAATAAGCAGTAACCAGCAGTTTTAGGAGATCAACAATTAAGATCAGCAGATAAACATTATCCTATTTTTTATCGGAAATTATATCGCGAAGTATGCCTTCTACGAACGGGAGCGCCGGCACGGAAGGAAATTTCCGATATTTTAGCGAATTTCTATGACGACAGACAGGCGCCGCGGCGCATACCGTTACATTTTTCTGTTTGACGGCTCCGCGTCACAGGATGCACATTGACGGGCGCGATGATCACGCGACTTATCGGTTCCATTAGAAAAGAACTCGCGTGCGATAAGATAAATAATCTCCTGAAAATAAGATAAAAGCGGAAGGTGTTTAAATTCCAGCTCGTAAGAAAATAAATGTGACCAGCAGTAGGCCATGGTTTGATATTCGATAGGCTTTAGCAGTGCTAGCAAAACTTACAGTACGACAATTATGATAAATCTGTAGTATCTGTATAGAATATTGCTGTAAGTGCAATTTGTTGTTTGAACGATGTAAGCAGAAATGTTGGCTCGATCACGTGATCGTAAAATTTAGATTAGATATAAAAGTTCTTTTAATTTGATTATTTTAAATCAGAATAAACTGTGTTTATGGATAATGCGTTTCATGTAAATCTTATTATAGCTTTAATAGTACTTGTAAGTGATAGTTTGTTTTGTGAAAAATGGTTTTTGTAATTGTAAATAAACTAATAATTTAATTTCCACAGCAAATCTAAATAATTACAAATTATCCCTACAATAACCAAGGTATTGTTAATAAAGACATTTGGCAAATGAGACAGTTACAGTTCATAAAAAGCAAACATAAACATTAATTGAAAGCTAAGACAAAGAGGCTTTTTCAAGACAATTAACGCACCATCATCGTGTACTACGACAAATATAAACGTTCATTTGTCTGGCAGTGAAAGATTTTTTAAGTCGATCTCATGCATCACGATCAAAAAATTATTTTACGCTATATTGAAGACAAATTGACATGTTTATAGACTGTTGAATAATTAAGCAATTTTTCATTAGTTCTAGTCATTTGAAAGTAAAAGTTTAATCGAATTTATAAACTATTTATTTATCAGCACCACTTCACTCACTTTAATTATATTCATCTTCCTACTAACAATACAAATTCTACATATTTAAATATTTCACTTCTTTTAAAAAATTTCCAACAATCACAGAAATAAACATTAAAATCAATTCGTCCTTTTTACGTTGCATCGAGGAGAGCGCAGTAAAAAAAGGGGGTGCGCGACAAAATCGTTGGGTCGGAAACAATTATAATGCGCTTTTCTTTGGCGGCTGCAGTTTGGGCCAAGGGGGAGTCTCGACTATTCATAGCTGTACTAGAACTAGATTCGAGCGCCGCGACTTTGATATAAGATCCTCATTTTGGCTCGGCGACGGTGCGCGCGCGCCCGACACAGTTTGCGCCTCTCTTTGATCCGGGCCTCGGGCTCGGCGAGCGCGCCGCGCCGATTTCTGCCCCATCATCGCCCGGAAGTGCCGATGATAAATAGCCCCGGGGGCCTCGGCCGATCGCCGGGACCCAGTTTCGCATTTTTCCGCGATAAGCGATACACGCGATTAATTTCGCACAATGCGCGCTCCGGGCGCGATCGGATCTGTTTCGGCGCGCCGGCCTCTGATTGACAACGGTGAAATTGAATTTTCGTCTTGTGTGCACACTTTATTCAGTTAGCCGGTGCTTGTTTTACATCGCGGCTAATTCGACTGATTGAATGTGGTAATTAGCGACGGGACTTGGTGAGTTTGAAATTGATGCGCAAAATCAAGCTTGAGAAAGCGCTGTCGGCAAACGCGTAAAATGTTTCTTAAAAAATTAAAAAATTTTTTTTTATTCATTTAAATTATTACGTTATATTAATTGATATTATTTTTGTGGTTGTATTTAAATCTGAGGAATACTCAATTCGTACTTTACATATAAACGTTTTCAAACATTTTTTTAAAGAAAAAACACAGTAAATTATTTTTTGTTAGTACTACTGCTACGCCTCGAAAATAGACATTAATTTTTAGAATTAATTAAATTATATGACAAGCTGTAAATTAAAATAATCGTTTTATATGTAGATTTTACAAAATAAAATAAGATAAAGATAAATTTTAATGAATGGCTTTTTAATTAAATATATCTTATACGAATTTTATTTAAATCGAACAGTTTTGTACTTTGAACTGTCTTTATCGGCGATTCTCTGCTTCGGTTATTCACGGTGTTAAATAGTTATCCAAAAAGTTCACGAGACGAGAGATAAATTGTAAACGAATAAAAAGTATTTATCAAATATAGGCAAAAGCCGACGAGACTGAGAGACATTACTTAATTGATAAGTGCTATTAAGATTGTATTGGAGTAATAATAAATCGCTTAGAAGAAACATTAAATTTTCTCTATTAAATTTAGAAAAAACTGATTAAGTAGTTCAATTTTTTCCTATTTTCCAAATTTTTACAAACAAAAGTAACTTTCTATCAAATTCCACAAAAGGATCGCCAGAATAGAACAACTAGGAAATTCGTAAGCCACCATTAAAATTTTTCGAATAAAAGAATTATTGCAGAGAAAATAACCCCTATAACAGCCATATCGAAAGATACGCAACCGCATTATGGAAATCACGCGCCATACGCGTTTCCGAGAAAGGGCCAAAAATAGGTGAAGTTACGTAACCTCCGCGTGGCCAACAAAGCAACCCTTCATCTGGCCCAGCTGACCCCGGGCGCGCCCCGCGGAAGGGAAGCCCCGGGTCCCCGGATACGGACGCTGGCCGCGCAGGAAACAAGGAGAGCCGCGCGTACACACGAATTACCGGCTCTCGTTTTCTCCGGCGGGCCCCCGAGACTGACCCACTTCGCGGCCCATCTGGCCGGGCGCACGAAATCCGCGGGGCCTCCCGCGCGTCAAAGCCGGAACCGAAGCGCGCCTCCTCCGGCGCGGGGGGAAGAAAAAAAAGAGAGAGGGAGAGAGGAGGCCCCGAAGGACGAAGGCCTTTGTGGCGCGATGCTGCGGTGAAAAGGGACGATGAGGTGACGCGACTTTTTGCCGAGATGATTCTCTCGCCCGGTTCTCACCTTACCCGGCCTATTCAGCTGTCTTTTTAAGCTTCCATTAGGGATATAATACTTCGCGGCTTCAATGGGAATGCACTATTGTCGTGAAATTTTCTGGAGGTTTGAGAAGGCAATCGTAGCCTACATTTAGTGCTCGGTGCTGTGAAGTCGTAAAAATTTGTGTGATTCAGTCCAGTGTATTACAACGATTACTATGACTTTTGGATACTATTTTATTTTAACCAGTGCTTTACGAACTTTAAGCTCCGACATAAAAAAAAACGATGTATTTATTTAGAAGGAGTAAAATTGTTCTTTAGATTTTTTAAGTGAAATCATCAGTTTAAAATTTTTTAAAATACTACTATCTATTTACAGTAAACAAGTTCATATAAGTTAGTTAATTAAATGCCTAATCTATTTTAAACAAAATAATTAGCTAGTATATAACGATAAAATTGTATGAAAGATAATTTTATTCTTTATATTCTTTCGTGGTTTGAAATAATTTATTTAATGTAAAATGCTACACTGATTTTCAAGCTACAAAGTTTACACGTACCGCATAAAACTGTCGCAGAATTTTATTGCGTTTTATCGCGTACTAAAAAGCTTTCTCGCAATGCCATTATTTACTCATATTATTTGCAGTCGAATCGCTTACAAGTTTGCAGATTGATTTAAACTTCCATGCAGCAAATTCGCTCCCTCGTGAAAAACGTAACATAACGGCAAAAGTAAAGATTTATCATCGCTCCTTTAGACGCAAAATGACAATTCGAAATTTGCATACAATAATGAATGCAGTCATTAAAAACGCACTATGGATTTTTCGCAAATACCTCGCGCTCGCCTCCAGTGCACCTTTCAATTTCGCGTGTACCCCCAGTACTCGCAGTAAGTATCTCGCAACGGTGGAATTCCAATTCCATCTTCTTTCCTGGCGCCACGCGCATAAGGATGCTCGCAAAGTGCCGCCGCATGCAAATTTTACTATTACCTCGCCGAGCAGCGGCAAAATTTACAGTCTATTGTCGCGATTCGTCTGCAGCCGGCGATTATTCACGGGCATTATAAAAGTCCCCGCAGATAGCGATAGAGTTAGATGTAGAGAGAAACGGCGAGGGAGAGAGAGAGACAGCTGGATTTACGCAGCCGATCGTCGCGCGCGTAAAATGCGCGCCGCGCGCCGGCAGGTCGCGTCTGACCAGCGTGCCACTTTCACTACTTCGTATTTGGGTCAGCGCATCCACGATTGCAGGGGTTCCTCTCCTTTTTCGTATCTTCTCGTGCTCCTCGCCTTTGTTGGCTCGCGCGCCTTTGTTGCTCCTCTTCTCTGCACTTCTTCTTCTCTCCTTGTTTTTCTCGCCTTTTGATTTTTTTTTCTCGACGGATGCACCGAGTGCGTCCCCCGTCAATGGGCCAGTTGCGAACTCTCGGTCGCTTTGACAGTCGGTCCTCCTCGCTTTTGCGGTTTTTTCTTTTGCCTCGACGATAATTTCACCTTTTTGGGGGAGTTAGCACGGAAATGAGTATTCCGGGTGTGGCTTATTTTTCAGTCACGTCTGGCGCGTCGTTTTGTACGAATCTTAGAGTTTTTTCGGTGTTATGTAAGATCGTGATGTAACAGTGCAATGCTTATTTGTTTACTTTCAAGTTGACTTATATTGACGTATTTTGCGTTAAAAATAATTGTGGATATTATACGTAATTTATTTATTAATTTTTTTTAAAGTAATATGCGTGTAATTATTTTTAAGCACAAAGTTAATATTATGCAGGAATTATCACTTTTGGAGTAATAATTTGAAGATACCTGATGTTTCGTGTTTCTTTTTTACCAGTTTATAATTTAATGCTTGTTCTTTGTTATTAAAATGTTTACGGCCGATCATCATGGTCGATCTTCTACAGCTATACGCGAATTATCTAACGGAATGTTTTGAAAGTTGTATGTTTTCAGATTAAGATATTAAAAAGCGGAATGTACACCACACAAATTATTTAAGCCAGAAGTCAATTTGTCCACCCGCACAATCCGACGAATATAAATAAACAAAACTCCCGGTAAATAATCCAGCGGGCGTCGTCAACATTCAGTCACGCTATCGCGTCAATAAATTTTTAATTGAAACTGACAAGCCACTCGACTCGGCCCGCAAGATAAATCTAACACAAAAGCGTACCAGGTCTCTCTTGGGTCGGGAGAAAATCCAAATTGATAAATTAAACTTCGCGCCCGGGCGTATAACGCTTAGCGCGCGTATCTAATCCGCGATATTGATCGTGTCATTACGGCCCGGGGTATCCTCGGCTCGCGGCCCTCGACGAAATAAATCGCGGCCGTATCGTCGGGCCCTCGCGGCGCTAAATCATGCGCGCGCTCGCGAGAGCGAAACAAGCGCACGTAAGTGCGATAATGTACGAGCGACCTCTCTCTCTCTCTCTCCCGCGCCGGCGCTTTACAAGACCCGCGCTCTTGTTTCTCGTCCTCGCGCGCGCCCGCTGATCCTGCCGTAAGCCTCTTATCGGTACCCGCACACGCGTGTCTCTCTTGATGTAAGATTTTTTTTTACTCTGGATGGAGAGTACAGGGGTTTGGATTTTAGGTCCCTTATTTTTGTGGTTTTGAGGGGGGTGGCTACTTTCTAATCAGGGGAAATTTTCAATACGTTTAATTTTTTTTATTTAAGTAATAGTAGTAATGTTCGGCGTAAATTTATTTATTTTAGAAAAATAGAGCGGAGTCTAAATATCAACTTTTAAGTAAATAGTATAAGTATAAAAGCGGATTGATCTAGATACTTCGACGTTCGATAACTGATGAAACTAAAATCATGTCTTACATTTGAAAAAAAAAGGTACGCTGGGGTGATGATTTACACGAACCTCATCGAGAAGAAATCGTGATAAAAAAATGAGGTTAACAGACAAACGTCTCCTATCTTTTCGGTCAACATGTACCGAGTAAACACACCAAGAGAAGAAGTCCGTTTAGTAAACCACATGAAAATCCACGTTAATTTTTACTGCACCTCTGCGCGAGTAAAAGGAAAAAGAGTAAATGAATCTCATAACGACACCGTGAAGCAAACACCAATCACCATAAGCTATAAATAATTTTGCAACGCGCGGTACTATTTTTCTCTTTTTCTATACCGACGCACGAAAAAAAAATTTTTTCCCGACATAAAAAAATAAAAAAATCGCATGGCTTCGATTCTATAAGCGATTCTTTCCACCGTCCCACCGTAAGCGCGTTTTCCTCGTTTAAACCCTCGTCGCCACTTCGGTTAAGGAGAGGTGACAATTCCAGAGAAGCGACCGTCCAGTATATATATTCCGCGCAATACGATGACTGGTTCTCGTCATTCTTAGAAACTTAATGTCGCGTACGACCTTGGGGCTACTTTCGCTTAAGTTCGCCGCGCGAGAGAGTCTCGGAGAACGTCACGACGGCGCGCGGAGCCGGCGCAGCATCCTGATCCGCTCACGTACACAGCCTCGTCGATCGGCGCAACATTCGCGCCGGCTAAAACTTTCGACCGATAAATTCTTTTTTTTCTCCTTAAAAAAGAAATAAAAAGAAGGATTCCTAGCCACCCGGAGCGATTTACGATAGGCCGTTTTCGCTTTCCATGCGACTTCACGCTCCGCTGCAAAATTATCGAACGAGTGTTTCTCTAAAGCCGGCAAAACTGCGCTGAATCACCCGTGGAAGAATGTATCGGCGCTCGGAGTCTAACTCACTTTTCAGCCCGTTAGAAAATATCCCGTACCGACGTGTAAATATTACTCGGCCAGTTTGTTCGTTTGAAAAAAGTAGCCATAAATAATAAAAACGTACCCTCCTATCTGAAATGAAAATCTGTAGTCTAATAAATAAAGTCATTGTAAAAAATGACATGCAATTTAATATCCGTAATGGAAACAACGAATAATTAATGACTTTACTTAAGTTTTAATCTTTTTAATAGTAAACTTAAAAATTTTTTACGTTAAATTTGATAAATGGTGAAGTTTTGATATCTCTAAATTGCATAAAATATAATGAAAAAGTTGTTTAGAGCGAATGAAACTTCTCGCGCGCCTCCCGAAAATTCGCGAGGCGCGAGATATCGCCGCGGAGGAAGCGACAGAGAGAATACGCGAACCGGTCGCTCGGCTCATCCTGTCGCTCGGCACGCAGCCCGCGCGAGGATCGCGCCGGCCTCCACGAGGTATCCGCAGCGCTCGCCTCGTCTTTTTCTCTTTTGCGGCCGCTCGGGTAAATGGCGTAGATTGTGGTTCTCCCATTTACCCAGTTCCTCTCTCGTGCGCGCGCGCCCGCTCGCTCGGCTCCGCGCCGGAGTTATGTAACCAAGTGAAAGTGGCACAGTACCGAGGCGCACCAGCCTGTAGACGCCGACGTCGGCTGCCCGCGAGCGCGCGGCCCGCCGAGATATAACCGACACACAGCCTAGATCCACTTCGGATGGGAATCCTCCGATCGAGCCGCGGGGATCTCTCGACTTAGTTCCTACGGCGATCATTGTTTCGAAAGAGGACCCGCGGATCCACGAGCTGTGCGCAGCTTATTGTCTTCGTCGCCTTTTTTTTTTTACCTCTTCCTTTTTAGCCGGTTCACAGAGACCGCTAAATTTTCCCCCCCTCGAGTCGAGGGTCTGATGGGTTGCGAACGATTCCGAATGTTCGCTGCGAACTTTGAGAAACTGAGGAGTTTTTTTTAGGTAAATGGAGAGTTGAAGATTTACTGGTGAATGATGCAGTGAAAATTGCATTTGTTACTTAAAGTAGTAGAGTAACCTAAAGAGAATTCAAATTTATACTTCTCGAGGCGCGATAACGGATTAGCAAAGCTTTAGATTCGAAAAATGTACAAATATGGATACATATTTAGAATAATAATACCTGTTCTAATGAGTTCGAGTTAATTTTGGCGCTGCTTCATCCCTCTATTTTTATGCCAAGTTTTTGAGAAGTATTTAAAGAAATAATATGATTGGTGAATAGGTAAAATTATACCTATCCGGTTGTAAAATTCAAAATGTTGTCATACGAATTTATCATTTCAATTAGAACCGCCAAAGTTTTCCTTTGTTTAAATAGTTAAACGAAATAATTACTAAAGTTTTTAATTATTTTGAAGTTTGATTTTGTTAAAAAATAATACCCACTCTATTTTATCTTCTAACATCAACGATTAGAATGCATCAGCAACTGTTACGTAAAGTAATTTTTGGACAGGGAATATAACTGAAAAAGAAATAGAAAGTAATTTTTGATATACAAATATTTTCTGAACTTCATTAAAAGGACACACGATGTATTTTGCGAGTTCCGTTTGAAGTAGCAACTTCAAGTAGACTGCGCCGCGCACAGTAAGACGCGCTTTTAGCATTACCTCAGCCATTATCGTACGCAAGTTGAACAGAACAAATAAACATTGCTCAATCTTCATCCTCCCGAACGTGTAAACGTCGCGTCCAAGAGGATATCGCGAGGGCCGTTAATCTGCCGGTGTACTCGGTCAAAGAGTCGTGGCCGGCCGCACGTACCTTGTCGAATCCACAATTTGACTTCAAGTGTAAACAGTCGGTGGCGCAATGGAAGGCGTTTTTCCAGCCGGTTTGGCTTGATCGGCTATCGAGGTGGATGCCGGCTACCGCGCGCCCCGCTCCGCGGCTTTCGAGAGGGAAAGGAATTCGCTATTTTGCCTTAAGAACGCAAGAAGGAGGGAAAGGTTGATCACGCGATTAGATATGCATTTTGACTGGTGGACCGAAGTCTTTCGAGGATCGACGCGAGGGGCTCAACCTCGTTCTCCTGTGACACTTTGGGCGAGAGCGACTCGCGTGGGTGTCGCGCGTTTAAAATGGCTCGTAGGAAAGACGAGATGATTTTTATAGGTTTCTATTGTTATTGATAAAATGTAGCGTGCGAGGTTATTAAATTGAGCGAGAGCATGAAATGGAAATTTCATATGCATTATGTAAAGCTATTCTAAGAGCAAGGTATAAGGGATTGGCTTCTAAAGAGATCTAGAACTTTTTTTTTGTAGGACAAGTTAATTAGAAATAATTATGTAAAAAATTTAAAAAATGTTGCAGTAAGTATAAAATAAATTAAATTTTTACTTAATAAACAATAAAATCACATTTTCCTGGATATTATAATCTTATTAAATATTGAATCATTAAAAAAAAAAACAAGCATTTTCTATGCTTTTAACGTAGCTAGAGTAGTACTTTTACTTATGGTGAAGTGAAGTATTGCCTCTGTGTTTACATTCTGCATATATATTCATCAAAGCAAGCGAAGTCAAACAATTTTATAAAAAAAGCAGCTTAACCTAGTTGCATTAACCGGACAAACAAGTTTGCTATATAGAATTTAAATTTGAGTAGTAATTCACAGCGATAGTAATATCGATATCGAATGATACGCACAACCTTTATGAACCATTGAATTACAATTTTTTAAAACGCATTAAACGCGTCAATAAGCTCTGTAATAAAAACCTCAAACTCATAAAAAAACTTCAGTTTAGAAAGTCGACGGATTCTAAAAGGCCAAATCGCCTTAAAAAAAGTGTATCACTCGAAACGCGATTCAGCTCGAATTCCCCGCGAAAAATCGGTCAGGCTTGGAAGGAGGCTCGCCGCGCTGCCTCCATCTCCGGCGGCCCCGGCGACTAGCTGGCAGTACTAGGTATCCCATGGAAAACGAGAAGTCACGAAGTCGCGCGCCGCCGAGAGAGTAAGAGAGAGAGAGAGACGAAAGCCGAGTTTCGAGCGGTTATATAACAGCTTAATTACTCTGGCCCATTTTCACGAGGCATTGTCTCGATGAAGGCACTTACTTTCGAACCTCGCGCTCGCGCGCGGCCCTCTCTCGTGCGCCTCGGCTGCCAGAGAGCCCCGGCCAAAGTGCATTAGCCCAGCCTCGCTACACTAATCGCGACGCTCTCTCGGGCCGCGCGAGGCCAATTACACAATGCGGCATTTTTTCCGCCTCGGTTGCCGTTTCGATTATCCGCGCCGCCACCGCCGCCCCTTAGCCCCCTGCCCGTACCTTCTCTCTTCCACGTAGAGCCCGTAATTTGGCCATGTTTTTCGTGCTACCGACTCCGCGGACCTCCCCCTTCCTCGATCCTTCGTTTTTTCCTATTAAACTTAGCGTATAGAATTAGCCGAAAGCGTGACCGATAATTTGCTCGAGTATTTCTTCCCTTCGTCGAGGTGGTTGTTTTGGAAACGGACGATTTATGCAAACGCGCGCGTTCTTTTCGCGTTTTCGATCGGCGATAACGGAGGCGCGCTTGGGGAAGATAACGAGTGTGCATAATGCGCGATATTAATATGCACTGCCGCGGTATGTTAATCCAGTTACCATTTTATAATGCGCGTACGCCTGCGATGGAAAAGCGAAAAAAAAAGTATTTGATAAGCTTTTGACTATTTTCTATTGCATTACGTAACTCACAATGTAGTTACGTAATCGACGTAAGTAACTACGCGGCGCATTTTTCGGTCCCGGTTAAATCATTAAGATCTGAAATCATAATTAACAACAACCGATCACGAGTGAGATAACGCATTGTTGTTATACAAAGGACAATTGAATGGTAAAGAATCGTAACGAGAGCAGTTACCGAGCGAAAAAAAGACCAAGCTGGGCTTTCCCTCCACTTCTTTTTAAAGAACCGCAGCAACCACCACCAAATTAACCCTCTGATACCCGAAAATAGATTATCCTTATCCTAAACCCACTTTCGTTACCCAATCGATCCGCCATTAATTTTCACTCCTAATAACCCGAAACGCGCAATATTTACAGCGGTAATTGTTCCACCGACCGTGCGTTTCGCGGCTAAGCTCGCAGCCAAAGCTAATGATCATAATTCATCGCGGCCGATGCCGAATCGATTATGCACGCGGCGCCGGGGCAGATTTGAAAGCGAGGAAAACGATCGTTCCGCCGGGCGGGAACCGTTCAAAATCCCGTGGAAAAAAAAGAGAAGCGCGGAGAAAAGTTAAACGAACAAAAGGTATTTTCACCTCCCCCCCGCCGCGGAGGGGGGATCTTTACGACTTCCGCCCGCCGCGGCGAATCTTCGCGGATCGCTAAATTATTCGGATAATAAAGCGGGCGCACGCACGGCGCGAACGCGTGAATAATAACAATGACCGGCAGTCCGACTCTCACTTTCAAAAGGCCGCCTCGGCGACAATTAGAAAGTCGGGTAGCGACAAGCGCTAGGCGCGCGCTCGCAGGGAAAAAAAGGAGCTTCGGCGCGCTTTTAATAATCCTCTCCTTTGTGAGCGGGCGCGCGCGTAAATTCGGCCGGGGGCTCGTTAAAAGGCCGCGTACGGATTTGACGGAAACGAGAGAAAAAGAAATTAGTGACCCAATTCCGGGCGGATTTTCACCGCGCGCACGCTGCAAGCTAAGGGGGGAAACAACGTGACCGTGTGCGTCGAAGGCACTCTCGAAAAGTCCCGCCGGGGGCTTATATAACATTTAGGCGAGGTGCTTTTGTTGAATATTAAAAACAATTTTTATTTTATTTTCGTTTTAGCCGCCTCTGAGGCTTACGTAATTGACGATTTTTTTCTTTTATTATAACGAAATCGCTTGGTATTCGCTTTGGCGATGTAAATAATTATTGTAAAATCGTACTTTTTAATTTAAATTAATTCAAAATAAATTCTTTTGTGAATTTATACGCAATTAATTCTTTTAGTTTCTCGTATACAGGTATGTTAATTGTCGTTTGGATTTTTAGGTCGATTCCATAAAGAGCCGGCGCGTTAGAATAAAAATCGTGGAACAACGCGGGTTCCGTAAAAAGCTAACGGAATTCGCGAGATAAAAAAAATGCGGTACAACTCAGCGCGATCTTTTTGGGAAATGAAACAGCGGGATAAACAAACCGACGGCGTGGGTGCCGCCGCCGATCGACTCATGAAAATTACAAGAAACTGTCTTTTGAACCGGATGCCCGGGGCCCGACTCGATTGTCATCGTCTCTTCGTCATTTCCCGTTTTTAAATAATGAATTTCTTATCAAAAGTGGTTTTCGGCACGGAGAACGCACTTATCTTTCGCCGTACACCTTTGTGTATTCCTTTCAAATTTGGATCAAACCTTAATTAATGTAGATAGTAATGCATAACTTGAGTAAGATAAAGGCATTTTAAATTTTAAAGTATGATTGTCTTCCATTTAATAATGCAAACATTTACTATACTAAAAAATGATTATAATATATAATCAAGCTGTTCGTAAAAAGAATATCCATGTTTTAACGCTTATCTAATGGTGTCTTTAATAAACTATCTTTTATAATCCCATAATGGTGCTTACGTTATAAAATAGTAGATATAATTACATTTACCACTGGACTGCCATTGAATGCGGACCGGACATTACGTGAAAAGCAATCGATAATTTAAATATCTCCGTAATCACGATTCATGTGTGATAAACGAGTGCCGAATCGAAAGAAATGCTCTAATAAAATTTCTGTTATTAATGTTATCACGGACCGAATGCAAAATGATTAATTCGATTTTTTTCTTTCAACTCGGTAGCGTTGTTCTGCGAATTTATTGAAAAGCATGAGAGTGCTGAAAGCGAAAGACTCATTATAATCTTGATAAGGATTACTCACGCGTTATCGCAAATCCTCGCGGACGCGGTCAGAAAGGAGTTTAATTGAGTGCTGACCTAACGCAATTATTATTATTGCCGTTGAAAACAATTTGTAAGTGAGTCCGCTAATAACAGGCATCCATAAATGCTAAGGATAAAACTGAAGATTTAGAAGCGCTGAATAAAAATGTCCAGTGAATTAGATAAGATTTTTTATGATATTTTAGTAAATTCAGTCTGTATAACACGTAACTCCGGTAACTCCGAAAAATCCAATCGTTTTGGGTATCTAAATAGCATTAATGTTACGCATGAAGTGATTTAAAGTAGTACAGAAATGGGAAGATTAACATACTTTTCTTCGAGGCGTAAACTTTTACTAGTTGATTTTCTTATTTATTAGGTGGTGTCTGCGTGTCGCTTCAAAATCTAAAATACCGTACGTAATCGTACATTTTTATGCGTTTTCTTACATAATGGGAATCTAGGTTATTTCTTAAATGTAAGTTATTTAAACTTACTAAATCATAGTTTATTCCTGATTAAATAAAAATAATTTTTTATAATTTTTTATTATTGCCGATTTACGTTATCAAGAATTTGTAACAGAAGAATGTAATTACTGGTCGTTGAAAAAAGTCCGTTCACTCAATAAATGCAGATTCTTGTTGCTCGACTACACAATCGCTAAAATCTCACTGAGCCAATAGGTAAATCCAAGTAATACACACTGAACCACCTCAATTAATCAAGCTCAACGTTATCCAGCAACCGCGCGTTGCCATTACATAAAGTTACGTTCAGTTACCGAAAATCACCGAAAGTATGTGCAGCATTTGATCGTATACGCTTTTTATCTCAACCGATCGTTCGTTCATCTGGCCCGCCGAGACGTCGGTGTTAGGAAACGCTCGCCGTAATAACAGTAGCGATCGTAACGAGGAGAAACAAAAATCGCCCGAAAAATCTACACCCGCGATGGTAAAGATCGATACGCTTAAATCGATTACCGATCGCTTCTGAGAATTAGCGATTTAAAAGTGGAAATCGGCCGGCCAGCTGAAGCGCAAGAATTTTGAAAATTTCGAACGGCGTACAGCGCGAGAGGGTCCTGGCTCCCCGGTAGAAAACCACTCTGCTTGTGTATTAGCCTTGAGGAGGCAATAATTTAGGAATCCCGCAAAAAAAGAGCCATAAATCACGCGGCAGCACCGGATCGGCATTTAGCGAGTTATTCCGGGGTTCCCCCGAAAAAAAGGGGGCGAGGAGTCCGCTCGTTTCGGTGGATACCTAATTACAAGCTCTGCGTCCACCACCGGGGGAAAATGCTCGCGGGGGGAGGGGGAGGGGAAAGAGGGTCAGCGATCGGCGGAGGAAAAAGGCGACAAGCAAAAGACGGGAACGGGTGACTAAGCGGCAAAATCGTATTCGCTACTGCGTGTCGGGCAGCCAGCCAGGCCTGGCGGGTGAGCGGGGCGAGGCGGGCTGTTATTTAACGATTTTAGTGAAACGATCGCGCGCCGCCGCAGCCGCGGCATTATACAATCCGGCCTAGATCCTGAGTCACGGGGAGCGCGTCACGGATCGTGGCCACTCGCGAACTGCGAGATAAGGCGCCTCCTTGACTCGTGGCCGACTTGAGACCGCGGAGTAACCCCTTTGGGATCGGTCGACGTCCCAAACTAAGCCGACGGGTGTTTGCGAGGGAAGCTTGCTTTTTATAAATTTTTTAGTTTATTTTCATCATTTGCGATGATGTTGAACATTAGTGTTAAGCTATAATAGGTAAAGAAAAAGCAGTTGCTTAAATTTCCCGTATAGCGTAGATTTGATTTGGGGTAAAAGATTTAAAAAAATGTAAAGTCAGCAAAAGATAATAAGTAATTATACAGATACAAAGTGATATAAAATGTTATCAAATCAAATTTGCACAATCGGAAAATTTTGGTAAAAAACACCGAAAAAAATTGCTTTGAAGAAAAAAATAAATAAATTGAGAACGATAAATACTTGAAAAATATATACGAAATATTGATTTTAAATTGTGTATAAGCTTTAATTAGAAAATATTCTCTTCATCTCATTTTGATAGGAGTAGAAGAATAATTATGGAAATAAAAACAAGAAAGTGAGTAGATGTCGACTGATAATAAGATTTTATTTCAAATTATTTGAGAAGTGTAACACCTATTTAAATATCTTATTTCTTTATCGAATCAATAGACTAGCTTATCAATGAATACATAAATTTAAATATAATTTATGGATGCTTTATAAAACACTGAATTCAGTATAGGTACACTAGAAAATTCTTTTTATGTGATATAAGATACAATTTAAATTTGTCTATTTTTTTTAACATATCTTAGGGTGTGCATAAAGATATTTTTCTTAAAAAATAGGCTATAGTTTTACAGCGACGAATACTCTATCAGTAAAAGAAATAGACCGACCATTTAATAAATTTCAATTCAAATAAATAGTATAATGTGGAAAAATGCAATGTAAACAAATTTACGCATGCGTAGTCATTTTGCATGTTCACCATGATTCATGAAATATAACAGAATCTTACTTAATATTTCACTGCGCCAAAAAAAGAACATGGTAACCATTACTACACGCTTTTGTTTCCTTGCATATACATATACGTTTACGATTTTATTGAGCTGTATAATACATTTTTAACGCATTGGTATTACTACTTGGCTTGTAAAATTTTAATAATATTTTCATCCAAAGTGAAACTCAAGGCACGTAAAATGCATACAACAACTATATTAATAAACATGAACAAAAATTTGCTTAATGCGAAAAGTGTCTTAATGAATCAGTGAAACTCCGGCACAATTATAAAAAAGTGAAAATAAAAGCGGAAGCCCAGCGGCAAATGCGATATATCTCCACAAAAGCGTCAAATCTCTCCCGAAAAAAGGCAATCTTTCCAGGCGCACACACGCACACATTTTCACTTCTAACGCCCGGCTTTCGCACTGCGGGCGGCGGTTTCCTGATTCAGTTTCTAAAATTTCAAATTAAAATTCAGCGCGCGGCCCATTCCCGAACGAGCCGACGTCGCGGGCAAAAGAATAAAAAGCCGAGACAAGGCGGTCGAGCTTAAACGTCGCTCCCGTGTATGCGTCACATACACACACACGCTCGCGCATGCACACTCACACTCCCACAAACTCGCGCACACGCATACAACAAACGGCGCTGTTAGCACCGAGAGAGCCGGAGTTTTCTCTTTCGCCGGGCAAAAGGGCATGCCGTGACTGCCGAAAAACGAGCCTCTAGGAAGTGAAACCCGCGAGGCTCACGCACACGGGCCGGGCCCCGCGCGCGCCGAAACGAGTTGGGCCTCGGCGCGCGCTCTGGAAAGTATTTGGAAAGTTGGCGAGCGCCGGGGAGAAGCGGCCCCGCTTCCGGCCCTTATACGAACGCGCGTGTACGTGCGAGCGAGCGGGCGAGCGTCTCCCCGGGGCCCACGCTCCTTCGTAAAAGTCTCCTCGGACCTTGAGCGACTGCCGCGGCGCATTTCACATTCTAATGCTCGTGGAAGCCGCGCGCGCGCGCGAGCGAGCGTGTACGCGCGGCCGATCGGTATCTACGCGCGGGCTCGCTCGAGCGGCCCGAAATAAAATCGTCGAGGCGATTGCCTATGGGTGTATAGCGAGCGCCGGCAAGCTCGCCGGTGAAATTGCACGCACGAAAAATCGAAAGTTTCGGGGGGACCGCGGCGGTACGGGGCGGACAAAGAAACCGCTGTGGGATTGATAGATCGATCGCGAGGAAGTCGGATAATGCTTCGGTGTATTATTTTCAGGGTAACGTTGCTTCGCGGTAATATTGCGTTTGTTATTATTCAGGAAAAACGCATTTTTATTTCATGAAAAGTCTTTGATGAGAGTGCGGAAAACTTAATAATTAATAAAAAAGTTAATTTTTTTTTATTAAATGTTTCATTAATTAGTATTAGAAGAAAATTTTTGCATAATTTATTTTGTACAGTTGTAATAATTGTGATTATGATAGTCAATTGAATAATTTCTTTGTAGATAAAAGTGAGTAAAAGTCGAATTAAAAGGGAAAGTAAATTCTTTGATATACTGCGCGTGATATATTCATAACACATACGATAGTGAATTTTAGTCATGTTAATGTGGAGTTAATTCGATCAGATTAAGAGCATACGTGTCAATTTCTAACTTCCACTTCAAGTGTGGATGTAAATTAATATTGATTTGTCGCCTTTCATTTTCTGACACTATTAGTTTATGCAAATGAAAATGTATTTTTAACCAGTCCAAAAACTAAATAATAAAAAACCTAAACAACAGATTAAACGCAAAATACGCCACCCGTTAATTTGGTAAATTGCTCTCCTGATGAAATCACTCTAATAACGTAAAGTACTTGGACCATATATGAAAAAAAAGAAAAATAAAATAAAAAAATTGTTAAAATTGGCGTTTATTAAGCAATTGGAATGAATTTTCTCTTTTTCCATTATGAGGGAAAAAGATCCGTACAAGCTGAGACGATAAGCATCTTCCCAACAAACGGCGCTAACGTCGTGCGCACACGTGAAAATGAAAGTTCAAAGTTACGAAATTCACTTCACACTCGGGGCATGTGGGAAAAACTCAGCCGGGGCGCGGAATTATAATAAACGTTTCGACAAAAAGTTGAGGATGGCGGGGCGCGCGGCGTCACGTCCGCGCGACTTCGCCGCGATCCACGAGAGTCGCGGGCCACGGGAACTCGAACTCCACGAGAGTGTCTCGCGGAAGGGACGTTTGAATTTCAAATGCCGCGCTATTTCCATCGGCCTCTTTTAAAATAGGCACCTAATCCGAGCGAGTCGATTTAAATCGCACCGGGAGATGCTGCGACCGCTCCGAATAAACCCGCCGGCGAGATCGCACCGATCTCGGAAAAAACGGCGACTTTAAATTCGGGCCTGTCTACTGGAAATCGCATGAAATCCTTAGGCGTGATTTTGCGACGCTGGTGTTTCAATGGTGCAATTTCTGTCGCTTCTTTATAATACGATAAAAAGGCTATTTGATAAAAACTAGTTTTAATTTAAAAATTATAAATAAGTAATGTAAGGTATAATCTTTTCATTGTCGTTAGTGTTTGCTGGTTAAGATAAGGGGTGGCTGTCTTTTTTCTTTTATTGTTTGAAGCGTCTAATCAAGAAATGACTGGTGTCTTAAATGGATCGTCATTTATTCGTAACAATTGTTAAAATATTTTTTCTATTTAAATGCAACCATTTTTTTAGTATCGATATTTAAAAATTAATGTTTAGGAATATATTCTACATATTTTTTAATGCTTTCAAGACATGCGTTATACACATCTATAACTACAAAAGCAAAAAGTTTTGCATACAATAGTGGTATTACAATACTTAAAAGAATAGCAAAGCATTTATTACAAAATGTAGCCTACTATACATAACATTGAAAAGAAATTATACACTATGTTCAGATGTTGTGCCTTTTGTAGATCTAGTGCATTAAACGGTGGTTCGCACCGTAACATGTTTGTTTCGCAGAATGTTATTTTTTAAATGCAAGCTCAAAACGTACTGATCAACGAGTTTCTTACTGACAAGATAATAATCGCTCCACTGTATAAGGAGGGAAAATAAGATAAAAATTTTTTGTTTCAGGATTAATTTAAACCGAAACTATAAAAGCTCTTCTTGAGCTTTCATCGTCAGCTTTTTTCGAAAGATGAGTAAAAAGTCGAAAATTTTTAATTTCTGGAATCCTGAAATAAAATCGAAATGAATGTGAAAAAATACTGTGATTCAGCAGGATTTGAATTTACAGCAGTACATCAAACGAAATGTAAGCTTACCAGCGTACCCTTCTAAAGCGCTCGCGAGCTTACTTCAGCAAGTGTCATTTGTTAAATAATACAAGTTGGACAAGGTGTGTATCAGTTGAGCGGTTCACCAGAGAAGGCCACTTGGCTTCGTGCACGCGCTCATTGCAAGACAATTATAAAACATTCCATGCATCCAATGTGATTGTCAGGGTCAACTGTCAAGAATTCCGCGATATTACGTTGTCGATATTCTCTCCTATCTCTCCCTCACTCTCTCTTCCTCTCCCTCGCTCTCTTCTCTCCTCTCCCATCTCGTAAACGTACCACTCGCCTACCCCGCGGGGGAAACCCCGAGGAAGAGAGAGAGAGAGAGCGAGAGAGAGAGAGGCGTGCAGAGATAGCCCCCCGCTCGGCGCAGCATTGCCACTGAAAGTGGAGTAGTAGTAGCTCGTGGCGGGCTCTATAACGTAACTCTTAAACGCAAGCGTAACCCGTCACGGCGCGCCGCCGCGTGTTGGATAACTTTTCTCGCTCTCTGCGGGCAAAAGGAAAAGTGGCTAACCTACAAACCTCGGCGCGCGCGCGCGAACGCCGCCGCGCAAAACCATCGCTCCGCAGCTACATCAACCCGGCCGCACGGTTTTTCTTCGCCCGCCCCCCCTCCGTCGACTCTCCTTCCATCCGTTGCCTTTCCTTTTCCTCGCGGCGGCCGCCGCGCGTCGACTTCTTCTATTGTGCCGTAAAAAAAAAGAAATCTCCGCGAAGCGTGGGTGTGCTTATACGGACGCCTACGGTTTTTTTTTTATTTTAAGTTTTATCGCGATTTTTTTTTCACGCGACCGGTCGGCGCTAATTGACGATGCATTATTAATGCATTGAGCGCGAGGGGAGGTGATTTTTGTCGTTATTTTTTATTTTTATTTATTTATTTGTTTTTTTTTTTTGAGAAAGTTGAAAAATATGGAACTTAAGTGTTTTAACGTTACTTTTGGGATGTATACAGATGTGCTATGGAAATGACGAAAGCTCTTTTCTAAAGTCCGCGGATTTATTTTAGCATGAAAGATAAATAATTGTTGGCTTAACGGATTCAGTTTGTCAATTATCTGCCAGGGAACATTTATCATCTCGAAGCACTACTGTGGATTAAAGTAAAAGTAAACAAATAATCTGATGGAAATTGTTGATTTAGTACTATTCAACAAATAACCGCGCTATAAATTAAAGTTTAATTTATGCATCTGATGGCAATCTTTTAAAAAATGACGAAGTGTGCAACGTAAAATGTACAATTTTTCAATACATCTTCCAATTTTCGTGTACTATTTAAAAAAATATCTGCACATTTTGTAAAAGTAAATAAATAATGCAAAGCGGTCAATTTGTTAAAAGTTTTTCCTTGAATAAAAGAGCGAAAAGAGTCTGATGTAGAACTAGTTGTATAATAAATTACTGTACTAGAGACGTGTTCAGTCAGTAGACGTGTCTTACCGATGTCGGCAACATCTACTAGCATGTAAATAAATGTACCGCGTATTCTAGTTATCTCATTTTCTTACCTAGCTTTATGTTGCATATTTTTATGCACGGACTTTTTATTATTTACCGTGAAAAAAACAAATCAGGTTCTTCGTAAATTTTCGTGGGAAAATCGCGACGTTGATTATTCATACCGTACGCAATCGGTACTAAAATAAAAACAATTTCAGCTTAGAAGATCTAATTACAAATTTAATCATCGACATTTCAACCGTCCATTAAACCTCCCATTAATTTCGATCTTATTTTAAAAAAAAAAAAAGAAAGATTTATAGTATCGCGTTACAAAGTCGTTTACCGCAGAAATAAAAAAGTGCGAAAAATTCAATGAAACGGCAGAAAGGCGTGTTTCAGCGCCCCGTAAACGCGTCAGAGAGGTATACGCGGAAAAAGCGAGCGAAAAATAGCCCGACACGCCAGGATACGCGCGCGGGCCCCATTACTTCTTCTGTACGCACGAGCGTCCGTCTCGGGATTGTTTGGGGACCTCCTGGCGTAACTGGGTTTCGCCGATCGCCGAGTCACGACGCGCAGCCGGCTTGCGCAAACCGGTTCCGTCGGCTAGCCCTGGAGAGGAAAAAAAAGGACGCCGATGACGAGAGAACGAGGAAGCTCGTAACGGGAAGATGCGCGCCGCGCGATCTTACGCAAAGATCCCCCTCGCCTCTAATTCGCCGCTTCGACTGGAAACGCACCTCTCGTTCCGCAACCGAGGGTAGGAAACGGGCTACTTTTTTCTTCAAGTTTTAGCCATCGGTGCAGAATCGAGTTTTTTTTCGTACTGCGGTAAAATTCGTCGTGCTTCGCGCGCTCTGTTTTCTCGAATCCAGGTGTACGTATTTATGTTTGATGCATTCTATTTTTTTAGGTAGAAAATAAATCATATAAAGGCGTTTAATTTTTAACGAAATTATTTAATGTAAATGACAAATTGTTGAATAATGTATAATTCTTCTATGAGTCAGATTGAAATATCAAATTTACACGAAGACCAATTAAATTGCTTCTTTAAATACTTCATAACATTCTATATTATCGTTGTTGTTTTAAAAGAAGATTTTGTTTACAACGTCTCGTCTATAGTGGTGTGCAAGCTCCTCTTCTACCTTATCGGTCGATAAGTTTCACGACATTTTTTCAAGTCATTACGAAGTTTTCTTATTACAATTTTTTGTTATTATTAAAAGAAACAAAAAAAAACAATAATCAGCGTGAACGCAGATATGGAAAAAAAGTGTTTCATCAACCCGCAAGCCCACGTAACTCAATGTAATCTAAAATCTCCGTCGGACTTTTATCGCGCGGTCAGATTTTCGTATATTGACACTTTTCTTATGATCGCCGGGCCCACGCTCACTTTCCTCCGCGTAAAAAAAAACCCACGGCACTGACATAAAATCTTACGTAACGCCTCGCATTTAAATGTAAAAAAGAAGCCGTTAAAAAAAAGGACTATACAGTCGGAGCATAATGAGTCCACCATAATGTCGCCGCGTAAAAATTTACACGAAAAAAAAAAACAGAGTGGCCGGTCTACGGTAGTGCACACGAGGAGGAAAAGGGAAGCGTTGCGCAATAAACGGCGCATCTTCCATCCGGATCTGCGTAGGCTTTGCATCTCCCGCGGGGTATTCCGGCCCCGATGACACACTTTTCGCGCGCGCGAGCAAGCGAAAGTGACGAGCGGCACGTCGGCGCTGTTACGTCGTCGATATGCGGGGCACGAGTCCGCGCCGCTACCGTTCGATCGGGTAAGGCCGCGGTAATGAGCGGGAATGAAAATGAGACGGGATAGACGCGCCGCGAGAATCATCAGCGGTAATGATTCCTTCGATTTGCGATAGAATCGATCGGAAGGAATTTACCTTTTTGTACGCGTTTATTATCGTCTGGATTTTGCGTCGGTAGTGTAATCATCGATGCAGTGTTTGTTTGTTATTCAAGTTTGTTGGTCATGTGTTTATTGTGGGGATTGGAATAAAAATTTTTTTGATTATATAGATTTTTTTTATATTTTCGGTATGCGTTTAATTTGAATTTAAATTTGATTTGCATAGCTTTAGAAAACAATTTATGCGCCTTTCTAAAATTGACAAAAGCGACGTTTATTTCTTTCGAACTCTATGTCCATAACTATAATAAACATAAAAACTATGAATTTATTTATTTATGGGAAGATTAAAATGAAACGTTTAATTTTCTAAAAAAAAATGAAGCAATAACCGCTGAGAATCCAACGATTTTTGCACGCGCATTATCCGCGACAATATTTGCGAAAAACAAATTAATTAAGTTTACGCGATATTTTCGATGAAGAATCGAGGCGGCGCGCAAATTGCTTCGTAAGCGCGCCGGCATGCTCCCCTTAATGTTGATAAATTTCTGCAGAAAATAACGCTGTTTTTTTATACATTCACTTGTAACAAGCTGGCTCGGCAATAATCTGAAAAGAAAACCGCTGAGGTGGATGTTAGCGTTTATTTTGCATAGACGTTTATCGCGCGGCACGTAAGAAACTGCCGGCTCATTTTTTTTAACGATCTCCCCTCGAATCTCCGATAATTACAAACCCAGCGGAAAATTAATTTGGCGCGCGATCGCTCGAACGAAACCCCGATAAATCTCCCGCCTCCGAAAATTCGCCTCCTCGAAGAGAGCGAAAAACGAACGCACTCGCCGTAAATTACAATCACGCGCATCACCGCTCTCCTCCTCGCAAAAAAGAATCGGCATCCTCCGGCCGGTCGTTTCATTCTTAAACAAAAAGAAAAAGGACGAATTCCGGGAGGGTCGCGGCAGGGAAATTCCGAGCGCGAAGTCGAAAGTGATATACACTCGCGTCGGCGAGTTCGAAAAAGGCACGTATAAAGTGTCTGTCTGCCTCGTCCGGGCGACTTTCTTTTTCTCTCGCGCGCTCGCCTTTCTCCGCGTCTGCGTCTACGAGCGCGGCGCGCGCGCGAATTCGCGATAAGTGTGTCAGTGGGCCTCGACGAGTTGTTATGTCAATCGCGCCGCTCGCGCGCGCGCACCGGCAGATTCACTTTCGTCCGAGAGAGAGAGAGAAAGAGAGCGAAACCGCTTCTCTATGACAAATGGGATGTGCTCCGCGAGCGGAATGCCGAGAGCGAGAGTCTTTTCGCGCTTTTTTTTTACACGCGATTTCGACGGCTCGCCTTTTTTTTTGGCGGATCCCGTGGCGCGAGTCGTTAGTTGCTAATTTGTCTTGTAGCTTTTACCTCGCGTTGCTTTTCTTTTCTTTCTTTTTTTTTTATCTGATTTTTGAGGGAACTCGTGGGAACGATCGATTTTTAGATTTGGCGGTGCTTCTAATTTGCGGGCTTTCGTTAGTGAGCGCGTGCCTCGTAGGCGTACGGAGAGATTAAATTGAAAATTTGATGAGTACGGAGTTACTGGAAATTATCGAACACGTTTAATTATAGACTCAAAAATTATTGTACTTGTAATTGCTATTACGTAATATTACGCAAGGATATTAAGAGTGTAATTACTTTGATAGCTAAATTCGTGAAAAAAAGTAACCGTTTTTTTTAATTTTATAATCACGAGCCTACCTTGCCCTATTGCATACAATAATTACCGCGAAAGCTCACTTTTGTTGCCTCGCACTTCGTTCAAATCGTTTACACAGCGCTAAAGTAAAAGCACCTCAGCCGCCCAAAATCCACGGTCGAATCTCTTTCTAACGTCCAATTTCTAGAAAACGACGGCTAATTTGTCCCGGCAGAAAGTTTAAAAAGCGAATTGTAGAACGAATTCGGTGTGCGCGCCCGTCGAAATTTCTCTCCCCCTTCTATCGCCCTCTTTTTTTTCCAGCTAAAAAGCGGGTACGCCGAGTTTTTCCCCGAATTTCGAGCGGGCACAATGGAGGCACCAGTTAGTTCCGTGTGACGGACCGGACAATTAAGCGCGAGTACTCGCGCGCTTCACGGCGCACCGACACATAAAAAAACGCGGCGATAGAATCGACAAAAGCCGCGGCTCGAGCTTCGCCGGATCGTGGACTGGGCTGCGTGTCGCTCGGGGAAAAAAAAAACGAAAGTCCGGTTCCTCCGAGCGTAGTCCGACGACGTGTACCACCGCCGCGTTGATGTTTCACTTGTCGATTCGCCGGAGTTCGATCGCGGCACTGATAATTTTGAGTGGGCGAACGTAAAATTTTTGACTTATGTTTTTATATAAAATTTTCATAATGAATTAATATTTCAAATTAATTAAGTTCTTATGAATTAAGTAAAAAGTATTTTAGGTGTAACAATTTTAAGATAATAATATTGTAAGCAATGAAACAGTGAATACGATAATTTATTATATGAATAATTGTGTTTGTGCAGGGAAACGGCAAATGTAAAGAAAGAGAAAGTTTTTGAGATAAATGTGTCTTAATGGAATCGTCATGTTTCTACTGAAGACCTATAGTACCACGTAATCCAAAAATTCCTAAAAATAAATATTTTAATAGGACAAATAACGTGTAATACTTTTACTATGATATCATTTCATGCTTTTTAATATCCACTGTACTATATTTTTAATTTTCTTGTTCACTTAAGTGTAGTATGCAATAAATTGAATCTCTTCCAAAAAGAATGAAAAATCAATTATTAATCGAATTACTAATCTACTGATGTAATTAACTTATATAATAATGTGCACATTCACAATTATTAAATAAACTTTATTTCAAACTTAAACATTGAAAATTCCCCAATTACAAATAAAAAATGAATATTAAAATCAATCGGAGTCCGAGTGCGAAAATCGCGCGGCTGATAAAAGTCACGTATGCCGATCGCGGCTCGCTGAAAGTGTATAAAGCCGCATAGACGCAGCAGGCATCTTAGCCTCGGCGGCGCGGTCTTCAGCGCGTACACGGCTCCGGCGCGCAGAGGCCTACAGGCTATGGGCTACGTCGCGGCTGAAAAAGTGAAACTCGCGGCTCGGCTGCGCGTGTAACCTAGAAATGGCTAAGCGGTGCTCAACTCGCCTTCCTCTCCTCTCTCTCTCTCGCTCGCTCGTTCGCCGACGTAATCGCCACTTTTACTGCGGACGAGCCGCGTGTACTATCCCCGCGTTCCCTCCTCTTTTTATTTTCCTCTCCTCCTCGCCTCCTCTTTTTTTTTTCTTCTCCACAGTCGGACTGTCATTTTCCGCGGCCCCTTACGTAATTCGCGCGCAATTTGCCTTTTCAATTTGAATGCGCGCGCGGGCGCCTCCTTTTCCCCTCTTTCCTTTCGGTTTTATAGGTACACGGGTGCGCGCGTACGTAGCCGGCGATGCAAAGCGGATTTTTGTACGGCTACGTCATGCCTCGCGTCGGGCACGGAGGTTTGCCGACTTTTCGAGCGAGAAGCGTTTAAAGGATTACGAGCATTTGTGTGCTTTTACTTGGAAAACTGTTCACCGGACGATGGAGATGCTGACTCGTTATTTTTTCTCTAATTCTCTAATTCGAATAATGGCGGGTTTTAAGATACATCTGTGAATTTTTTTAATAGAGTGATTTTCAAATTTTTCGGTGAGTGGGATGCTAATAAGTATTAGCCGCGTAATTTGGTTAACCGACGGTTTATTCGAAACTCATTTCGCTTTCGTTTCACCCGCCAATTGAAGAGCGCGCAATCGTAAAGGGGATATTACCGGGGTTGAAAGCTTCTTTTTAATGAAGCTTTAATGGATTTAAGAGTACAATTTAATAATAATCAGATCGAAGCGGAGATAAAAGTCGATCCTATTAGTTATGATTTTTCTCATTTACTGACACCCATCAAGCCATCAATCAATGAAGAATTTTGTTGGAATATTTGATTGGCGCCGGAACATTAGAGAGAAGCCCTCGGGTCTACTTTCTATAAAATTCGAACGTCCCGGACTTATTCGTCTGCTTTTCACTTTTGACTTTCGTGTGGATAAGCAGCGGGCTGCGGGTCCGAACTTAAACCACTTTTTTCATTATTCAGTTAAGTTTCGCTCCACATTTTAATACAATTTTGACCTGATTCATGCAGGATTCAATTTCGAATAATACGATAATAAGCTTTAAAAACACAATTCACTGGTCTTATCTTTCTCTTTAAAAAACCAAGCGTAGAATGTCAAAGTAGAGAGTGCACGGGTAATGTGTCTAGACAAGTGTAAATATAACACTTACATCATCCAGCCGCGAAGGGTGATGCCAGTATCTCGTAAATCCCATAAGGCATCATTTTTTTCCATGCAAATGAACATTCTAAATTAAGAATCACCCGGCAGCCTTCCAAACTTTCGAACAAAGAACATATCCCCCTCCCCTAAAAAAAAATACATCTCTCCCAAATCCCCGGAGCTTTTCGAAGCTGCATCCGCGCGTCTCCGCTCCCTTTTGTCCCGCAAGCATGCGGATGAAAAGAAAGGCGCTCGCGAGGAGACGCGAGGTCAGGCCGCCGAGCGTTTCCGGTTGAGAGCCGCGGTGGGTGCGCTCTCCGAGAGGCCAGACCTAGTGCCAGCCGCGCGCGAATCGGGACGAGGAGCGGAGCGGCGCAGGACGACGTGGAGCCGCGGCGGCGCGGGATATGCCTAGTGAAAGTAGCGACGCCGGGCCGAGCGACCGCAGCGCCAAGGATCAAGGCCGGCCGCTTATACAACTGCACAACAAAACCGGCGAGAGAGAGCCGATCGCTGTATGCCGTAACACCAATTACGCTCTCTGTCTCTCTCTCTCTCTCTCTCTTTGGAGCTTCTATCTGGGCGGTTTTAGCGCACCCCGCGCATGCGGGCTTAATCTTGCGGAAGCTTTCCGTTCAAGCTCGCTTTGCTCCGAGCGTAGTGGTACGCTGGTCTCGCTCTCTTTTTTTTTTAAGATTTAGGAAATGCAAATTTCGGAGGGACTGGTGTGGTTTCAAGGATAGAAGAGGTGTTCGCTGATGTATTGGTGGTCGGTGTAAATGACGTAGAATGATTTATCGATACTGTACGACGTAGTTCTTTTATTTGAACTTTAAGTAATTTAAACCATTGAGTAGCTGACAAAAGTGTGATTTTAACTGTTTTAATAATGAAAAAGAAAGAGCAAACTTTATAGTTTCAGTCATCTACGCCTTATCCATCATTACATCAAATATTGATTAAGCTTTGATGCTTCAATGATATATTTGTAGAAAGAGAAATTGCGAGTCATCTTTTTTTTATATATTAATCAATTGTTAATCGTAATCTTGAATTCTTTTATCTTTTTGAATTTCAAACTTCTAAAATCAAAAGAATTGACAATCATTCATTTTAAAGATAAAAGTGAACTTTGCATGTCCATCATACAGTAGCATATCACTAAAAGCGGCGGCTCTGATTATACTGTTGGCAAAAGATCCACAATACAAATTCTTGACTATTCATCGTTCGAATAAAATGTAATGACTTATTATAATTTTACCCCAAAATTTTAACAAATGTTAAATAACTACTCTTAAATACAACTCAAACTCGAAAAATTCAACATTTCGCTGGAATCCAAATATTTCTCCGAAACACACTGTTCGTAGGCATAATACTCCAAATCCGGTATATTAAAATTCCCGGGACATTCTTGCACGATAAAAGTCGGCTCGTGGAGCGGGAAGACGCCCAATTAGAGTTGGCGCGAGCGTTTTCACCGGCGGCGGCCGTAAAATTCGCCCCGGGCTGACGCGGCTCTTACAGTCCACGGGCAGTTCAGCTCGGAGCAGCTGATAACGACATAATGAGCGAACACGCGGAGACCCATCATAATATGCTTACGTCCTTCGGCCGTTAGAGCCTCCGCCGCCTTGTCACAGTAACATAACTTTTCACTAATTTTACTTCTTCACATTCTCGATTGCATTGCTCTTTAATATACTTTTAATTGAAGGATTCACGTAACCGTTGTTTTTAACGAAGAGTTAAGCTTTCAAGGTATCGAAAGTAAGTGACAAATTAACAAATCTGGAGTTATCTATTTGGAAAAAAACAAACGATTTTTAAAATCAAGACATTGTTCTTGATACATAAATAAAAAACTGGTAAATAAGAGTTTCATTTTTGATAAATTTTGAATCGTTTTAAATTTTATTCACAAGTTTTAGATAAAATGATCGTTCCTGTCTAAAGAGCAGTTGTGATAACAGAAAGGAAAATTTATAAGAGTTTTATGAGTCGAATACATAATAGACATCATAATTTTATCTCCCGTCGATAAGTAACCATTTTCGTTTCGATATGTGGCGTGGATTGAAAGTTATTTAGTAATTGATTATCATTTGTTAATATACCTATTTTTAAGAAACAACTTATTCGCCCAATTAAAAAGACATTTCGTAATGCATAAATAATACATTTTGTAATAAAACTTTATCGAACAAATACAAAATACCCGCGGGCATTCGTTTAATATATTTGCTAGTAAATTGAAGTTTATCGATTTGTTTAAAAGTATTTATTATCTCGTGAATCGATTAAATTAAGTGTCTGCGGTGAAAAGAGAAATTGCTTCGAAATAAAAGAAGATACAAAGAAAAAAATATTAAATTGTAAACATATGTTTTCTTTTTTTGAATAAATAATAAATAAAAAGATTAAATGATAATCTTTAAATTCTATAAGTATAAATCTAAAATTGAAAGATGATTGATATAAATGATGAATTTAAAAATAAATTTTTCGCTGCAGCGTAACTTGCGACTATTTGTTCGGTAACAAGCAAGCACTTTTGCTTGAAATGTTGGTTCGTTAAGAAAAAAAACAGGTTGCCGCTAAGAATTATGAAAAAATGCAGCACAAAATATGTTTCTTCGCCATCAAGTAAAAACACGGAATCCTCAAGAATTTTTGGGGAAAACGATCACTCCTCAAGATCTGGCCAGGTAAGAAAGGTTCCTTAAGACCGGTCAGTTCAGTCCCTTGACGAAACGAACCAGATTCGCACATGAAAATTCGTTAACAAGTTGAAACCCTCTGCTTGTTTTCTAGATTGTTATCTCTGAAGTATTGAAATTATCATATTTTCTAGTCGCAAAATTGCAATTGTGTTCTGCCTGTGCTTACGGGAACAATTCACAAGTTGTGTCCGTGAATAATTAGTAAGTGATGAATCATTTTCTGTATTTTTGGCAGGAGGATGATCTAAAATTATTTATTTTGTTGACAGATTTTGTTAGTACTAAGTTAATTTTAGTTGACACATTGCATTTAGATTATCAAATTAAATCATCATTAAAATTTTAAATAATATATACAAAAGTTAATGATCAGTTTTATTGTAAGTAATTAGATACTAATTCTTCTATTAATTTAACCCTTGCCTACTTTTATAAGAATAAATCAAATTTAACAACAAATCTGTTAATTTTTGTTACAATGAAACCACGTATGGTTACACACGTGACGTAACGTTCACTCATAATTACGTTAATAAAGTCACGCACGCGTAAATACCGTAGAAACTTTTTTCCATTCATCAATTTTTTGTTTACCGAAAATTTTCGGCTCACAGCGTGACACATGCTAACCCCACGTGTGACTCAAAAATACGGGATTCTTCGAGGCCGCGCGAGACCTTGTACCATTTACCAGCGTAACTCAAAACGCTCGCGTACGCGTTCTCTCGCTCCCCCTCTCCCGCATCATTTTTAGATTCCCCGCGAGCATTATACACTCCTTGTTTACAGTGCGAGCGTTTGTTCGGAAATCCAAAAGGCGATCGACCGACGATCGAGATAACGGCCGGCCTTCATCCAGCGGCCTTACCGACTGTTTTTTCTCGCTATACGTTTTGAGTTGGAAATTTGGAGAAACCGCTTTCCAAGCGTCAAACGGCTCGTTTGGAATGCCTTCCTCGTTTTAAATTAATAAAGGCTAATTGTGGACTATTAAAAAGTGTGTTGTGCTTGGAGTACGTATTTTTAGCGCTTAGTTTACTGGAATATTAACGAGTTTGAGGTACTGGTCATCTTTTATAAACTAGTTGAATTTTCGATGATTAAAAATAATAGGTACAATAAAATCTTGATGTATTCTAATTAAAATGAATTGTGAAAAAAGACGTAGTCTAAAATTTCATTTGTAAAACAAAAAATTTGTCTAACTGAGTAATTATTGTTTTTTACTTTATCTTTTATAATCAGTCAAAATGTAAGATAAGCTTGCAAAATATCAGCCTCTTACTGTACTTCATTGATACTTTTATTATGTAAAAAAAATGTACATTTTCAAATTTAAAAAATCATAAATGTAACATCTCGAGGTATCTCGACTTTGTCTTTGTTGCCTACCCATCGTAATAACAGAGTAGCCGAGCAACTTCTCCATATGCAAATCCGCCAACGTCTCTATCGCGGCAAAGTAGGTTTTCCACGCATTTTTTCGTTCGCCAGTGGCAATTTTCATTCCTGGGAAAGTGCGCGCCCACTGACGGTGGTTCACCGCCACCCCCGCGCAGGTGCGGAGCGTGCGAATCCACGAGCGCCACGCCCCGCGCTCTCGCCCACCGTCTCGCCCTACCGCGCGCGCGATAGAGGGTGCGCGCATGTGCAACGAGCGGCGAATCGATGGGTCGCTGCCTCCGCGACAAGATGCCTTCCAGCGCACCTGCTAACGTCCTCGCTGTTCGAATGGAAGGTTTTGCCGGGTGCAGTGGTCCCCAACTTTGAAAAAATGTTCAAACGCCGTTTTTTTCTATCTTTTTTTTTTATATAGCGTTCGTTTCGCGAAGGGATAATATAAGAAATGATACGATGAACCGAAATTACGCGTTGAATGGAGCATTGCCGTTAAATATAATATTCTGGAGCGAACAAATAATATGGGCGGATAAGATTCGTAATGGGGAATTTTGGTGAAGAAATTGAGAGCAAATGCTTTTAAATTGTAACATATATTTTAAATCGATTTAAAATTGTTATAAAAAAATTTATTTTTTCCGGTACATCATATTTTAAAATATTGACGCAAAATTTTCTTAGAATTGTAGAAATATTTACGGATAATTGGCGGATTTTCAAAGAAACAAACAGAATGACATTTTAGTAATTATCGGCCGCGTATTTGAATTTTTCGTAGAATTTTACATTTTCACTGTTATTATTTCTACAATTTGCATATCAAGTATGAACAAGTGAAATAAGTGAATAGTTACATTCAAAGTAGAAAAAAGAACGTGAAGGACTTCTGATTTAGAATAAGTAATTATTTACTTTTGATAAGTAAATTTCCACTTACTCATCTAATACAAGAAATTAGACAATTCATTAATTTTTCGCAGAACAATATTTTCTATTAAGAAATCAAAATAATACAAACTTGACTAAACTTGTAGAATAAACCCAGAGACATTCCCAAACCTTCATCCTGAAACGTAAGTGAAGGAATCCTTGACATACGCGACGACCTCTCCTAAAAACTATTCGCAACAATCCGCGCTCCGCATTAAAAAAAAACAGATGGCCCAACGCCAAAGTTAAAGCGGCTCGATTGCACCAAAACGCTCGCTCCCCCCCGAAAAAACAAAGTGAAAACCCGGCGATTGCGCGCGGAGAACTCGGCGCACCCCTCCCCCGCAATCTTCTTTATCTCGTCGCGCGGCGTAGCTTTTGCGTAAACCGGCGACGTCACGGGCCGGCCGGGTGGGCTCGCCTGCCCCCGGCGGCCAATCAGCGCGGCCCGCCTTCGCGTTGGTCCATGCGGCCGCGGCGCGCGCGGGCATCCTTCGTCGATTTATCTCGAAAGCGCGCCGGGAAAGCTTGCGCAACGAGCTTTCCGCCCGGGGCGCGCCTTCGGACAGAGGTCGCGAACTCCTCCCGAGGGAATCCCGGCGCGCGTGTTTTTATAAACACTTTTATTATTTTTTAGAGAGTCGGTTCGGGGGACCTTCGTCGACGATAGCGCCCGCGGACGCGGAGCGCTCATTGGCCGAGGGAGATTTGTTAATTGGGCGTGTGCCGGTTGATACGACGTGGAATGTTTTTTTTAGCAATTTTGTAATGGACGCGCGCTGTTTTGATATACGGGGACGTCGAACTTTGTACTTTGAATGGGGGCTTGATCGAAGCTTTAATGAAGTCGCGCGGATCTTTGCATCATTTTGCTTGTTATAATGAGCTTATTTGCGTTTTCCATCGGTTTTGTGAAATACAGCACTAATTAAGATGAATAAACAAGTTTATCGAATAATTGCTTCGGTTAATTTCAAAATACAGATTGTTTTGTTAAAAATTGTAGGAAAAAATTTATATTTTAGATTTAAGCAAGAAAATGTGACGATTTTATTTAAATTTCTATTGATTGTTTTAAAAAGCATCCGGTAAATGGATAAAAATTGTAAATTAGCTTGTAGTTGGACACAAGCCAATTTCTAGACAAGTCAATGTCATACTAAGTGGTCAGTTTCTCGTTAAAATATTCTTTTTTTACGTCTACGTGACAAACTGACATAAATTATTTAACATGTGAAAAAAAATTAAAATCACATTGCATCTTAACGTCGATACGAATGCTACGAATTGTCAATGATTTATTATTCACAAATTTAACAAAAAAGCTTGCACGTGCCTATATAAAAATCATGAATATTTTTATTTATTGTTATTATTATTCCGTTTCACCTGTCTTAACTGTAATAATTTTTGATACTTTTATTAATTCTGACTCCCTATTGACTGCTGCGGTTAATTCAATATCATTATAATCTTTTATCTTAAAAAAACTTCAATACTAAAAGATTACCACAAAATTTCATTGTAAAAAAAGCTGCACAATCAATTAGCAAATTTAAAACGCGTACAATCCGCAGTTTACTGCGGATAAATCTGAAATTATGAAATAACTACGAACAGCAGCCTGGAAAAGTGCAAGCCTAACAATTTTCTCTTCATCCCGCGACGACAACAAACAATGACGATCGCGCCTCCTCGCGGCTGTACAATCTCGGCGCTCGTCTCCCAGCTGACTAGGCGGGACGTTGCAAAACGCCTCTCGCTATCTCGCGGCGTGCGTTTCTCGCTCGTCGCATAACAAACGGAAGTGGATCGAAGCTCGCTCGCGCGCGCGGCCGGCGAACCCGCTCGCGCCAATTGGCGGTCTAGGTTACGCGACGCGAGCGCACGGCCAGGATACACATTACGCGGCTGCCGCCCGCGGAGGAGCGGAACTCGCGTTATGAAATTCGCTCGCGGAGGCACGAGCCGCTTTTACGGGCGGCTCTCGATGTGCCGATTAGCCGCGCCGGCCGTTAACGTCGCCGTAATTGTCGGGGATAAGCGACGGTAATTCCATACCTTCGGCTACTTTCGATGCTCTCGCGAGAGCCCGTTAAGCGTGGGAGCGCGGGATTATTTATTAGCTGCGTGGGGTTGATTAGCGGCTTTGCTTGGTTGCGTAAACAAGGCAGTGGGTCTGTTTGCTCGTAATCTGGCTTTTACGAACCTCCTCAAGTTCGTTGGATTCGCCGATATTTTTAGACGGATAAAAGTTTGCTAAGATTTGCACAGTTTCAACTACGCCGTGCGAGTGTAGAATGATAGACGTTTTATAAGTAGGTGATAATTTAATTTATTTCTTATAAGCATCTGAATAAATACTCGCACGTGAAGTTTTGTAGATAACAATACGAGTGTCTGATTTTTATCTATTTTTTGAATTCTTCGGTATTCTTACGTAAGAAATTTTTTTCAAATGATGCAATTTTGTAATATTTTTGGTGATCCATTAGTAATAATGCAATAATTAAATAAAACTTGAGCCATTTCTGTAAATAAAATACTCAAATATAAATGTAAACAAATCAGTCATTTAAAACCCAGCAATAACTACTCTTAGAACACAATTACGTATCATCATGAGGTAATCGCCACTGCATCCAATAAACATAAACGATCGAACGAAGCTCGAAAAACGCAGTATTTATGCAAATCAACTGCAATCTCAAAATATCGACGGCTGCATCGAGCCCCGAGACGGGGTAATTCCGCTTGTTCGTCGTCGATCCCGCGAGCTCCGCCAGTAAGTAATGAATACGTGACCGCAAGACCGTAGGTCAGTGACACCAATTGCGAAAAGCCAGTGTTCTCCGCAGCTGACTTCACGCGCGGCTCGTAATTTGCCCTTTCGCTCTCGTCCGCTGAAATCCTCGCTCCGGGCGATAAGGTCAAGGGCGTCGCAAATGAATTTAAACTTTATCGCGCTGGGCCATTGTCGATCGCTCGGGCCGATTGCCGGCTTTTATTAATGGATTTCGTAGTACTGACACTTTGACTAATTAGGCGCATGTGCACGACAAAGAGGAAAAAGTGCGCAGGGAACGCACGTACGTGGGTACATTGCTGTGATCGAGTGTGTTTTTTTTTATAAATAATTGTATGATTAATGTTTTATCGTGAGTAACAACTTTGTACTGAAGTTTTCAGTATTGGCTAAAATTAGTCTTATCGATAAAGCCGCTTGCCAAATCAGCAATGCGCAAAGAAATTTCTGTATGTTGTGATAGATTGAACTAATACTCATGCGGTAAAGCAAGGTAACTATACCTTTCACGTTAATATATTTCGTTATGTTATTTAATAATGTTCTTCTTGTATGTCTATTTTCACTACATTTGAAAAACGATTGATTTATAGTTTTATTTTGTCGATGTAAAAAAGACTTATCATCTGCATTGAGTTTAATTATTTTAATTTTCAATTTAGAAACTACGTAAATTTCATCAGTCCTTATAATGACATCAATAACGATTAAGTTTGATGCTTCTTTATATAATTAGTTAGATAGAAAAGACTTAACTTCATTATTTTAAAAAATTTGTTGAATCACTCTAGAATCACGAAAAATATGTCATTCCTACGAAATGACTAAATCCAAGTCGGCGCGGACTCATCCTTTAGGAAAAATATACCGCGAAGCCGCGTAGTTCCCAGGAAAAGTAGGATTATCTGTAAATTAAAGAGGCAATCGGCCGGTGCATTGTCTTCCTGCATTCCCCGGGTCGGCGCGATATCGGGGCAGATCGACGACCGGAGATAAGGCCGCGCGGCCTGACCGATAGAGCCGCCGAATTACATTGGCCGAGGGAATGCACCGCGGCGCTCCCCTTGTTTGAACCGTTGAGTCAGCGCGCACCCGAGCCCCGCGGGCTGCTCCCCGCGCAAATGACCGGCACGATTCTCGCGTGCGCTTAATTGGGGGCGCACGCGCGAGCCCCCGAGGAGCGCCGCGATTGCTCGCCTTCAATTTCATTTCGCTCGCCTAGGGCGGATGCACGAGCGCGGACTCAAGGATAGATCGTTGATTTATTTATGAGCCGCGCTGGATCCGCGAGTTTCTCAGACGGTGCGCTCGCTTTCGTTGTTTAAATAATACGTCTGCGAGGGGAAACTATTTTTTATGCGGTAATTAAAATTATCGCGATGATAATTGATTGGCAGGTGGAGTTCGAAATTTAATAGTACTGTCATAATGTGGAATAGTGAAAATTGAAGACCTCGAAGAGTCGAGTGTTTTTTACTCTTTCACAGAATGAGAGGATAGAATGATTTAATATTTGAAGCTGAACATAAAATATTTCATTTGATAAGTTTTTTTTATGCTATTATAAAATTTAAACAATAATAAACTTTTCTAATCTATTCTTCCTGAAAGATTAGTACTTTTTTTCAATTTTTACGATTATTTTAATACATAACTACATCATTATATTTTATTTGTTATGAATTGATAATACTTTTAAAAGTATTGATATGCTAATAAAATCTCCACATAAATTAAAAGAAAATAAATCTTACTTTTAAAAATTCATTGATTATTTTAATTATTCATTGATTTAAGTATTAATTGGAACCAATCATATTTGCACTCATAATCCAGAATACAAAGTCGAAAAGAAAGGCAAGTGAACGAGTAGGCCTATAATCCCAGGTCAAAGAACGCCACCGAAAGTCGCGAAGAAGGCAACAGGTAGTAACACGAGAAGAGGTAGAAAAAACGATGAAAGAGTAGAAAAAAAAGGAGGCACCATACCAGGAAATAGAGGAGGTGGGCCAGCCCTCTGTTAGGGTCTAGTTTTATTAGTTTTCAGGCTCCCCAGGTCGGGACAGGGCGTCGACCTCTCCACCGGTCCTGCGCGTGTTTTAGGCCACAGCAGCCTTAGCCGGAGCACTTGCCAGCGCCGGCGAACAAAGGCTCGGCGCAAGGGATCCCCCCTTTTGAAGAAACGCCGACCGCCAAGGCGGCAGTGCCCTTTTTCGTCGGATGACTGACCGCGAGAACGACTATTTGCCTACCTTAAGTCAAAAATTCCCTGGCGTTTCGCTAAATGCCGAAAGAATTAATGTTTACAATTTATATTTATAAGAAAAGTCATTTATTTTTACATTCACACATCAATCAAAAGGTATTCAATTGAATTTTATTATATTTATATCGATAAATATTAGTTAAATTGTTTAGATAAAAATATAGAAGAAGGTGCGCATGTGTACAAAGTATTTTTATCGGGAATGAATCTCCTACTATGTACGAGAGTAAATATTTAAAAAGAAATTTTTTGTTATCAAATTCATTTTATCTCCGTATTTACATCTAGTCCGCGTCAACAAGCGTAACAGCAGGTTAAAAAAGCTCGAGTAAAATCATTATTCTAATTATCTCATCAAAAGCATCAAAAGCTATTTCCCTAATATCAAAACAAGCATTCCATTCACGCTTTAAATCGGTAAAATTACTTTACACAAATGTATAATATACCCAAACATCTTTCATATCAGTCGAAGCATTAACAATCGAGCGCTCCCATGTTTCCCGAGCAAAAGTCTATTTGCGAGGAGGAAAAAATAATCCGAAATCTCGTCCGCAAGACAAACATTTACTCCCGCATCAAAGGTACACACAACAAGCGCGTCAACCCGCGAGGCGTTCACCTGCAGAAAAAAAAAACGTAGCGAGGAGTCAATGCCTCCGCGAGTGTATTATATCACCGCCCCGGAACAAAGGACAAGAAAGGAAAAAGAGAAGGAAGAACAAGGCGAGTATCGCGCCTTTCGTAGAAGAGTCAACGCTTTCCGAAAAATGCACCTAATACGGAAAATGGCCCGCTCTGACGCGGCGCATCGGATAAAAGTGCGACTAAGCGCGTCTCGCGGCTCCGCCAGGGTCGTTGGCCCCCTGGCCGCGGAAGGAAGAAGAGCGCGCGGCAGTGCTATAGAAGAAGGAGGAAAAAAACGAAACGAGAAAACAGCGGCGGAGCGGGAGAGAGAGAGAGAGAGAAAAAAGGTAGAGCGCGACGACGTTCCTGCGTGGATCGGAGGGGGCTTCTCACCTGCAACGAATTCCTAGCTGGCCGGAGCGCCGCGCGCGCGCGCGAGCTACCGGGTCATCGACCCCGCGCTCGCGCGCACGCCCACCGAAATCGTGCACTCCGCGCGATGCACCCACCGCGGCGACGGCGACCTCGTTACTCCGAGATGCTGCTCCCTTCGGGGCTTTGATAAAAGTCGCGCCGCGGCTCTACGATTCTGGGTCCTTTATATTCGCGGCTGTTATTAATGACCGGGGCATATTTTTGGGCTATCGGCGCGCGGCTGATTGAATTCTTTCAGATGCGATGGATTCGATTTGACTGGATAATGCGGTTTGCCGGGATACATTATTCACCCTTTTTATGGGGGAATAAAGGTAGGTGGGAATTTATGCGTTTTTGTTGTAAGTACCTACTTGTGGTGGATCAGTGTGTTTAGGAAGTTTTATTATTTTAAAAATCATTTTATTTTATTTATTTGATAAGATTGTACGGGCTAAACAGCCTTACACAAACTAAATCTAAAAATCAAGTGTAGAATAAAATACAAGATAAAGTAAACTTATAATTAATAAGTAATTGTATATGAGAGCGATAGTGATTTGATGTAGCAATATGATCAAATCTATTTCTAAATAGTAGAAATTTAATGATTATAATTTGCAATATTACTTTGGTGTCAATTGATTCAATGTGCACTTATTATCACTCTTATAAATTGTGAGCAATTTGTTATAAACAAGTAATTTAATAACAACTGCACTTTCTCTTTTTTATTGCAATTTTGTTATAATGTACATCAAATTTCAGAATTTCAGACGAGGAAAAATTGTATTATTAAAAAATTTATTGCATAATGTTATATAAAAAATCAACATTTCAGAGAAAAAGTTCAATTAAATTGCAGCAATGAAAATTTTATTACATTCTTTAAAATTTAGTTCTTCAAACTGCAGTTCTCACCTATTAAAACAAATTTTATAGCACACTTTTATAAGCTCTTAATTTTTAATAAATTAGACGACATATTTATAGTATTACACTTTGCTATAAAAAATAGGTAAACCAAACTGATGAATCAATGAGCAAGGCTTTTTTAATTGTACACAACGTGAAACCTTGGACAGTCATGTTCGAAGGGGTCAAGGGACTCAAAACGTCAGGGAAACAGGTAGAGAAGATCCTAGGAGGACAACCACTTGAGCTGGTTATGTGTGAAACGAGCTCGGTTTTGGGTATCCTCGGGCATCACAAAAGAGCAATGAAAAACACCGACCCACGTCTACCTGTAGCTAGCAGGGTGAGTGTCCTTAGTTTGCGAGAAAACCACGTGCGGCGGACTACGTTGCGCGAATTCGATTTAAATTCATATACACAATAAAATAATTATAAAATATTCTTTTCGTCAGCTTTCACGTTAGTTACGTAGAAATATAGTGAAATAGTATTTCATTATTTTTTCATTTAATTAAAACTTAACATCTTTATTAAAGTAATTTTTTAGCCACAGATCTATAAATATCTATAAGCACATATTTTTATGAATAAACAATTATTTAAATGAGCCAAATCTTCGCATTGTTCTAAATGATTATCCAATTTCAATAAAAGTTTCAACATAAAAGTAAAAAAATCCTAAATCGAAATTGCACGATTCGATACAATGATTTGTCATGTTGAAATAATAAAATTTGAAGAATATTACTGTATTGTTACGAACGGTATATTCTTGTAAGTTATTACCGGAAAATCAAGAAACATAAGGAAAAGAAATAAAACTCTGGCGCATCTGATGTCACAGGCGTGTAACACATTGCATAATTGACAACAATGAATGGTGAAGGTCGAGCTAAAAGTATTCATCGGCAATCCCACGCAAGAAAGCTTATTTTATTACTTCGCCGTTCTATAATTTTATGCTGAATTGCAAAAATTTTCTCTATTTTCAATAGTCTCGTCGATAATTATCATTATATTGCCTTACTGTTGCAGCTGTTATTATTATCGAAGAAACTGATCGAGGCTGGTGCATCTTTTGTTCATTTCATGGATCGTGACTTAATTAATTAAAAAAGTTATTTATAAAAACGATTCAATTCCTTATTTAAATGTTAATATCCTCGTTTATTGTCAATGCGTCTCTTTTATTGATTTCTTATTGTGCGAATTAATTAGTAGCCAATATAGTCTTCAATATCTCATTTGAAATGATTAGTTAATTTATGTAAATTTGAAAAAGTTTCAGTTGCACGTCAGATATGTTTTAATGTAAATAAATCATTGTGAATCATTTTTTAAACACTATCTAAAAAAGCAAATAGACAAATGCAATTAGATATTATCTCTTGATAATGTGGAAGAAAATTTTTTTATCAGATGATTGCAAATAAATAAATAGAGTGATTCCTTTTACGGATCATCAGTGTAATAATTAAAATCTGATGACCGGTATAACACATATATAGTACAACAGTGATTATAGCACCTTTTAATGACAGAAATTAAATTGCCTTAACAAAAAATCAATTACTTACACGAGCATTTAATGTGCGAAAAGTCATTTACAATCGGGTCTCAACTATTAATAATAATCGCAACTACGCTTGCGAAATACCCAATTTAAATTCTGATCAGATGCTACAGGCGTAAGTATTCATTCTTTACGGTTCTTATGCCAGATACGCCTCTAATAAATTCTCTAAAACCCTCTTACATTTCCACTTAATTTTTCCTCCTAAATACTTTGTACAAGCGCGGTACAAAAGAGTCATCCAAATCTCATTTTCAAATTCTACTCCACGTCGTCGCGTATCAGCCGTGCATCAAGAAAATCACGACTCTCGGAGTAAAAAACAAGTAACTCGAAAAAAAATTCGAGCGAAGAACGCCCAAACAAGTAAAGCACGTGTAACACCTAGCGCACGCGTTACTACGCGCGCGACCTTATCTCCCGGCGCATGCCCACGCGCGCGCGCGCGCGCTCACGCCCCATCATCCGCACAAAGCGAGAATCCCTCAATCCTAGATTATTCAGACTCGCGAGAGAACCGTTACCGCCGAGGGATCACACTCGGACTCGTTTGCCGCCCTCTTCTCGCTCCTCTCTTCCCTTTTTATCTGATTTATGCACCTGGTACCGTTACGTACACCACTCTGCTAGTGTTAATGATCAGGCGTGCGGAGGGAGAGGCTGCGGGGAACGTACGTCTCAACTGACGAAAATGCGTGAAAGACTTTTAAAAGCTTCGAGACGTAATTAGTGACATTTGATCGCAATGACTCCAATAATTTGATAACGCCTAATGATTTAGGTCTGAAGGTGGCATATATCTAAAACGGAGGTAGCAGACCAGTTAGTGGAAAACATATAAAACTAAGAGTTCACCTGGCGGTAAATGTAGACTAGCTAATATTATGCGCTGCATCAACGATTGATCATCTTTGATTTAATTATTAGCAGCGATTCCTCTATAGAAGTTATAAATTTACTTTACATTGATTAAAAAGGGATTGCAAAGGCACTTATTTAAAAGTGGTTTTTTGGATTACCCGAAACAAATGACCCCACGGAACTACCGTGTTTAATTCACCAAAGAATTTTCGTAACTTTTATAAACCGCATTACGTTAAATAATCATTTCTTTACTCCGATCGCCTAAAAAAGAACCCCCCGTCCCGACCCCTCGGCCGAAACGCAACGATCGCCCGCGTCCACCTTTATCCCTCGGAATGCGCGTCGCGAGAAAATCGTGCACGCGCGAGGTACGCTCGCGCGAAAAAAAAAACGAAATAATTCCGATTTCATGCGAACGCTCGAGCTCTCTCGGTCGCGCGTTTGTTTTTACGCGCCTAGAGCGCGCGCGGAGCGAAAAAAAGGAGCGCGCGCTCGCGCGAGAAGGAGAGGAGAGTAAAAAAAAAGGCGGCGAACGAGAAAATCGGCATTAGCATGCAGCGCGCGGCGAAGTGAGAGGAAAGTTGCCTCGCCAAAAGTGTATACGCGCGGAGCGCGAAGGTAGCCTCGCCGCGCTACTCGCACCGCGTCCCGCGGATTCGACGATCTAGCCGGGACAGGCGGCGGCGGCGGCGGTTACATAAGCGCGGGACGCGCGACGCGTGCTGTACTTGCGCGCCGAGCAATGCATAAATAACTTTTGTCGGCCGCCGACGGTGGACGAGCCTCTTGAAAAGGGAAAGTGACTACCAGAATATTTTGACCGACTAATTCGCTCGCCATGTCCCCCTTCGCTCGTCCGGAGTCACTCTCCTGCATTAATTTCATGATTCTTCGGTTGGAGATTTGATTTTATGGAGTGCGGTGAGCAAGTACGCGGTTTGCTTGAGTTGCACCGCGAGGTGATTGAAATTAAATAGGTAAAACTATTATAAACAAAGTTTAAAAACAAAGATTTTTATATGAAGGGATAAAACTTCAGTTTGCTTAAATAATACAAATCGTGGAAAAAAATTTATATTTTCATCTATGAGTGAAACATTTTTTTCAAATGGAAAGTGCACTATAATACCTAATTTGTATGATAAATGAAAAGAGGAATGTCTTATGTTATCAAAATTTATACAAAATTAGTTGCAGGAAAGTATTCCGTTTAAATCAACGGTGCATCAAATGTTTTTTTTTTTAACCGAAAGACGAAATTTATGTGACGATTTCCGAGCAAAATGATTTTTTAAAAATAGTCATTTGAGAGCACGTGCATTATATTCGCAGCGACGGAAATAAATGATTGACCTAATTTTCAGCTTAATTACGGCGTAGGCGGGAGTTGAGATTTCAGGTTTTTAAATATTTGTTGTCTTGGCAGTCTCTTAACTTATCTAATTCCAACAGGTGGCACCTGAAACTAATATGGTAGTAGAAACGCTGTACCGTTAAAAAGACGTTTTAAATTAGGCCAACTACATCAGCACATTTATTCCACGAGCTTGGGAGAATCGATCCAAATAAAAGAAGTCTATTTAATTTTTTAATAAAATATTTTGCAAATACGATTTTAATTTATATAATTAATTCAATGGTATTATATTAATTTAATAAAAAATTTCATTACAATTATTTTTAACAGCTGCAAAGTAGTACAAAATCAATTCTCACAACAAAACATGTAATTTATAGTACCACTTTTTCAACTGTCGACGTCAATTCCGCTCAAGTTACCCGAAACCGTTTTTACCGCCTCCAAAAATCAATTAAAGCTCTCTCCAATTTGTCACATTCAATTTTATCCAACCGGCCAACGAAAAGCAGAAAAAAAGAACGAAAAGCGAGTAAAGAATCTGGAAGGAGAGGCCGTCATGCCCGTATAGTTCATATACGTGCAATGCACGCGCTCGTCGAGAACCCGTCCGCGTAGTTAGCCTGACCCCCTCTCCCCTCCGAAATCGCCAACGCACTTTCGACCCAGGCCTGTGCGCGCGGAGCGCGCATTATACCCCTTCACGCTCTGGCACCGCGCAAAATTCAGCGAGCATCGGGCCTGCTCGCGCATTATGAAATTTTCGCCGCGTGAGAGCCACTGGCGAAGCCGCCGTCGTCGCTGAGGCTTCCTAAACAATGCCCTGGCTCACTTTCACTTCTCTGACTCCGACCCCCCTCCGCCGCCCCCCCTGGAGCCGTGTCCCGCCAACCGAGGCAGCCGCGCGTACACCGAAAGTGCGCGGCCGCCGGTGCTTATGCGCACGTACGTGCACACGCGTACGAGCGCGAGAATTTGGAGAAACGACTGATTGCCCGGCCGGCAGTATGAGTTTGTAGTTTTTTTTTCTTACAGTCGGTTGTTCATTATGTTTCAATTATGATTAGGGGTTGGAAAGTATCAATTATCTGTTGTCACCAGTTGATTGTTAATTAATCACTCTTTTAGGAATATTAATGATGACTGAAGTAGACCTAGAATTGACCTCGATTGGAGAATTCAAATTTGCTGTAAAATTTACTGCGTAAAAACATTATTAGCATGATGTAGTTAAAATTGTTGTTATACACAAATTTATCTTTGATAGAAATAAGTGAATCTAGTTTTTTCATTTTTATAAGTGCATCTAGTTTTTTCATAGTAATTCTATCTAAATCTGTTTACTTTTCGTCATTGAATAATGACTGACCAGTTTCTGGCTAAAATATCGTTCTATTTCTCAATGATTTCTAGCAGGGTATGTTTCTCCTTTCGTGCTACCTACTTGTCAGCGCGAGCGCGTATAGTTTGTACATCTCAGCAAGTGATTTGAAAAATTGCATTTCAAACCGAGCACAATAAACAGTTAAATAATGGCAATCTACACTGTCATTACAAGGCAAAAAAAGAGAAGTGCACCCAATGCACCGTGATGTATACCCGCAACAATCGTCGCGAACCCCCCACCGCTCGAGTACCGTTCAAACAATGAAAATCGAGTTGACCTTTTTATTCGCCACCGCTGCCTAATCAAACACAAATGGAACAGCGTCACGGCGAGATCAATCGAGCCATCCGCAATCCCATTCGCTCGTCTACCCTCCGGATCCCCCTAACGAAAGCGGCGCTCGCTCCTCGTCCGCAGAAGTACGAACGCGTCGAATCCGCCGCGTATGCAAGTGTGCGCACTTGGACGCAAATGGGATGCAGCGGTAGCCGCTCGCGGAGGAGAGGAGCCCGCGGTGCGCGCCGCGGCTGACTCAATATCGAGTCGCGTATATGGCCTATCGATCGATCACCGTCGTCGCCTCGATCGCGAACAATGATGCCCGCTGATTGCCGGGGGATTCACGCCTCCTCCGCCGCCGCGGCCCCCTCCTCCCCCCTCGGCGCCGTTACATTATGCGCATTGTTACATTGTATCCGAGCGCTGCTCGGAGGGGTACGCGTCGCTCTCGCGGTTCCTCGATCTGACCATTGACGGCGAGGGGCCGATCGATCGGTGCGCTCCGCGCGGAGACGGGGAGAAAGGATCGATCCGTGGCTTCTTTCAAATGCAGCGCAGCGGATACAAAAGTGTCGATCTCGCGGGACGACGCGACGGGGATACGAAATTCGAGAAGGAAATTTGGAGCGCGGGCGTTTTGTTTGTACACAAGGATCGACGGGCCTTATTAATCACTCGGCGGTAGTTAATCGTGCGCTTAGAAAATCAAGTGTCAATGCCCACGGGCTCTTGCAATCGCACATTGTTTCCTTTGCCTTATAGTCTGGAAGAATTATGAGGAAATTATGTTGTATGTACAGGCTTTGCGATGACGGCTGATGTTGTTGACCTTTTGTCTTTTCGCCTCTGCGATCGTTTCCTTTTGCTGATTTATACTCTCTTTAGAAAAAGTTTTCCTATTCTTTTTTTTTTAAATTTAGCAACAGAAAATTTGCTTATAATAAAAGGGATTAATAATTAGTTAGAATTTAACCAGTGGAACCCACCCTCTAGTTATATCGTCAGATGCAGCAGACGTTTAAACAAAAAAATCCTACTTTTTTAAAAAGAAAAGTTCGTAAAAAGGTAATTATAAAATTCAATTCTGAAATAATATTGCAATTTACAGAGAAATTTTTTATTTACTAAATTTATCCTCTGCTGGAGCCTCCGATCAGTGCACTTCCTTCTGATTTAGATATATCTAATTAGCAAGTGTTCACTTCCCACAGATAAATTACAATTTTTGCAAATTTACATCCTCAATTATAAGAAAGTTCTATTAACATCGCTGTTAATATTCATTGCGTATTATGTGTAATGAGAGTAAATACAAAACGTTCTCTTCTATAATTAGATGGAATAAGAACGAGTTTGTCTCTGAATAGTCTCTTACTGCAATTATTGTGAATAATTCAAACTTAAGAAGTAGACATCTTTTGACACACTTTCTTTCTTCGATATTTTATTCAGTTATAATTTCAGTTCGCTAATACTATGTGCACTGTGACATATATATTATTTAAAAATAGTTTATCTCTGAAGATATTACAACATCGTCAATAACGGAAAGAAATTTGTAATTTTACGAAAACATTGCATTGCACATCTCATTCTCGAGAAGCAGTAAAAATTATCCATACACAATGGGTAATCGCACGAGGAACGTTCGAGATATTTCGGCGGTCCCGAGCGATTGTCTCGCGCGCTTTTTCGAGTCGCGCAGCGAATTGCCCAATTTTCACGCGATTTGCATGGAACTCCTTTGTAGGAGCGAATTAGCCCAACATCGCACACCGCCTGGGAAAATTGCAAAAGCCACTTTTGTCGCCGCCCGCGGTAAAGAGAAGAGAAAGAAAAAAAAAGACCGGGTGCCCTCCTATTCGCTTTCAGGCGCCGGCGACCGTCGAATCCGCTCCAGTTTGCCGTGGCGCGCTTTTTTTTTCACGGATGGGCCACGCTCGCGAGCGAGCCGCATGCGAAATCGACGGAGGACGCTACATTGAGATTCAACTCGTTCGTTTCAATTTTCTTTTATTCAAAAATTCTTCTTCACTTTTGCTTTTTACTATGTAGTTTTGATTTTATGCATTTAGCGCATTTTTAAATGGAAACAGAAAGTTCAGTTTTTAAGTTAAATAATTCATTTTGTCAATGAGTTGAACTATTGTACGAATTAAATCCGCTTAGTTCCTGTACTACAGTAAATGCTTTATATATCTGTCTTTTTAAATTCAGTTGTTTTTTATGTGTTCTTGTAGACAGAAACTTTTAACAATTGTTAATAATATTAATTGCAATGGCGTTTATAATTAATTGAAAGATATATTTTGTATATTTATTGGCAAATTTATAGTGTTGTACGCGTGTATACTCGTAAAAATCGAACTTTATTTGTTTTGTCCTGGTTATTATAGTGGAATCGGGTCAGTTATATAAGAATCTTAGAGGATCTCCATGATCTCGCTCAGGATGTATACCCACGTAAGTTGCTGTGAGAAGAAAAGAGAAAGATGTGAACTGCGCTGAGTCAAAAGTGGGAATAAGGAAGGCGAAAAGTAGCACACGGATCGACTTTGAATTTGGCTGTGGCAGAAATGAAAGGCGATCGAGCAGTGTTAAGTAAAAGAATAAGGTAGGCTTCTTTGTTACTTCTTTGTTTTAAATTTAAAGCACGATAAAATCTTCCACAGCTGAATTTACGGCGAATTATAATGTTCCATTTTACACATGCGATATATTTTTGTACGCATAAAAACGAGAGAATTTCAGAAAAGAAAAAAATGTATACAACGAAAAAATTAATCTTAAATAGAAAATTATAGGTGTAATTCTGCTGCTATTACATTATATTTGTTGGCACTATTATATCATTACTAATTTAATTTTATAACCATCGATTACATGAATATGGAATTTTTCAAGAAAATTTAAATGGAATTGAATTTCATTAAGATATACAAGAATCAATAAAATAAATTATAAAAAAAAAATCCAGTAGCATGTGTTAGTCACTCATCCTGGAGTTTTATGAGGTGGATACACTGAAAAAAGTGAAAGTTTCCGCTGACGCGATCAACCGAGGATGTCCCCCTCTCCTTCCTTTATTCATCTCATTTTCTGTTTCCTCTTAAGGGAATGTCTCACCTATAGATGCTATTTTTCACCACTACACTGTGAAGGCGCTGGGATCAAGTGACATCAGATTTAAATATTCGATATTGCAAATTAATCAGAAATTAATTATACGAAATCGCACTGACTCTTTCTATAAATATTGTAAAAATTAGATGTCTAGAAAACCTTTTTTTCTTGCGATGTAAATTAATTCAAGGATAGCATGCTGATGTAGAAAAATCGTATTTGCAGTAATGTTCCTTACATTCATGAAATTTCATACTATAATATACGCGATATAAAAATATTTAGGTCATATTATTATACGTACACTTGCTTACTTGATTCGTAGGAATAAACATGGTGTTTGATTAAGAGACTTATTCCAGAGGAAGAACATTTCTGGAAGTCGAATAAATGTGTGTCAGTCGCGATAAGACAAGAGATAATAAATCTTACAGAAGATAATTTTGAGCCCTTAAGTTTACATTACGGTTTCTTGACATCTTCGTAAATTTCCTTTCACATGGTGAGTCGGTAAGACCAAACCTACGTATAAAAAAAGTCTTGATCCAAATTTTTATTCACTTTTTGTTTAAACTGCAGAAAAAATTTAAGACATCTTACTTTAAAACCCTTAACTTTTTAACTTTATTTTCCTAGCACTCGCAACGAACTATATGAATATTGTTTTTTAAGCACGAAATTGTGCAACGGCAAAAAAACAGTGCACTTCGTTCTCTAACCTGTCCATGTTCGTACTATAAGTTTCACAATGATTTAAAGTAGGTGACTGAGTCAACTGTAAAATTTAAATAGATGCGACCTAAACCGTGTAAGCAGTAAAAAAAAGCTTCCAGCGGTTTATTAAAAAAAAAAAAGTAAACGGCCGTAGTAATTTTCAAAGCGTCGCGGTAACAACGTCGTAAATACGTAACGCAGGCAATCAACGAAGTAACGCCGACGTAATTCGACACCTCTCGGAGCGCCCTGCGGATCCCTCGGTGCATTCTTTCGCATCGTTAAAATCTATCTTGGTCGATCAAAAGCCGCGTAAAAAGAGCGACGCCCGGGATAAGGAAAAAAAAATCGGCGAGGCGCAATCGCCCGGAGGAAAGAAACGAGAACCGGCGCTGGATCGCGCGGCGAGATAAAGAGGAAAAATAAAAGCTTTCCGGTGCGCCCGGCGCTTGGCATCGCGCGGCCGACATGCGCACCCGCGTACAATCAGGGCTTCCTCACAATGGCGTCAATTTGCAATCGAAAAAATTCATCGGATGTACATTTAAGCTCGAGGAAGAATTGTAATAAGCAAACATCGACGGTAAACTAATATTCAAGTAATTGAGAATGTGAGATTAAATTTACATTTAAATTATGTGTCGTTATTTAGTCGCGAAGTAAAATAAGTTGCAAATTAAAGTAGTTTTTCGTACGATGTGTTTGAAATGTAATTTCATGAGAATTATTTTCAAGAGTTGCATCATTCCTAAATGATGTTGAATAAGTGATTCCCTGCTGCTGATGTTTCTTATCACTTGGAAGATGATAATGTGAGACTGGACCGCGATTTTAAGACGCAGTAGTAAAACGCGCGTCTATTTACTAATAATGCGCACATAGTTTCTAATGGATAGTGTGAAACAGAAACAGTCATTTTAGTATAACTACATTGTAATTTATATTAAAATTAATTATATTAAAATTAGTAATATTGAATCAAAAATACATAAATATCTCTTTTCATGTCACACGTGTGTATATTTTTAGACTGAAAATATTATTTAAATTAGTTTATTCGCGCCATGAAGTTACTATTTTAGTATAGGTAGGAAGCACATAATTTATTTCTATCTGATTCATAGTTACACTTACTCACAGATTTCATTAAGAAACGTAACTTCTACTTTCAAAATTTTAATACATTGTATTTGTAGTTAATTATAGTACAAATTAAATCTTTGCTTTTAGTGAAAGTTTAAATTTATCTGATGTGAATTAAAAAAAAAAACCGCGTGTTTAGGAAACGTTTGAATTCTAGTGAGACGTGTTAGGTAATAATAAGTGCGCATATTTTAAGTAGTAACAGTGCGAATGTGCGCGCCAAATAATCTGAATGATTCGCGCCTACTATGACCACTCAATTACGTTCAATCAATCATTCTCTTATATTTTAAGTTCGTAATTTTTGATACTCTAGTAATCCATTAAATTAAAAATTCAAAATTTTAACAAAAAGACCTTTAATAATAAATAAAAAAACCAAAGAAGGTAATTAAAAAAAAGTTTCTCTTAAAAAAAAAATAATAACGACAAGAAAAAATGGATGTTCAAAGGCAGACAAAGCCGAGGGAGGAGTCGGTACTCCGCAGTTGTGAAGGCCCCCTGTGCAGCCGCCGTCGACGGCTACGACGTTTTCGCACCGCGCGGGGTGGGGCGCGCCGCCCTCGATTTCACTTTCATTACGAGGCCAAACACTTTGCTTGCACTGTCGTTCGCTCGCGCCTCGCGGGCGCTCCTTTTATCGCGGCCGACCCCCTCGTAACGGCCGCCGCGAAAAATAGAATCGCCGCTCGTTATTTTTCCAGCGACACGCTACTCCGGACGGCACCCGAGTCTCGAAACTCGCGGGGAGGTCCCGCTCGATTTTCACGACGCGCGTGGGCCGGCACTCGGCTCGCGTTGATTATTTTTCAGCGAAAGCTGTTTGCAGAGTAAACGCAATTGCGCGGAATTTTTCGGATTGTTTACCGATCGAATTAATCCGAAAGCGCATTAAAACATGACGAATAAAGTAACTGCGGCGCAGAATTACTGATCATTATGACTGCGATGCAATAAACAATAAAAAGTGCAGCGGTAAGGGAGGTACGGTGGTTCTGGATCTTAATTGTAGTGAAAAGTAAAAATAAAACTGACAGCATGAACAGAACTATAAAAAAATACACGAGTAAATTGAGCTCTGGGTCCAATTTCGGTAGGAAATAAAATATATACTTTTTTATTGAAAGGAGTGATTAACTAAAAATCACAAACAAGTTTGGCAATGTATTTTTATTGATTTTAATGATTTGCAGAAATTAACTTCTTAGAAATCTTAATCAGAGCTTTCGTTAATGCAGTTGTTGCTTTCTTTCCCGCAAAAAAATATTGATTTAGTCGGATAATCTCCGATTGCAAAATATAAAATCTTCTTTTGTAAGTGTTTATCAATACGATAAACAATTTAATGAACTTATTTAAAATTAAACTTATACAAAAATTAAAAAACGTTCTACCCAAATGAGAAAATTTGTTCCATGATCCTAACGAATTTGAATTTTAACTATTTAGTTATAAACACGGAAAGAAATCTTAAAATTTCATATATGGTATATAAGCAGTAAACAAAATTTTTCGAGTCATCATAAATTTTATTTATTTTCCCGGATCATATTGTCATTATTTATAAAACTAATACATGTTAATCTTTTACCACCCAAAATAAATTTCGCAACACTGCACTAATTTTCTCCGAACCGAATGGTAATAAAATTAAATAATAAACTTCACGACTATACAAATAAAATTAAACATTTAATTATCTTCCCTCAAATGATAAAATTCATTAAACGAAAAAAAAGCCGAGAAAAATTATGCAACGGTAGCAATTAGGTTACACCACGCTGTCAGCCGTTAACGAAAGGAATAACGAACTTAAAGAAAAAATGCAAAAATTAAAAAAAATAGCAGTCGAAACTTCAATCTCACGTTCCAATTTAGCCGTGGATTTAAAAGCGTGCGTCTACCGAAAAGGCGCGCGCGCGGATTGCGCGAATCGGCAGAGCCGCCCGAAGGAATTAGGGGCTTCCCCGCGCGGCGCGAATTAGCCGGAGCGTCGTAATGAAGAGAGCGCGCGCCCGCGCCCGCAAATTATTGTGATTCTCGCGCGCATTTTTCCAGACTCCGCGTTACACTTTCCCGTGCCCGTCGCGCGCCCGCGCGAAACACCGGCGTTACGTTATGTCGCACAATCGCACTGGGTTATCTCTTCCCTAAACCCCCCCGCCGGCTTCTCCGCGCCTCTCATTTTTTTTCCAGTTCGGTTTAGAGTTTCCGGGAGGCTTGCGCGCCGCCGGCAAATGACTTATTATCTTTACGGTCTCGACACGGTCGCGTGAGTCGCGCGAGCGCCGGGTCTGCGTATAATTTTTTTTTTCGAGCGCCCGACGCACAATGCCTCATTTCGAGGAGAAAGAGAGGGACGGCGCCGGGGCTCTGACACTCCTGAAATCCGATCGCTCCCGCCTTATTGTTCGCCGGCTCCCATTTATTTCGCGGGCCGGGCGCTATATGGTGGTATCGCCGCGAATATCGGTCCGCGGCGCGGGCGTGTCGCGCGCGTTTTTCGGAAAGTCCCGCGCGCGTACGCGAACGCGCGTAATCCCCTTTGTACGCGGCGAATTCGCTTTGCGCGGCCGAGCGAGTTATTGTGCCGCGGATTTTTCGGCTTGTAGGAAATATTTGTCGGCGTAATGTGCGACGATTGAAATTGACTTGGATAATGGAATAATTAAAGGAACATTGCTTTTGCATTTCACCAAGTCGTTTTTTTGTAAATATCTTAATTGATAGTATACGTTATATGAACAATTGCTTATATATTCTATAGTTTTTAAACTAAATTAAGTTTTAAGTCCTTAACGTTTTTTAAAAATAGTTAATTTGATAAATCATGATAATTCACGTTTTATCGTAATGCAAGTTTTTCCGCGTGCGAATTATTACGCAATTTTAAAGTACGAATTACCTTCCAAATTGTATAGGAAAATAATAAGTAATAAAATAATCGTGAAAACAGTCCTTGATTTGCTGTCAAAATTATATATTTAACAACTTTTCCTTTCAATTTTATCAAAATTAACGAATAATTTTGTGGTAGGATACAATCCGAGAAATCAAGACAATTAAGTTGAGAAATGAAAAGTTTACCGATTAGTCATGAAAGAAATTAGCGAGTGAATCGTAGACGGTGAAAATGAGGGATAAGCGTCAAAGTAAAAAGTCATTGCTCAATCTCACCTCGGCAGGATTGACGGTGTCTACTCGCGATTCGATTAATAGCGCTCACCCACTTCTCCCGGGGCTTGATGCAACTTTTTCCGCTGATTTAAACGTTATATTAAAATGACAGTTATTATAGCAGCGGTGATGCCGCTTTATGTTTCGAAATCTCTCACAGTTGTTATTATTTTTGAGACAACCACCCTGTAAGCTAAGAGAAATATTCTATAAAATTTAGCGACTTTTATTCCATAAAAATCAATTCTTCATATATGACTAAACAAATATTTTGTTAAAAAATTATAAATCAATTTCATCTTTTGCTAAAGTATCGATTAACTAGAAATCGTCGTGTATAAAAAGTGTAATGTTACCATTGTTTGCAAGTCATGACATAAAAAATAAAAAAATTCTATTAATAAACCCACGTTTTCAGCTTTCTTTCGTGATTTTCGCAGTACGTAATAGCAAGATTCCCGTTACATCACTCTTAGCTTCACGCGTCATCACCATTCTTTCTTATTTCTCGCTGTCTTGCTTCGAGTCACTGATGCGTCCTACGTTGTCATTAAATAATCTTTATTGGAACGATCATTGTCATTGTTGTTATTACATAAAAGAGAAAGGTTCGCTAATTATTCTAGTTTTTATCGAGCACCAAGATAAAAACAAGTTTGTTATTGCTGTTTTTACTCCAGAAAAGTAGTTTACTTTTTACATTTAAAAAAAAAACACTGTACTAACAATTTTTCGCACCTTCTACAAGAGAAAGCTTTTATTAAAATTTTTATTGGATGTGCCAAAAAAACGCCAACAACAACGCACAATTTCTCCGGAAATCGATGCTCGCTCGTAAAAGGGGACAAATTTATAATGACACGGGTAATCGATTAAAAGCAGAACCGACGCTCGCGTCGCACGGGCGAGGCTCGCTGCGCTAGAAAACGGCAGTGTAGTGGTCGCAGCCGGATTTGCGTGGAAGTTGGCTCGCGAGCGGTGGCTCGAGCCAGCATTCGCACTGTATCCGCGCGCGCGGCCGAGTGCCGTTTGCTCTGGGCGACAGTCGTTGCGCGCGTACATAAGCGCGAACGTGCGCCGCTTGGAAACGAAGGCCAAGGTCGCAGCCTCGTTTCATCCTTCTCTCTGCTCTCCATCTTCTCTCTCCCTCTCTCCTCCTCCCCTCTCTCTCTCTCTCTATTTCTCTCCTCGGCACCGCTTTGCCCCGCTATTCGCGTTCGTATTCGCACTTGTACAATACGGAGGATTGTGTTACTTAATGCGCGAGAGTCAACGTCCTTCTCGATTTCCGTATACACGCGCCACCGGCGCATCGAACAGAAAGTAAAAAAGATGCCAGTGTAGTTTTTTTTCGAATTATTTATATTAAATGTCTTCTAGATTGTTATAAGGGATCATTGTATTTAGAAGTTAAAACGGGGACTAATTGTTATTATAGATTAATTATTATTTGATTGTTATTTAGAGATGATACCGGTAGTTTCTTGTGCTGCCCTATATCTGACTCTATGTTCAAACAGACCGTAAAGTCCGTAATGACCGTAATAATTATTATAACAATAATTACTGATTTGAAAACTATAAATAAATTTCGTATACATTGAAAAGCAAATTTACTGATTTAAAAGTGGTTTACGTTCATATACAAAAGGAAAAACGTCGTATCCTTAGCTACCAACAAGAAATTCAAAATAAAAAGTCAATTTATATATAAAATAATTAATTTAATTAAATAATTCCATTTAATTTTCTATAGCGAACCATACCCTGAAAAAATAATCGTCCCAAAATTTCGGAACGAAGGATTTTCCCAGATTTTCCACTAGGGCGAGGCGTTGCGCGCAGCCTGAATTTTGGCTGTCTTCAGTCGCGGCCGGAGCTCGCGCGAGCGACCAAGCGATGACATCGAGAGCACGGGTAGAGCGCATCCTCGATGAGCATTTTTAATTATACCCGCAGCAGCGGGCCCGCTGCCAAAGCTCCGTTCAGAGTCGAAGACAAACAGAGAGCTGCGCATTTTGCCGGCCGAAGCCTCCATTCTACGTATTTGTAGACGGGCTAAGGCATCTCGAGTGTCGCACCCCGGTCCATTTCGTTCATTTCTAACTTTGTTCAGTATTAAAATCTTCAATTCTGAAATATTTTACGAGTCATTTTCGTATTTAATTGATAATTTTTTTTATTTTTAGGCAATACGATTTATTGCTTAGTTTAATAGTTGTTTTTTTGAATCCAGCTTAAATTTTAGTTTCTTTTATTGAGGACAATCATTTAGTACATGTTACAATTTTATAGAAAGTAAAGGTTCGGGTGCTGTTTCCGTAGAAATTACGTTGCAGTGTAGAACTTTTTATCTGATGTGAATAAACTTCTTTGTATACACGTTTACTTTGCATTCAATTGGCACAGAGTCATAAACAAAGAATTTACCATTATTCATAAAAGGTTTAAATTAAATTCACTTTATGAAAAAATGGGGAGCTGATTGATGCTAGAAATATTTTATTTCGTTTAATAAATTATGGATAAACCTAATTTTAGTAATTTCCAGGATGCATGTAGAAGTATCGGTATCATTTTCCAGAAAATGAAATATAGAAAACAATTTGCATAACATTTACGTGCTTCTAACAAAAATCGAGGTTTACGACTTTATCACGAATGACTAATAGAATGTAGTAGAAGTAGATTAAACGTGGAATTCATTAATTATTACTATTGACGTCAGATGTATAATGCAATTAACAAAGTACTGAAAACAGTTAAAATTATTTAATATATAAACATTCCTTTTACGTCAGACCTACCTAGTTTCTTCACATTTAGTGTTTTTACAACCTCGTCAAACATGTGTAATACTTCATCGTACTACTAAGTACTACTGGAATTTAAAGGTAAAAAATCTGCAAAAATAGTGCGTCTGCATCTCGTCGATGGTATAGCAAAAGCTAATATTACTCAATACCTATCTACAAATGCAGAGTAAAGCAAACATTCAAATGGCTTACACTGACGGCTACTTTATTAGGTTACCGTCTTTCCTATTTCCAGTATTTTTTCATAAATTTATTGTTTCATATTCACCTATATATATTTTTATTAAACAATTTGATCCAAATTTTCATAAAAGTTTATTTTTATGAAAATATTGAAAAACCATATCCATCGCAGGTTGATTACTCATATGCATAATAATAATCACATAATCTAATTAAAAAAAAATCTTGTATTATAAATCAACTAACTATGAATTGCAAAACATGAATGAAATTAATTAACGCATTCATAAATTTTTTTAATATTTCAGTAATTTCATTAGTGGTGGTTAAAAAAATGAAGTACCTTTGTAATACATTAAAATTTTTCAATAATCTGTACGTGATATAATAACTATAAAAAAATTGTTTTTAAAAAATTCCAATCTTGATAGGACAATGCTGCTACCTAGACACCGAATGCGTAATACAGTAACGCTCGAACAATTTATCCGAACGATAAATATCTCGCTGATCTAATTATGCACAAATAAGATATACCAACACCATAGATTCGTTTTACTCCAGAGCCAGAATTTTCGTTCACCTTGTACTACTCCGGTCTCTCGAACGTGAAAAAAAAAATGAAAAGGAAAGGAAAGCGACGTAAAGGATACTTATTTTATAATTCAATAACACGTGAACTAGAAACGCGTGCATTATGCAACGAAGGCGATCGAGCGCCGCTAGTTCAAAATAAAAAAAAAAAAGCGGAGCTCGTAATATTAAAGCAAATCATTTTCCCCCTTTATCCTCGAATCTTTACGATTCAGTTAAAATTTTTAATATCTCCCGCGGCAATAACTCCTCGGATTTATTCACCGAGGAGCCGCGCGCGAGTCTTTAAAAGACCGCTGGAAAAAAAATGCGCGAATCATTAAAATTAAGCGGAATCCCGGCGAAAAAGAGAAGGAAAGAACGGGAGAATCGCGCTGACGAGGGAAAAAAAGTCATCGCTCTCGCGAAGACGGAGTCGGCGGCGCGCGAAAGGGAGCGAGCGTAAGAGAGAGAGAGAAAGCGGCGCGTCGGAGCGGAGGAAGCGAGACGGGCGCTGAGGCCGGGCTTCTCGACCCAGTTGCTCGGCGGAGCTTGGCGCGCGCTGCTCACTTTCGATTAAGTAATCCCCCCGCGCCGATAATGCCTCCTTAATACTTATGAATTAAACCGGTAAGAGTTTTAAGAGCTCCCCGGCGCGGCCGGATCGCGCTCCCCGGTTGGGCAACTGCCGCGCGGCGTGCTCCGTTGATTTTCCGCGCGGCGAGGATTTCCTGCAGAAAGGGAAACCCGCCGCTTGATCCCCCCCTTCCCCTTAGATCGTATACACTCATTTTTCGTCGGGATCGTGTTAAAGAGCCTTATGCTTTTTAGCCTGTCTTGCTAATTGCTGAGAGTTTTATGTTGCTCGAGTGTACTAATAAAACTTGTAAATTATGAAAATTTTGTGGTTTTTATAGTTTACTTTTGACGTAATATATTTATTTATCGAATTTTCATTTTGATGTGTAGTTATTTTAGGTTTTAACAAGTGTAGTATGAATGTTGAATAGAATTTTTTTATTAATTTTATAATTTAAGGCATTTACGTACGAAATTGTTGTGATGATTAATGATCAGACATTGCACCTTAACATGAATGCAGGTTTTTTAACGAAACGCAAAATCTATATACTTAAATTTAATGATCCTCAACTTTAAAGTGCATTCTACATATCTTTATTTTTTATGTACCACAAGAAAATTAATAAAACAGAATAAAAAAATATTTCCTGTAAAACAACACTCATTTTTTCACCTACTTAAAATCATACCTGTTCAACAACTTAGAAAACAGGTATTTAGACCATTAAATCTTTAGAAATAAGTAAACAGAAAAAATTCACCGGTACATGTGCAACGCGCGAGATTTAAAACTCAACGATTTCCCGTTAAAAAAAAAAGTCAGCCCCCTAAGACTCAAGCTCAATTCATCAAAGCATCGCGTTCGAAAGCGAAATTAAAGGCGTCGCTCGGAAAAGTAAGCGGCGAGCAGCGCGCGTATATAGGTAAGCTCCAGCGCACCGGAAGGGAGGGAGAGAGAGAGAGCCGCCGGACCGGCGTGCCCGCCGCGTGTCCGAACCTTATCTGGAATCATCGCACAATGCGGCCTCTCTCTAGCGCGAACGACCCCCTCCCTCCCTCGGCGTTGAATAATAGAAAAGCCAGGCGCTCTCGGATTCCGCGTGCGGCCGCGTCGCCCGCGGCGCGAGCCCAGATATAGGCCAAGGACATGAAAACTGGTACCGGTGGGTAGAAATCCCACGAATCGCTCGCGGAGAGAAACGCGAGTTACGAGCGATTATGACACTCGCCCGAGCGCACTCCTAGGCTCGCTCGTTCCCCCCCGTGCGCTGCGCCGTATAGCCGTGGGCAGCGCGAGAGTGAGAGTGCACGGGCGTCTATATAGGCGCGAGCGCCGCCGCGCCGCTTGATTTATATTATTTATATACTTTATTCATGCCATGGTGCAGTGTCAGCTTATGGTAATAGCCGCCGCGAGCGAGACGCTAATTATGCCGCTAGCGACGAGGTGCGCTGAGCCCGGGATTTTTTGACCGGTGTACCTTGGCTCTTTTTTTTCGCTCGATGGGAAAACATGGCGAGGGAATTGGCTGTGGAAGTCGATCGGTCGGAAAAAATCGGCGGATACTCTTATCTGCGGGATGTGATTGTAGGTTGATAGGGTAATTCTGGTTTTTAAATTCGTTTCTTATATAATATGGATTACGCAATATCTAAAATATTTTAGTTTAGAGTGGTAGGATGCTTAATTATAATTATTTAATCGTTGATAAATTTAAGTTTTTCGAGGAGACTATATGGACTGGACTTCTCTAAAGTTTAGTGGAATGTTTTTTTGATCAAAAGTAACGAACGTATCTCGGGATTTATAGACCCCCGAGGGGCCTATCAGTGGCAAAAAGGTGAGACATTTATAAAAATCTAAGGGAAATGCGCGATTACAAAAACACTACTTAGCTCGGAAACTGGAAAGTCACATAATAACTTATAAAAAATAAAAAAATAAAGTGGATCGTAAAAGCTATAATTTGAAGCTTATTGGATTAAAAAATCTTTATCTGATCAAAAGTTCCGCGTCATTAAATATTGCTAACAAATTATGAACAAAATTTAATATAAATTATCACGCACTAGTTTTCTTCTCTTGCTTTAACTATAATGATTGTTTTACTGATATAGATTTTTTAATTTCGTGTACTTTTCAAAATTTGAGAGAAACCCAGAACCTGGAGAGGTGTCCCTCTCTCCGTAAGTAACTAGTCTGTGTGAAAAAAACATTCTGCCGATTCATTACTTACGGCTCGAAAAGAATTGCATTAAAATACTGAAATTTTCGTAACTTTAACGAATTTCTGGGTAACCCAATACCGCCCTAGCAAACCTGAAAAAAGCCATCAATTCCATCTCCGCTTTTTTTTTCTATAATTAATCACCCCGCAGACATAACAGTGACGCAACGTGCAGCAGCCCGACGAATTGAGCGAACGTTAGAAAAGAAAAGTGAGCATGGAAAAACGTATAGAGGCAGCGCCACGCATAGGTAAACCCGCCAGAGCGAGATGGGAGAGCCTCGTACACGGTGCCTACGACCGATCGATTCTTTATCTTCGCGGAGAGCGAGGCGAGCACACAGGCCTCTAAACGCGCTCCGATCGCGATAAAATGTTAATCGGCCGCGGCGTACGCTCGCTGACGTCGCTGACGTAGCTCGCCGCGATGTCGTTATATACCTACGCGTAATGACCCTCTTTCGCCCCTCTCCGCGATCGCCTCTCGCGCATAATCGCCGCAACGCGGCCGGGCACTCGCGCGGCCGTTCGCACAAGACCGGCGCATTACCATTAGAGCGAGACGCAGAGCAAGCGCGACTCTTCCATTTGGACGTTGACCGATCAGGAAATGCGCGCGATCGGGACGAGCTCGCGGCTTAGCGAGGGGAGTTTCTTGCGCCCGACGCATTGAGTCGCGTCTGATCGATGCGCGACTCTTTTTGTTCGATCGATTCGATGGGATTGGGTAAACGGAAAAGCGTACGGACTTTGTATTTTTAGTTCGTTGGATGCTCGTTGAGCGCAAAGTTGTTATTTGAATTGCCCGAAAATTTCGGGAATTCGCACGATTTGAAGTTTTTAAATATTTTTCAGACGTCATTTTTATTTATGAGATTGAAAAATACCGCAAAATCTAATTACATTTATGAATTTATGAATTAAGTAGAAAATTGTGCCAATTTTTGTAAGACACATATGACAGACGTGCAAAAGAATAGCTAGGAAGCGTCTCTTAAAAAGAATTATAAGAGTTTTATTAGAATCAAAAATAACATTTTATAGATTATACTTAAAATTTGTTTTTTATTAAAAGAAATTAAGCAGAAAGAAAAGTAAACTTGTTCTATCGTTAAAAATCAAATCACGCACACTTTAAAGTGTGTACTGTCAAGAGTTGTTAAAGGCAGAAAGTGATCGAATGCGCGAAGTGAAGAGAAATACCGTAGTTAATTGAATACTACGATATTTCTGTGCGGCAAAAAAGTGAACCACAAATTGTTTCTTTCGCAAACGGTACTTAAATGTCAATTAAAGTTAATATTATTATAAGAATTATTTAGGAATTAATTTTTTTTTTAATTTAGAAAAAGAAAATTAAAGGCTACAGTAAAAGCGACGATATGCATTTAATAAAATAAAATTTGTTTATTTTATTACAAATATTTAACATACACTTATTTAAATTTTAACGCTTACATCACTATGAAATTATGACAAAATTAAATTGAAAAATTCCCTATTTTAATAATTTAGTTATTATTTATACACTTCCACTACTACATTAATAATTTACACTTTCTCATCTCATATAAATTATCGTATAAAGACTAATTTTACATCGAAATCGCAAATAATAATTTTATTTATAATTTTATTACCCCCGAGTCGGAGTTTTAAAATCGCCTCCTAACAATCAAGAAGGAGACACTAAAAGTGCCGGGCCCGGCCGAGTTTAATTGCTGGCCGACGCAGTGAAAGATTTGCGCGCGCTTTATAGCGACACGTGAAAATGCTCGTTGCCCTTTAATACTCGTGACCTTGACTCTAGGCAGCCAAGCTCAGCCGCCGCTGTTGGCACCGGTCGAGAATAGGCACTTACCATGTTGCAGCGCTAATATTAGCCGGTGTCCGCGCGCGCGCGGCCACGCTAAAGCCTTTCTCTCCAATCGCACTTGACGAAAACGACGCTCGCGAAAGCTCGCGAATTTTCCTTTATTATTTTCCGTTTTTTTTTTCAGATCGTTGCACCCATTATTCCGATCGCGAGCCTCGGTTTATCGGTGATTTCACCCGCGCGCTCTTACGCGGGAGCTTTAGTGCGAGTCGAACGGGCGGAAAGTTACTTGTGCAAGAGGTTCTTGCACCTTCTTTAATCTTCCCGAAGATTTGCGAGTGTGTCGTCGTTATTTCCCGTGCCTTGTTATTTATTACGAATTAGAGTAAGCGGTGCAGCTTTTTTTTTGTTTTCACGTTTTAGGCGTATGTACGAAATTTTGAATTCAAAATGTTACCTATGTCGACGGTCAATGATTTTAATTTTATTGAATTATTACATTTTCTTAAATTCATAGTAATTAATCCATGATTGATAAGTAAAAGAAATTGATTATGATCATTTTCATTAACATTAATATCACTGACTTCGAATGTGATTGTTTTGATAATTATTGAATAATTTTTCTGCAACCAAAAAATTTGTAAACTTATAAATGATTTTACAAATCTGGACATTTTTACCGGTAAATCACTGCAAGTTTGGTCGGCTCACTTGAAGATCCATCAATATTTTGAAAAAAGCTCCATAATTTTCGCGGAGCTTTTACATTGTACAAGATTCAGATAATATAATGAATATTACAATGATTATCCTGTAAAAATTGCTAACGTTGCAAACTGCTCCTCGATTACATTTTTGCACGTAATTTATACAATGAGCTTTACCGTAAATTTTACAATAAGCTTCGCCGTAATTTTTACGAGAAACTTCTCAGAATACAAATACAAACACAAATAAATATGTATAAGTATTATAAACAGAAAATCCGTCAGATACACAGATCCGTAAAAAAATATCGTGCAATAAATAACAATCGAAAACGCATCGCTCGTTAAACATTATCGGAACTCGCGGCATAGTTCCGCGATACGCGCGCGAGGTATCTTCACCTCTTAGTGGAAAAAAAAAATAATGCGAAAGTCAAGTTTATCAGCGGCGCGGTGCAGTGTCACGCGCTATTTTTTGCCCGCGGCTTGTCGGGAAAATCTCGCTCTCGGAAAGCGAGGTGATAAAGCGCCGTCGACGTCGCGGCCGCACTTCCCCCCCGCGACACGGGGTGGGAAAGGCGCGCGCGCGCGGGAAGAAAGGCGGCCGCGCGGAGGCGCGCGATCCGAGGTGAACAATCGATAGCGAGGCGTTGCGCGTGACGCATTCGCCGGCTGACATATAAATCATCGGAGCTCCTGAGCTCCGCGGTGTGCACAATAAAAGTAAAAAGCGAACGAGGGGAATCGCTGCCGGTTATTGCGAAGCGGATCCCGGCTTATCGGTCGAATCGGCCTAATGTCGAGCGGTGGTCGACCTCCTCGATCGCTCGGGAAATGCGAGCGAAATTTGTAATTTTATTGATTGCGAATCGTTACAATTTTTTCTACGTCGTTTGTATAAATTGAGGTCTTGACAATTACAAGAGGATGCAATGAGATTTCGGTGATTAAGTTTTGCTCATGAAATTACTCAACATAGTTTATATGTATAGTGGAATTCTTTATCGTCATTCATTTTACAAATTTTGAGCGACTTTAAACAAAAGTGTTTATTGGGCAACACTTATATAATACGTAATTTCATTATTTAATTTTTAATTGAAATTTAAATGTAATACAAAAGATTTGTAATTACCTTTAGTAAATAAAACTATTTCTTGTAACATTTATATAAATAATAAACTATTTAATTTATTCGCATTCGTAAAATAAAAAGAAATACACGACACGATACAATGTGATATTTCAGAAATTTATTTTGAGTCTGACCCAATCCAGTTGTAACCACTACTTTAATCTTAACTCTGCAAAGTCAAAAAGTTATAATACCGTTACAATTCACATTAAAAAAAAATAAAATAAAGAAAGTGGAGAAAAGATAATTCATAACGTGTAGGGAATAAAATTAGCTGACCAAAAATCACGCGATTGTTCGACTTAAAATGCAAAATTTGATTATTAAAACTGACGCAAGAGCGACGGCAAATTTCATACGACTAGTCGCACTTAACGCGGAATCACGCAAAGTGTGAATTGGACGTCAGCATCCGCTTCGCTGTCATCGCCTCGAAGTTCCCAAGTCCCGATCGCGCGCCGCCTTGTCGCGACCGATTCCAAGCGACCCACGCGCTTCAATCTACTCTTTCTCGCCGCGGGAGCCTTTAAGGCGATAGATCAGCGCGTGCACGCGAGATTGAAAATGTAATCGTTTTTTAGAATAAAAATATCCCCCTCGATAATGAGAAGAATGGCTGCGCGAGTCAGGGCGCGATTTCTTTCGCGCTTGATTTATCGCAAGTTCAAGCTACCTTTGAGCTTGAGACTAGAACCTTGACTGAATCGCTTGATAAAACCTTCAATGTTATCTAATTGCTAAGAATACGATTTACTTATTTTTAAACGCGTTCTTTTAGTTGATATATATGATGAGATAACGACGCGCCGATGGGTGAAGGGGCGGTTATGCAAAGCAATTATTCGCAGTACAATAAGTAATAATATAATAATATTTAAATGAAACTCGTCTCGATAAAGATGATAATAATATAAATTGGAAAATGCAGGCTACGCAGAGTAGAAAGTACTCTCCTTGAAGATGTCGATAGCTCGCGCTTCTTCATATTCTTCCGTACTTAATTACTGTTTACGATCTAGGATTTTGTGCAGAGTTAACGATTCGGTACATTCTTCGTTTTTTCTGTAAAATAAATTGGTATAATTAGATAAATAATGCATGTAGATAGATAAAGAGATTTGAGATGACTTTGTTTTAAACGTAAAATTTGAATCGATTACAAATATTTTACTGAATAAATTAATAGAAAAACTGTTAAAAAATAATATTCTCGTAAAAAATATTCATTTATGCATGCACTTAGCATTAATTATTAATATATCTAATCGAATGAAAGATTAGATAGAAATTTTAAGTGATCCAACATAATGTTTTGTTCGTGATAAGAAGTTTAAAAAAATCGCGATTGTCTCGTGAAAAAAGAGTGTCTTCAGTACGAACAAACATGTGGCTGTTGGTCAAATGGAATCTTTAGTGAGGTCAAGGGGCCAGGACCTAAAGCGCGATAAAATCTTCTAATTATATATTGTTTCGATGAGTACAAATCGGACTTTTAATGGGGTGACTCTGTGACCGATTATTTGAGATTTTTTATTTTTCTTGTTTTCTTCGCATTCGCAGCTACACGTGTGATAGCTATAGAACCGTTAACACTTCTAATGCTAATTTTTATCAGACAATCATTAGAAATGATGTAAAAAAAGTAATAATAATAAATTTTGCATACTATATTAACAATTACATTTATGAATACTACTAAAACTGAAGGAAGAATCAAAGAGCATTAAAAATGTGAGCAAAATTATAATTTTATTTTCAAATAAATGTTATATACTTTCAATTTCATAAAGTGCTAGTTTATTATTATAACATAATTTTCTCCCTCTTACGCGATAAGCGTAAGAAAAATAAGCTCCTCTGATTGAATGCTGTGACATAATGAATGCATATCTCGAAGTTTGCATAAACGCGTTTGTTTACAGCAAAAATCGATTCTATCGCATCGAAAAAGGTCGCCGCAGATATATCGAGCAGCCAATAATCTAAATCAATATAAAGCCGCAATTGAACATTACCTCAGTCGCAGCAAATCTCTTTCGTTATTCCACCGATCTTTTACCGATTATTACATTATACCATCTCCATTCTACAATTTCTCTCCATACCGCACGAGATTTACATCATCCCTCCGCTTTAACAAAATTAAGTTCGGCGGAAATTTTTTCAAACCTCATTCGCAGTCTAATTGGGTCGAACATCGCGCCGCTATCGGCGATCGGCAAGCGGCGCTCGCGGAACCAAACAAAACATCGGTCCCTCGCGTGCGCGGCTCGCAAATATCGGCGTTCACCGTCGCCGTCTAAAAAACCCACATAAAAAAAGACACCGATTTACATTATCCGCTATAGGTGTACTCGTATAGAAAAGAAAATTAGCCCGACAAGGTTTCGCTCCACTTTCGTTCAATTTTCGCATACCGACGCGAGCTCCGCGCGTGCAGGCAGCCCGCTCCGCGGAAAAAAGGCCGCGGCGCACAGGAGGCGGCCGATAAGTGCCGGGGGATCGCGTGCCGAAGAGGGCCCCCGGCGGCAGTAGGCCGCGCGCACAAGAGCGGCCCCGATCTAGGAGACGCGACGCTCGCGCGCCGCGCGGCTCGAGCGATCGGGGGCCGCCCGTTGCGCAAGCTTCGCGGTAGCGCGCCGACGAGTAATAAAGCAATACCGCGAAGGTCGCGAAAAGGAAAGCGCCGACTCGGCGAAATCCGCGGTGAGCCGAGCGCGGGCAAGGAGCCGCGATATGTCGAGCGAAAGGGAGAGCGTAGAATCCGACTTTTCATGACGTCGCGCCGATGGAGTAACCGCGCCGCGGCCCGGCCGAGCGCCTCGAGGATGGAAATTAAAGTGGAAACTCAATTTGTCGATCCGCGCAAGGGATCGAGCTTTCCGATGCGACTCTCGCGGTCTCTTGACTCGATCGCACTTGTTTGTAAAGCGGGTAGCTCGAATTGCTGCGCTCGACTTTTTTCTCGCGTTTGCTTCATGTTGTACTTGCGATTTTGTAAATTTTGACGGTGAATTTTTTTATTGTACGAATATTTATGATTTTAACTTACTACGTGATTATATTGATTGGAAATAGATAACTGCGCAGGGAAAAACTAATTTTTAGCCTATAATAAAGTGACCGGTTTGCTGAAAATTACTCGTAGTTTATACAAGTCTGGAAGTTATTAGAAAATTATACACTTGGCCTCAATATCACGTAAATACTCCGTAAATACTATATCTACGTATAGTGATATATGCAAGCATCTATATCGCAAAATATTAGTTTTTAGTAAACAATAGAATATAGTAAAATCAAATGGTAAGGGTAACTTTTATAATAACTTGATAAAAATTTAAGTAGAAAGTGTTTCTAGTTAAATTTTTACCAATAGTTTTATTTTTATTTATAATATTTTCTAACTTTACCATTCTTTATAAAAAATTATAAAATATATTTACGCAAATCATAAATCATACTTAAAATTTTTAATAATCCTATGAAACCAGTGGTGTCACGAGAGTGTATACAAAGAAAATACGAGAAAAGCAGCTTAAAAAGTTTTTTACAATACAGACAGCGTAGAATTAGATAATACTAGAAAGTATAAAACGGAAAGATTTGAACTTTTTTGCGTCTAGCCATATCTACTAGCGTCAAAGGTACCAGCACGCGCGAAAAACTCCCCGTCGATAAGAAAATATAAATAAATAAAAAGCGTGATGAAATAATCCTGTACTAGTCGAGCATCCCATTTTTTCGCCGCTATCGAACGACCACGAGTGAGAAGAAGTGGTAGCCGGCAGATAACCCTTTGGCCCCCCCTGGGATCCGCTATCGCTGCCCGTCGAACTGATAAGTGTTGCTGGGGGTCCGATTCCGCGCGATCCAGATTTTTCCTCGGACTTGGTGTTTTTTCTCCTTTTTTTTCCTCCGTCCAGCGTCGCGCTCTCCCCTTTTCCGCGAGGCTTTTGCATCACCGCGCTCGAGCCCGCCTCCGCGAGCGCGGGCTACAATTTGACGGCGAAAACAATTTGTGTGACTGATGACAACTTCATCATCTTGCGACAGCTTAGCGCGCGCTATCGGCGCCCCGCTCGCGCGCGTTTGGCAATATCGCGATGGATTTAGCGACCGGCGTTTCCCTATTATTAGCGGACGACGACTTTTTAAATGGCACGTGAAGTAACGCGCGACAAAATGTTTTCGTTCGCGTTTTACGCGCGCACTGGACTCACCATCGACGTAGCGGGCAGTGCAAACATGGCGTGACGCTCGAATCGTGCGTTTTTTTGCTAAATGTTCCGACAAAACACTATGTTGAATAATAAGACGTGCGAGCTATTGTAACGTGCTAGTCCTATCGTTCGAGATATTTTTTTTTTAAAGAAAATATAAGATTTCGTTCGGTAACATAAGAATAACAAAATTATGTCTGAACAAACAATTCCATCACTAAATTTTAATGATTTGCAATCTAAAATTAATTTAAAAATGAATCTTTTGCGAAGAATATCACTTTCGGTTAGTAGTAGTGACTTTCGTAAAAGATACTTGGTAGAAGGGTATATAACTAAAAGTATTTTTCACGAATACGTGATCGTCAACCCTAAGATTTATTCTATATACATTTCAATTTCAGATTGCTCTGCACACTTTTCCCTTCGGAATTACAGAACCTCCGTAAGAGAAATAAAAATTCTTTATACAGTGACAGAAAAAATGGAGAATCTAATCGCAAATTTGCAATCCACGATCAATAATGGAACATTTATCAACTATTAATAAAGATCGATTTACAAAGTGAATCTCTTACGCATTGGCGCATAGCAGAATCGCTCCAAGTCCGATATCGCACATATAGAAACAAAACAGCCTCAATCAGAAATTTTTCAGTGGCAACTCGTTATTACGAATAAGAATGCCGAGGAGATAACACCACGGCGACCGAGACTAATAACAAGCTTAATTAATTATGCATTAATCTGGTGGAGCGAAATCGCGCGCATGTGATATACAAGCTCCTATTGTGGCCATCCTACGTTAGCCCAAACATCCACATTATCCTTCTACTGCGATTGGCGCCCCAATTAATTGATCACCTCTAACTTTTCGCCCCCGATAAAAAAAGGCGGCACGTGCGTGGCCTTGGAGTAGCGATTTGCAAATTCAAATACACATGTTTGTGTTTTTGACCGATAACGAGGGGGTACCACGATATAACGTTTTTTTTTGCAACTTTTGTTATTCTTATCATGTACTCTCTCGATTTTCTTTGGAGTAAAAGTAAAAATTAGTTGTACAATTTTTTTCGTGTTTAGTTTTACATAAATTCAAAATGTGGAAGAATAAAAAATGTTAAAAAACGCTCCTTTTGCGTAAGAAATCACTCTATTTCGGAAAAAATTAAGCCGCTCTAAGGTCAATAGACTTACGTTTTTTTCACTCGGATCAAATAGTTTGTGTGCTTTTTTCCACAATATGAGAATAATTGCAATGATCATATTTGCAATTTTAAATTATTTGTTTGTTTATGATGCAATAGCAATCGTTTCGTAGTCATTTCTAATTTTCAAAGTTAATCAATTTCTGTAAATTTTTTACTCGCGATATTCTACGAAGCTTGAATACTTTTACGATAACGTTAATATTGCATCTTTAAAAAACTACAACGTAAAGTATTTGATGCAATATGTGGATGATTATGCGAATCATTTAACAATTATATAATACTGACGAATTTTCTTGCAACTGAGCGTTTAAGCGGTTTATTTTTCAGATACTTATAACGGTATAAATACAATTTTTTTTCATAAAATAAATAAACATAGTTAAAATTTATTTCTCAAAATTTTAAATTATATTGAAATATCTTTTGTATGTAGGTAACGATACGATCGAAGTTAACAACATTGCATTTATCAGAAAACTTAACAAAATTTACCTCAATTATATTATTATTATACGTACTACAATGGTCTGTTTTTTTAAACAGAAATAAATTATTCTTTGTTTACACCTACTCATAATACTGTATTGAATTAGAATTGCCGTTCGTCTCTTTATACATCCCCGGAAAGTGGGACACCTCTCGCGTCTTCCTCGTAAAATCCGCACGTATGCCGTGTACACGTACACTTGTATATCTTATACAGTAGACGACGTGCGTCGGGTTGGCCGACTCAGCAGTGGATGGTTTCGAAACGGCCCTGAAGTATTCCCTGATGCGGCTACCAATATAAAGCAAGGCAGCACACATGAACCGGAGCTAGCTCTTTCTCTCTCCCTCCCCCCTCTGCCTCTCTCTCTCTCTCTCGCCTTTTTGAACAGCGGACGAGAGAGCGAATAGCCATCAGCTGATCCTCGCTCTTTCGACGGCCCCAGACAGCCTTCGGAATTTCTAGAGGGGTCTCTAACTTTCCCGCGAATTAATTATGCACGTCTATCGTGATTGCGAAGCTGACTGCGCGCCTGCTCGTTTGACACTGTAAAGCTGCGGAGGTCGCTCGTTGAATTAGTTGATGAAAAATCACACCTGCTGGGATTCTGGTGGAGCGAGTGACGTTTTGCGGAATTAGATGACTGTAAAACCTGCCGAATTGGTTTTGCCCGGGTTGTGAAATTATTTTTCTGCTCTGAAATAAAAAAAGCGTGTTAAAGTGATAAAAACAAAAAAGTCTTTATTGATTTATTGCGTTATTAAAGAAAAATCGTACCTATAATATTTGTTTTATAAAATATAACTGACGAGAATTTTTTATGCAGAATCATGAAAACATTGTAATGATCACTTCCTGAATTTAATAAATAAATAAATGTACAATTCTTTAATAAAAACTATATTACAATCATTTTGCAAATAAAGTATGAGTTACGAGAATGTTTCTTACAGGTTTACAGTTCAAAGCTCACCTTCACCTTAGCCCTGTTCAATTTTTCCATACGGCTGCAAGCTGATATCTTATTAAGTAACAATACTTATTCATTGTTTAAAGTGAACTACGTTACTGCCGATATATCTTTATGTGTACATTGTACTAGTATCGACAAACAAAGCGTTTCACTTTTTCCTTACGATTTATACACAACAAATTATTTGAAAGTCTACTAAAATAATGTGCAATTAAATATTTTTTTCTAATTTATTTATGGATTATTTTATTAAATTTATCACTATTAATATATTAATACTAGTCAATTTATTTTATTTAACTACTGCGTCAAATTTATAATTTGATAACTAAACAAGAGATAACGCTTATAATGAACTCCTGCACATTCATGAAAAGACATTCACAGTATTACGCTTAAATCATTAAAAACAAAAACTATAAAAACAATCTTAACTATTACATTAAAATGCACAGAGGTAAAAAATGACTAACGAATCTACGAAAACAAAACAATTTGAACCATCAACACTATCAAGATCGCGCGCTCATTAGCCGTATACAACTTGTTTACGTATTTACTGCTATACCGAGGAACCTCCGGCAAACGTAAGCTCGTCGTACATAAGCATAAGCACGGTCGACGGAGCCAAGGATCCGACCTCTGGATTTTTCGGGAACCGGCCCCGCGGCGGCCTCGGGCGGGCGTAAACTCCGCTGCAACCCGCGCGGCCCACCGAGCGGAAACGTAAACAGCCGCGAGGATTCGCGAGGCGCGTACGCACGCCGCCGAAAGAGAAAACTCCGCGGCGACATTGAACCAGCCCGGCAATGATCATATCGCCGAAAGCGGGGCGTAAGTCGCGCCGGTGAATCACCGTGTATTTTTTTTTTTCGTTGTTGGAGGGACGCGCCGTGGTTTCCCCATCGAGTCGTCGCGGTTCACCCCGCGTAATCCCGCCGGTGTTTTGAACCGGGAGCGATAATCGGCCGCGACTGCGAAACCTCCGCGGATTCGCGGAAGACAGGCGTGACTCGTGCAGGTTTTGTCGGCGTTAGTCATCGCGGTTTGAGCGCTCGCTGGGGAAACAATTATTGCGAGTCGCACCGATTGCGCCGTACCGATTCCGTACCCTTACTACTGAATTTGCCCGAGTTTTTCCGATTTCTTTATTGGGAAATATTTGAGATTTTTTTTTTAGGTTGATACACTATCGCGATGAGTGGGTTTATTGAATAGTCATGTGTGTAGGCATGTAGTTTTTTTGTGAATTGGTCGATTAAGAATTACGAGGCAGTTTCTTAAATATATCGCGAGGCACGCGAAAAAAAGTAATGCGATTAAAAGGAACATAATTTGATAAGTTTCTGGAAATTTTCAATTTATCAGTTTGAATGATAGTATATCTGTGAATTAAATAAAGACGAGTCATTACCCCTTAAACTGATTTTTTCTTAAACACGCACGATTAAAATTAACATAAAAAATCAACGAAGTTACGAGAAAGCAGAAATAATAGAAACCTCTGCAGGATTTCAAATACTAGATATAAGAAAAAAAAACAGCATTTCTTGTAAAAAAACTTTCATTATGAAGAACAATTTGATTTAAAAAAATGTGTGTAAAAAACCACAGCATACAAAAAAAAATGAAAAAATCAGCCGCAAAATGAGGGATCTACATCCGTTTCCAAAGTATAAAGACTGTAATATTATGAAAAGGCCATTTCTGCACGTGCAATCGTTAAATAAATAAATAAATAAATATAGCCTCGTTATCAGCGATTTGCGCAGGACCGAATCCAAAACATCCTACGGAGCTCGCGCTCGTGGTAAATAAGTGCTGCGTGCGTGGAAGAAGCGCAAAATAAACACAGGAAACGCGACGCCTACGAAAAAAGAAGGGTTGGAGTGGCGAGGCAGCACGGGGAGAGGGGGTGGGATGGTAAAAAAAACGGACCGGCTCGCCAAAGAGGGGATCGCTCGGTTTTAACTTATCGAATCTTGCGCGACAGCAGCGACCTCGGCGACCCTAGGCCCGCCGATAAGCCGACTCATCTCCCGACTCTCGCGGTCATCGATAAGCCGGAATCTGAAGCGGAGCCGCTGGAGCACGACGCCCGCGGCTTATCGCCTCCCTCTGGACGATCGCCGCCCGAGGCGCGCGTGACTCGGCGCTTGTACGCCGAACTCTTTTTTTTTTTCTTCTTCTCTCAATTGATCGCGATGTTCGCCGAAAACTGGGTGTGGATCATCGTCGCTCATCCTCGAGTTCAATTAAATTCGGTTATTTATCTCGCTTTAATTCGATGCGTTTTTAACGCGCGCGCTTGTAATGATACGGAGGTTTATGTGGAGTGTAATGCTGATGCTTAATTTCCTTTTCTTGTTGTGATTGCTAATCTTGATTAAAGCATAATTACTATTTTAATTATATCTTTTTCTAAGTATTTCCTATGTTTAAAGTCAGTTTGGACTTTTTAAACATTTCAGTTGAAACTATATTATAAAAAATATTACATTTTCAATTTGAGATTAAAAATGAATTCGATTTTCTTGTTATTAATTATACTTGATTACTAATTGAAAATTACAGAATTAAATTACAATCTACAGGGCTACATTATTATCAAGAATCTATAAGCGTTTTAATCGTTGTGAATTTGAACAAAAGATAAAAATATTCAATTTTAAAAGAAATACGATAAAAATTGAGTTGATACGAAAATTTGGTAAAAATATAATTTTTTTACAAAAATATTGTGACTGTAAAATTACTGAGATAGATATTGTCGTCGCTTACGTCAAACAAAGCTTAGACGGGAATTCTTGAATAAACTAGATTCTCTGAACGAATACTGGCGATAAGTAAAGAATAATAGGAAAGTTTTGGTTCGATAACTACTTATGCCAATTATTAGGATAAGTATTATCGCGACGTAGCGCCACGCACGTCGGGAAAATCAGAATGAGAAAATTAATGAGATCTTTAATTTATACACGCATTTTAAGTAGACTACTAAAAACTTGACTTTTACGAAGACTTTTGTGTCAACTATACAAAAATTTTAAAGGTCTTGAAACGGATAATATTTTTTCTAATTTTTAATATACCAATCATCAATATTTAATATACCGTCTGTTCACCTTTTTCCAGATGATATGTATGCCGCACACAACCATATAAATTTTTCCAAAATATTCGCACAATTCAAGTCATTTAAAAAATAAAAAATAAAAAAGATGTCCAATGATTATGACTTGCAATATAGTTGGCATGGAAATTTCAAAGGTAGAAATGATGAAATCCTGAATGAAAATAAATAAACTAATCCTTGTTCAAAACATCAAAAACAAAACTTGAAAGAGGTAATCACCCTCGATTCCGTAAACCTCCCTCTGCTCTGATAATACGAAAACAAGCATTTTGGATTCAAGTTTAGAGGCTATCAATTTCTCAGTCACGAAGAAAATATAAGTTATCACTATAGGAATACTTGTAGAAACGAGCATGTTGAGAGAGCAATGGGTGGTGCGATCGTACGAGCGACGAATGAAAATGGCTTCTGGCGCCTTACCCCCGTACCACGTGATTGCCACTTGCCGGGCTGTGCGAGAGAGATGTGGTGGTTATCTGTGACCCCACGGGAAGCTGCCGAAGATGAGAGAGAAGTGAATAATAAGGCTGCATAAAAACAGCGTGAACAAAGATCGACTCGGGGAGAAACATATTTTCCATGCTCGCGGTATCAAAACACACGCAGACTCTGTATCTCCGAGATGCTCATACGTCACCGTATGGCGAGATATTTGGATCGGATTTAATTAGTTGGGTGATTAGCGAAAAACAAGTTCAAAAATACTCGAGCTGTGCTTTGACGTACACGCAGTTTAGCTTGAAATTAAGATTATTTAAGTAAAGTTCTTTAAGTCAAGTTTTTAACGTGAATTATTTTTATAAATTCTATTACTTTTTAAATAAATTTAATTCGACTGCAATGTTAATATATACCTATATATATACTACTTTGCATCACGGAGTTTGCAAGTTGATGTTATGTTTTGTACGCAAGTTTATCTGGAACTACATTCCTTGCCATCTAAAATAAATAAGACATTTATTTACATATTTACAGATGCGGTTAGAAATTATGAACGAGTATGCTTATTATATGTATATTTTACAAATAATGTTGCTTACCTGTGGGCTGTATAACTGTGTTACACTCTCTGAATGTATATGTAGCTTTTGGCGGAAATACGTCGTTGTACGAACAATAATTGTTGCTATATTCCTCATCTGCAATAAAATTACCATTTAATTATCTTTTCAGCGCATAAATCGTCAGCCGTTTTTATTAATTTCGCTTCTAATTCAATTGCCTAAATAAGTAAGTTTATTTCTGCCTCTTTATTGTTATTACTTAAGAAATGAAAAATGTCCGTTCTGACATATAAACTGATGAATTTTCAAATGTGCATTGCTACAAAATTTTAATATAAAGGATTCTAAGACATCTAAGAACATGAAAACTTACCCCTGGACGCAGCGAACTGTGTACCGCAAAGTCGCAGTCAGACAGTAGTAAAAGCCGTCGAAGTAAGTGATGAAAGAGAAGTTCTTATGTCATTGCCTCATTGTCAGGTGTCAGCTACGGTTGATCAAATTCATATAACTACATCCACGTCTCCACTACCCTTACCTTATACTGGACACCCTTACCTCGTAGGTCCGTAAGGGTGTACGTGTGCTCAGGCAGACTCACACAGTAGTACTGGACCTACCCTCTGTCGACGATTGTCAGCATCTTCAGGCATGTCGATTGGAGACACCTGCGCCGTGCGCGCGCGATTTCAAATATTCTTTACCTATCGATGATAATTACTGCCACATCTCTCTGTAACAAAAAAATTTCTTTATCAAATCATTCGTTTGTAAAAGCAACTTTTCCAATTGTCGGTAAGATTCAATTTTTTATTGCACCCAAAAATGGAAAGAAATCTTAACTGTTAAATTATTAATTTATTTTGCAAAAAAATATAAAGTTTAAGCAAAATTAAAAATAATTTATGATATTAGAAGCGTACTTCACTAGTACTGAATGAATATAATTATTACTACTACACAAGTAAAACTTATTCGGCGGCTGTAGCTATACACATATAGTACACACGCTACGGCACAGTGTACACGGAGCATGACAAGCAGTTAACATGGCTCTCGCCGAAGTCTGTGGATTGGACTCCTACATCAAATTTAATAATTCTAAACAAGAAGATGATATTCTTCAAGAAATCGAATGCGCGAATTTCACAAACAACATGGCTTTGGCGATGCCACCCTTCAGCAACGTGAGTTTTTGCACATTTGTGCCTCATCATGAATTCTAGACAAACTCGTTTCGCCTTTTTATTTTCTTTAGATATTATTAAATGATTCACCTTTTTACAGGAATTTTAACAAAACTGTATTAGTTTTACATTTTTTATTGAAATTTCTATTGTAAAAACATATTTAATATTTTTTTTAAATTAAAGCTATTTGTAATTTTGAGGTTATGGTGCCGACAATGACTTGTACTGGTTACAAATTTTATTCAATCAAATAGATTAATTGTTATTAAAACTTTTTAAAAGCAACATTCCAATATTACTCAAATGAAAATTATTATATAAATTGTTATATTTATTCAATTTCAGCCAGCGAATTTCCTTGGTCAGCTCGCCAGTGGGACTGATGAAACTGGTAAAGAATTAAAAATCAAATTCGATCATGGAACTACAACTCTAGGTTTCATGTACCAAGGAGGCATTGTACTTTCTGTTGACTCTCGTGCTACGGGAGGCCAGTTCATTGGTAAATATATACTTGTTGAAAATCATTTGTTACATCAAATTATACATAACATTAACTGTTTCATTCCTTTTCTTTAATGTTTAGGTTCACAAGTGATGAAGAAAATAGTTGAAATAAATGACTATTTATTGGGTACTTTGGCTGGTGGTGCTGCTGATTGCGTTTATTGGGATCGTGTTTTAGCCAAACAATGTCGTATGTATGAGCTCCGTAACAGGTCAAGGATCTCTGTTGCTGCAGCAAGTAAACTTATGTCAAACATGGTTTACAACTACAAGGGAATGGGTCTTAGCATAGGTACACATTTGCATTTTATTTTCCCTAATCATCTATTTCTAAATATTATTTTAATAAAAATAATGTTATTACAGGTATGATGATCGCTGGATGGGACAAGAGAGGACCAGGATTATACTATGTTGATTCTGAGGGTACACGAACACCAGGAAAAGTTTTTAGTGTTGGTTCTGGTTCAGTATTTGCTTATGGTGTGTTAGACTCTGGATACAAATGGGATCTCACAGATGAAGAAGCCTATGAACTTGGCAGAAGGGCTATTTATCATGCCACTCACAGGGATGCTTACTCTGGTGGTATTGTACGAGGTAAGATATGGTCTTTTTATTTCAATCAACTAAATAATTAAGTTAAATTAATATGCTTAATTTAATTTTCTTTTTCACAGTTTACCATATGAAATCAACTGGTTGGGTCCACATTACCGATCAAGACTGCAAAGACTTGCATTATGCTTACGCAGAAGAGAAAAAAGCTGCTAACTAATAAATAAATCTTCTTTTATGTAATGATTATAAGTTCTTGTATTTGATAATAAAAAAAAGTTTCTATTTAAAAATGGATTTTTTTAATTAAAAGTCAATGTAACTAAATGATAGTAATAGATAAGATATCACATGCAATAAAAAAATTAAACAATTTAAATTTCTTAAAATAAAAAAATGTACGTAAATGTCTAAAATAAGGATTTTTTTGATATTATTTGAAGTCTTAAATAATTTATTCTTTTCTTTTAACATTAATTAGTAGAATTTATCATAGCTACCTGTAATAGAGCCAGCAATCAGGTAGTAAAAGACGATTTTAAATTTAGCGCTCCACTCCTCCATGGTGGTTGTTTACCGCGCGCCGCTTGAAATCCTGCACTTAAAATTTTTCCAGGCCAGGCTCTCTATATCCCCCTCCTCGCTCCAGCGCCGCTCTGTTGGCAACGGAAGACCGTTTTCTTCATTGATGCTTTGACGCTGCTCGCGAGTGCACTATTACGCAGATTTCGTCGACGCAACATATTGAAGCATAGCCCAGGAATGTCGAGCCCCGATGAGAACACTCTCAAGGCCGGGCATCCGCCCGCAGGTTAGTCCCTTTGCCTTACTCCACATCGGCTCGATATTACATTTTTTTCTAAAATTCGCACAACGCCGCTACGGCGCAGAGAGACTGGCCGACGTCTCAAGGTCGCCTTAGTGCGACAAAGAAGAGGCGAACGTGCCGGACTAAATATCGAAAACTTGTTTTGCATTTTTACAGTCAAGGCCGGCGGTATGAGGATAACGCAGCACAAGAATCCCGAGAAGGAGCGCGAAGTCAAGCCAGCGAAGGACTCCGAGGAGTCCAAGCCCTCGACGAGGTGAACTTTTACTTTGACAATTTTGCTCGTTACCTATTGCGACTTTGCCCGTAAAATTTCGAGACTCAAAAGAGCGGCGATAGTCACGTAGCCCCTTTGTTTACACAGTATTACATCATAAAGAAAGGATGTTATTTTTAAGATATTTTAAAAGAAATATTTGCTATTGATTTTTTTTAGTTTTGTTATATTTTTTAGTGGGTCAATATTTATTTTTTTATTGACTGTTTTTTATTACGTTGTAAAATTGCAAAATTTCACTTCGCTATCTTTATTTGCAAACTACTTTGTAAATAAAGGTTTGATACTCTTCTATTTTTAAACTTTTCATTAGATAAAGTTTTATATAAATTAAAAAATACTTCAAAGTATTTTTTGTGGTAAAATAAAAAGATTAAATTCCTATCTATAGCAGTTGATAAGCTATATTTCGTATCAGAATATATCCATTTTTCCTGTATTATTTTCATCATTACTGCATACTACTTTAAAAAACAATAAAATGTAAATATTTTTAGTTAGAAACTAGTTTTTAATTTTTCTGAATAATTTCAGCCCTCCCAAGGCTATGATCATCAGTGGAGTTCATACTAAAGGACATGCTGACTTTCCACCTGAAGCAGTTCAACATTATCATGATAAGCCAGTTCCAACTCACGATGCTCGACCAGCCCACTGTTCTCGTCCAATTGTAATCCAACAGCCAAGGAAGTAGATTAACAACATTTAACACTGTCCAAGCTTTATCAATGCCAAGGAATGACTTGACAGGATCTGATATTGCCATATAAAACTGTCTTTTATAACTAAGAATAATCATTTGACCTTTTTGTGTTTGTATAAAGTTTGGTATGTTTTTATCAGATATTTTCAAGTCTCATAAAACAAAGAATAAGCGCATATGTGTTATATTACAAATCTTATAAATTCAACTTTACATTTTTATGACTGAATTCAATTATCGTGAAACAGTTTTGCGCACTAATTGACATTACACTTGAAGTAACATTCTCATAAGAGCATTTAAATAGAATGAGATTAAACAAAGGTTCAACATTTTGCAAGAGTCTATTGCTGTTATAAAAAATTATTTTTATCCTTAAAGGTTGTAATATTCCTATTTAGGCGTTAGAACAGTACAATGAAATAGAAGATATGAAAACTTAAACAGTTATTTTGCATCGGCATATTTGATAATTTGTTCAACTTTGTATACTGTACACATTATATTTCTTCGTACTAAACATATTACATCTATATGACAATGAAAATGTAGTATTTAAGATTTTGCTTTTTGGGACCAGTTCAACTGCATTTAATTGGATCCCGTGATAAGATAGCTTACAGTGATTTTTCATAGGTATTAAGAACAAACATTGTATTTTATCATTTTATTCACAACTTGGTTGCGGGAATTTAGTTATTCACATGCATTATATTCACATGTATTTTATTTGCAATTTAAAAATGTTCTATTCAAATGTATGTAAGAATAGAAGGTAAAAAAAGTGAGCTCTGCGAGTCTTATTGCAAATACACGTTTATTTGTACTTTAATAAAGTGTAATAAAAATATATTTAAATAAAATAAAATTTAGTCTTGTTTTAATTTAAATGTATAAACGAATTTAAATTAAATGTATGAAACTAACTAATTTTGAAAAATAGTCAAAGGATAGAAAGATTATCGGTTAAATCAATATAAATATTAGAATTTGCTGCTTTCCTAAAAATAGTTTTCAGACTATAAACAAAATGTTATTGTAAATATGACGAAGCGTGGCCTATTTCTGACATCACTGCGTTATCAACGAATTCTTTATCATTCATCAAAAAACCTGTTCAAATATGTGCTTCCCAAACAAAAAGAATTCTGTGTTTATTTCAGTGGCTTTTAGAAAGTATGCATTTTTTCCACAGCAAGTGTCCGATTTTATAAATTCAATTTAATGCAAGTTCGTAGCGCCAAACTTTTTCAGCTGTTAAATATGTAAGTTCGCTAATTAAACTTTGCTAACTTGTTTTTCGTTACAATAAGTGCGTCAAACTTTTTTGGAAGCATCCAGGATATTCTAAAAGTTTTCTGTATCATTCTGAAATGATACTCTAGAAATACGACAGAGAACATAATTCATAAAAAAATTTGCCGTGTTGACCAAACTTTACTGAAACTTCCGCAAGGTCTCTTGTGACAGTATAGTATTAGGTTGCCAAGGCGGCGACACGTTGTATAATTCGCTTCTGCCCGAAAAGAATTGTTTAAATTAATTTAAAAGATAATATTTAATAATAGAAACCATTTTTATTTTGTTTAATAAATTTATAAAAACTATAACTAACTAAAAAGTAGTAAGATAGTTGATATATTTATTTATGCATTTCTTATAATTCTTCACTTTTTATTTTCTATATAAAAAATTTAGTACAGACGATAAAAAGAGGTATTTTCTTATATAGGTCTTCATTTTAACCAAATGACAATTTATTGAATTTTTTCTGCTCATAAATAAAACCAATTTTTTTTTTAAGTTTACTGGAAGTATGAAAGTCTATAAAGAAGATAGCATATAATATATGTAAAATGGAAAAATAGAACAATCAGATAGTATAGGTAAAATATAAATAAAAATGTGCGCTTGTATCAGCTCTGCATCGAGCTTTACGACGCCTACTTGGATGCTTCGATATAAGTAATAGGTATACATTAGTACGCATATATGATTCATTCGCTGTGTCGTACGAACAAAATATTTTTTTTATTATTTGTTATTTATGTATATGCAGGTTCGTTACAACTTTTGCATTTTTTACCGAGGCTGTGATAAAAGAAAAAAATTTATTTTGAAAAGTTAATCCAATCTATTGTAATTTTTTTTTCAAATAGTAAATATTGCAAACAAAGAGTACGAAACTTTTATGCAGAATAGACAAACGCTGACGGTGCAAACGCGTACTTTTGTTTTTAATTGTTATTTCGAAAATTGAACATGGAAATATACTAAATTCTATGAAATCGAAAACTAGTAAAATTTCATTAAAATTTCATCGATATAAAATGAATATATTTTAATACCAAAATTTTATATCAAGAATGTTAGAAATTGATTAAAAACGATAACATTCTAAGTTCATAATAATAAATATAATCAATATCGCGATAACTGCTAATCGCATATTCAACAGTATCCTCATCATTTTTAAAAATTTATTGTAAACATTGGCATTGAATTCATTTCGAATCCATTGCATTCGTATCGTTTTCAACCCCCCAAACTTTCGTCACATGCCTCGAAAAGAAAGTTTGTTAAAAAGCCCTCCCCTCCTCCGCCTCCGTAACTTAGCAATGCGCTCCCGCGCACCCGGCGAGAAGTGCACCGGCGAGTGAAAAAAAAAACGCAGCAGCGTCCGCCCCGGCAACGAAAAAAAAAAAGCCGAGGAAAGCCACCCACGCGTAAAAGAGTGACACACAGGTAGTCGTCGCCGTCGCGGTCGGCGTGCAGAACCCGCTCGAGCTGTCGCCGTGGCAACGAGTCGCGCTAAACACACACGGAGCAGTGTCCCCGCGGGCGTGCGGCGCCGACGGAGATATATAGCCCCTGGCAGCCGGTGCGGTACCCGCAGGTGAGCTCGTGGGCCATCGGTGCGCTCAGTCCCGGCTAGACTGCCGATCGGTTTTTGCGAGCGAGCTATGCTGCCGCCGGCGACCCGGTCGAACAGCTGCGCCCGCTGGGCCCCGCGCGACGACTCGCCGCCCGCGGCCGAGCTCTGAGGGGGCAGAGGTTGCGACTAACACGTGAGCGGCGCGCTGACTGCTGGCCAGGATGTCCGGCAAGCGGCTCTCCGAGAAGCTCTCCGAGATCGACACCCACGTCACCAAGCACTACGACATCGTGCGCCGACTCGGCAAGGGGGTGAGTCGCCGGCCGCCGAGCGGCCTAAACACTGTTTTCGTTTACTCGATTTTTGGAGGCCTGCCAGATCGCGATGTGGGAATGGCTGAAATTCGAGGATTTCGCGATAGAATGGCTGAATGTTCACTTTAGTACGTTAAGTCGTTAGTTCGCGGTAAGTGAATGCCTTGCAACACTGAATAAGTGCTTGTGGATGAACTTCGCTTATTCGCGTTTGCAGAGAGGTGTTGATCGAGGGGAGCGTTTGTCGCTCTTTTCGATTCGGACACCTGATTGAGACATGAGTTTTGCCGATATAGTGCGCACCTGCTGGTGGTCACTAAAGCTTGTACATACAATCAACGTCTGAGAACTGTTTTTCTAACAAATTCGTTGAACGTGGACTTTTCAAGTTTTACAGTGATTGTTAAATAAATTACTTTTTTTTAAATTAAATTTTACTTTGCCGTCTTTAAGCTTTCATGGATCTACACTGAAGGTAAAGTAAGCATCCGCGGATCTTTATTTGACTTGATCAATTGCTTTTACGTCAATTTAAACTTGTGCGTGTCTTTAAACTTGATTATAACTTTGCTCCGGAAATCCCGTGTGTTTTAATGCACCGAGAAACGGAAAGATTTCGGGCCGTCAAGTGCATCTTATTTCTATTATAAATTTAAATTTCAAATTCTTTTTAGCAACTTAATGATGCAACTTGGAATTAATTTTTACATTATATTAAAAAATTACTTGATTCTCGTATTTTTTATATAATAAATGCATTAAATTTTATTTTTAATGTAATTCGTATGTGTTTAATCGGTGCAAGCTTCGCTAAAAAGTGTCTCTATTTTTCAAGAATCATAGGCTTCGTAAGAGTTACATAGCAATTGATTAAACAAAATGCTGTGTCAGCGAAAAACTCTATCTAGTGTATAAAACTGGACTGCTGGAAGCGATTGATTAAGAGAATACCTTGAATATAACAGTCAGCTTGTGTGACATGTTTTACTTTTTCACTTTATACCATGTAACGGTGTACGTAAGAATTCAATTATTTAGCCGGCATTTGAAAAATGAATACTTGTAATATCAATGAATAGATAATGACTTTGTTTCACGGGGGAGTGTTGTCATTTACCTTTCTTTCGGTCTTAACAGAATATTTCTATGCAACGATTTAAATAAAGAAAATTTTCCACCTAAAAAAAGAAAGAATGGTTATTCGCAAGTGGGCGAAAATTTTCAAAAATACAAATTGAATGTAAAATTTTTAAACGCGCGTCAATAAATAATTCGTTTCGATTGGTTTATATATAAGAAGAAAAAGTTTCTCGATTTTTGCCGTGCACCTCTCAGTCACGGAAATAAGTGGGCACGGGTAAATTATAATGCTTAGTGATATAGACAAAACATTCCGCTTTATTTCCGGTCAAAATGTCTCTCCCTTTCAATCCAAACTTGTACGGCAAGCTGAGAGGCAATCGATATTCGTGTCAAAGCTCATACTACTGTTTCACCTCCAAGTGAAAAAGACAATAGGCGCTTTCGATATTTGCAATTTCATTTACTGACTTTCGATGAGTGACTTTAAAGGAATTTCATTCAATAATTGAATTGTGATATGCACTTTTAAGAAACTTGACCAGATTTCGAGATTATTTTTACTTTTTCTTTTTTTAAAGAAAGTGAATAATTTGATCGTATTTTTGATTGGCGAATTTTGAAAATTATAGGTATACCTAAGGAAAATTGAAATATTAAAAAATTTATAAATTGAAGCGTTTCACATATTAGGTACTTATCGCTTATCATCAGAAAAGTTAATTATGAAAGTATAAAATAGTTATAAACTTTACTTTGAAACAAAAAAGTTCTAGTTTTAATTGACATTAAAACAAGAATATTCAATAAACAAAGTTTCAAGCATAACTGCAAAATCATAATTAGCAGTCATACCCAAATTACTGATAGAACTAATTATAAATTACGTATGAATAATAAAAAAATAAATTGATATCCAAATTTGATTTATTAATTGACCTTTTAGCAACTTATTTAATTCTTTTTTCTTTCAGGCATATGGGATTGTATGGAAGGCGATTGATAAGCGAACGAAGGAAACTGTGGCTGTGAAAAAAATTTTCGACGCGTTTAGAAATCAGACGGACGCGCAACGCACGTTCCGTGAAATCGTGTTCCTCCTGTCGTTTGCCAACCACGAGAACATCATTCAATTAATTGGCTTGCATAAAGCTAACAACGATCGTGATATTTATCTTATTTTCGAGTACATGGGTGAGTAAACCACTGGCCGTTGAATAAACATTATAATGTTTAAATGTGCAAATTTTGCATAAAGTGTAAGTAAATAAATCAAACATTAAAAATCAATTAGCCAAGTGATGTCGATAAAAAAAAGATAATATTTGCTCATCGAGAAATCTTTACACAGGATTGCAGTTTCAAAAAAATTTTTATATATAACTATATCATATACTGCAAAGTTTAAGTTTAATAAATTATTACTAAATAAATAAAGTTAAATCATTTATTTACTTTACAAGAAAAAATCTGTGTGCTATTAAATTTAGCAGTGTTTTGGGATTTCACTTAGAAAGGTTTTCACATTCCAGTCACGGATATTCGATTTTATTGGACATATTTCAGGAATATTGCTTCGAAACATTTATATATGAAAGCGTAAAAAAAATTTGAAGGGAAAATTTTATTTCATTTTGACCATCGACAAAAGCAATTTTCTAAAGCCGTATTATTGCATCGTGATCAAGTTTATTTTTTTGTTATTGTAGCCTTCAGTGATATTACTTTTTTGAATTTCAAATTGTACAGTTGGGATTTCGAAATTTAAATGTTACATAGCCAATAAATTGTACTCTTACTTTCATGCTTAGTTTCGTAAAGTATTATTTTAGAATTTTGTTTTACTGTGAAAATTCATACAAGCTAATTTATGAGTGATAGGCAATCGGGAAAAAATTTCATTTTATCTTTAATATTTCAATGAAAACTAAGTTTTAATTTTAAATTATTTACTTTACATATTTATTGTGACATATTGGATAAAAATTTTGAATTTTTCATTGAAAACTTGGATTTTTTCAAATAGGGATAAAATTTCGAATGTATGAAATATGTAAAAGTTAGTTATGCTGTATCCCACGTATTTTAAACTATTCTAAATTTTCTACGTAGGGATTTAAGCACGTGCATATTCAAAATAACTTGTTTATCTTTCACTAATTGAAACACATGATATAATAAAAGTCTAAATGAAATGAACATGAGAGCGTGGTAGACTGCTGAGTTATTACCTATACATTAACATAAGTCTGAGGATAAATAAAAGAGAAATTTAGAATTTAATTTTTAGTTGCAGAATGCATTTATATTTAAATAAATATAAATAAATAAGAACAACATTATAAACATTAAGAAAAATTTTAATATTTTAGAAACTGATCTTCACAATGTGATAAAACGAGGAACGATTTTAAAAGACATCCACAAAGTTTTTATAATGTACCAACTTTTCAAAGCTATCAAATATATTCATTCCGGAAATGTTATACATCGAGATTTAAAGGTAACCTATCATCATATTTTATCAACTGTTCAATTAATTAAATTTTTAGCGTTTATTGGTTAAAGCTTATATCCTATATATAAACTAGAATAAGTGTAAACATGTTAAATTTAATTAATGAAAAAAGTGTATTAACGAAAGCATCAAAGCTAAAAATCAACGACTATTCATAAATTGAGACATCAAAATTATAATATTTAACACTTTATTCTAATAATATTTCAGCCATCGAACATTCTGCTAAATGCCCAGTGCCACTGCAAAATCGCCGATTTCGGGCTGGCGCGCTCGGTGAGCCAGTTGGGCGAGGGCGACGGCGAGTCTGGAAGCGATCCCACCTTGACGGATTACGTCGCCACGCGATGGTACAGGGCTCCGGAAATATTGATTGCCTCGAAGAGGTACGGCGAGTCTAAAAAAAATATAAAGCAGATAATCACGCGAAGGAGCGATATCCTAAGGGCTGCTAAACGCTAAACAGCCCTGACCTTACCATCCCCGCAAATAGATCTACTAATAGCACGGTTAACGTAACATTTTCATGGCGAATTTTCCCGTTATTTTGCCGCGTCAATTAGTTGTTTTTTTGTTTATTTTATACTTACTGTATTTAACAAAGTCGTGGAAATTCTAGAGATTCTAGAGCGATTGAACTGTCATTTAATTTTTTTTTATTTATACCGTTGAAATTTAATAAAATTTAAAATGATTTGACAGTAATTTTTAAGCACCATTTAAAGTTTAAGTATAAAACAACGCAATAAATTATCCTACGTTGAGATATTATTAGCAATTTATTGTCTCTTGTAGATACACTAAGGGGATAGATATGTGGTCACTTGGCTGCATCTTAGGCGAAATGCTGCTCGGTAAGCCCCTCTTCCCTGGCTCTTCGACCATTAATCAGGTGGAGAGGATTATGGCTACACTACCCCCACCGACAGAAGAAGGTAAGCTTCCTTACTCGGTTTATCACAAAAGTCTACCAACGTTTCCGGAAGATCTGCAATTAAAAATTACGAATATCTCAATGAGATCTCTACTTTCCATTAATTGTACATACCATTTGTTATATTTAAGATTCATTATTTTCTGCGTATAAAATATCGTTATTTCATTTATAACCAGGGTAAGTAAGTCGAGTTCATTGATTTACCAGTGGCTTTATCCGGATTAGCAAATTATTTATTAGTTTTCAATAATAATGATAATGAAAGTCCACTAAAATAACTTTAATTTTAGACTAACTTCAACCAGCATAATATTTAATGACTTAATGTTTCAAGAAATTTACTCTTAATAAAATGCATTGAGTCCACAATCAAAATTAATCAAAATTCAAACTAAAATGAAATTCCACATTGCCTTAAGAGTATTCAAATATTTAAACAATTATATTGCGTACTATTAAATATTCAAACATTCGCATTCGTTTGCATTTTACGGCGGAGTCAGTGAAACGGACGCTTTAATTTTAAATCAAATCAAAGATAAAAAAGAACATAATCGAAAGCCATCGCGATGCTGCGGTTCTCTGATTCACTGCGTTCAATTTTTCAGATTTAGCCTCGGTGAGCGCGGGCTACGGCACGAGCTTACTGGAAAAAACGCCGACGAGCCCTCATAGATCACTGGAAGAGCTTTTACCTAACGTTACCGTCGAGGCTTTGGATCTCATTAACAATTTAATCGTTTTTAATCCGAATTACCGTTTGACCGCCGTCGAAGCGCTGGAGCACCCCTACGTGGCGAGGTAAATGTACAGCTACTTCGTAAAATGTTTTTTACAAAATTTTCCTAGTTTTTTCCATTTTCCACTCTTGCGCGGGATTAATAATTACATTGCCTTCTAAAGCATGTGGGTCAACGTTTTTAAATGACGAGATTAAAGCGACACGAAGGTCTCAGAGCAGAGCTTCCTTTTTGCGACGATGATCAAAAACATCGACTTTTAGAGATTGGAGCTTAAACTGTCGAGTTTATATTAAAAATTTAAAGCGGATTTTTCATATTTCCCCGTAAAAAAGGCATCATGCGGTTTCATCGTAAATCACGTTATTTTTCAGTTTTCATGCGAGAGGAAACGAACCGGAACGGGGTTCCAGTGTCATTCCATTTTTACGAGACGACGTACAGCTCTCAGTCGACGAATACCGAAACAAACTCTACTCCATGATGGATGAAAAGCATCGAAAGCAGAAGACCATGTGAGTTACTTTAATCGGCTTAATATTCCGAATTCGTCCGTCCAAAAGGAACAAAGCTTAGGCGGATTTTAAAGATTTTGATAAAAAGTATCACTTTTAATCTTCCTTTTTCCGTTCGTCTGTGCAGGGTAAAAAAGAAATTTTCCGACAGGTCCAAGTCCAGAATTAGCCGACTCTCGGAGCACGTAAGAAAGGAGCCAAGCTCGGCTGACCACGGCGACGTTGCGCCGAGGAAGAGCTTTCATCTGTCTTGCGACGATCTGCGGAAAGAAAAAAGTAAGAGCGATACTTACAAAGCCTTATTCCTCGAAGGTAAGGGACCATTCATAACCGTAATGATAGATGTGTGTCACCGCGGAAAAAAGTAATTTATCCAACTTGGCATTGGCAGAGTAAACCTCGAACGTAAACAATCTTTGTTTTTCTCGAAAAAAATAAGTAATCGCTCTCTCGGCGGCCGAAGCTGAGAAAATCGGCAGTTTGTTTTAACGAGATAAGCGTTTTACTCGATGGCGTCAAAAATATAAATGAAATACGAGGAAACCGGTGGTGCGCGATTAAAATTTGCATGGAAATCGCATAAATTTTTGCCGACGGTAATTGCCGATATGATTGGATTTTCTCAAAAAAGATGGAAATTGGTATTTAAAAAACGGTTACCGCTTTTTTCCCGCTAATTTTCATAAACGTAATGTTGAATTTAAATGTCTTGATGTTGTTGTTACATCTGACAGACTAATATAAAAATTTTTTTATCTTTCAGAAGAGGCACGTCAGATGTTTGTCAATAAGAGAATGGCTCCTAATGGGAAGGAGAGCAAGGGAACGCCCGTCGTAAATATGATGAGTGGCAAGAGCCCCCAGCCAGATGGTACGAATATTTTCACGTGTGCACTTTTTATTCGAACGTTCGAAAGCAATTGAAAGTTTAATTACAAAAAATGGACGTAGAAATGCCCATCAGTCCTGACGCTAAAAGTCTGCCTTTTACGAAACATTTCTCGTGTACTATGAAAAAAGAAATTTCAAAAGCACTATAAAAGTCGTTAGTCGTTTTGAAATAAAAGTCGTTTATTAATTAAATCGCGAAAGAAAAATTTTGCCGCGTCGTAAAAAAAATCTGCACCTCGGGTATGAAAACTAGTTGAGAAAAAAATTTGTGCTTTTGATCGTTCAGGCAAGGCTGCCGCGCTAACGATGAAACCGTCGAGCAAAAGCATCGCGGTGCAGTACGCCTACAATTTGATAAATGGAAACTTTCGAAACTTCGCACCGAGTCAAGCGAAGAGCTGCCTGTACCTGAGCCAGCAGCAGCAGCAGATGTCCAGAACGCAGCGCTCGATACAATCAGAGCAGGTAATTCCTCTTACACTGACGGTGCTTTTTTGCGCGCGGCGTAAATTTTATCGGTTGTCGTTAAGAAACGATCTGCTAACTAGGAGAGGGTCGGACCTCCGGATTAAGGATCAGGTGAAACTTTTACTTTATTTCAACTAAAACATTTTATTATAAATTTTAAGGAATTATCCATATTTATCTTTGATTATCGATAACTTGGGAACGAATCACAATTTATAAAAATAATTATTAAAACATCGTCCTTCCATTCTATCAAGTTCATGATCCAGAGGTCTGATACTTGTAAGTAGACTTATCAATGTTTCCGAGATATCGAATAAATAAAGTCCATTTACGGTTCGCGTATCGATTTTTTACGGTTTTTGATATTTTTAATCTGAAAAGTGACATCATCATGAAATAGTTATTTTCGCTACAAGGGCGTAAAGTTACTTTTCCGCACGAGTCGACGCGCAGAGTGCGTAAAGTGTTAC